>LPNX011100034.1:0-75239 GCA_001517045.1 Pseudotsuga menziesii
GATGGCATCAGTCCTGATCTGATTCCCTAGCTCTCAGTAACCGCTCGAACCCACAGGAATCACATAGGTTAGCGGTATGGGCCTCAAGGCCTAAAAGGAAGAAGACATTACAGCGTCCTTCCAGTTGTAGCTGGAGAATTGAAGTCTTTGTAACAAAGGGGGTTGTTGCCTCCTTCCAGTTGTTGCTGGTAAATTATTATTATAAAGGCTTCCGTGGTTTTTCCCCCAGGACTTGGGTTTCCACGTAAAAATCTTGTGTACTGTGTTTTGCTATGCTTCCTATGTGATGATGATATGATAATAGGTGATGATGAGCTGTAATAGTTAATAATGCTGATGATATAATGATAATGTGATAATACATTAATGAATGATGTATTGAAGAAGCAGTTGATGATTGTTAAAGTTGAAAAAGTAATAAAAAGCTATACACTGATTCACCCCCCCCCTCTCAGTGTCTACACTCAGAAGCTCAAACTTTTACATAGGCCGAAGAGAAATTCTTGTTGTACCTTGTGTAAAAGTTTCAGCCTCAGATTCGCTATACTTCAGGAGATATGGTTCCTCCAAATCAGGGTTCCAGCGTCCTCTAGAATACAGTCATAAACAAGTGACCTAGGGAGATTTGCTATATCTCAAGCTAGGAAGGTCCAAATGAAATTTCACAAGATGTTGCAGGTAGGGCACGGACTGTAGTTTATATGGTACGCTTTCCAAACCCAGAATGTGAAACAGTGACACCTGGCAGTCCGTACAAGTTCACTATTCTGAACAGTCCCCAAAACAGGGACCTTGGGAAACTCGGCATAAGTCCCACTTCGAGAATCCATTTATGCTCTAACTGGTGGGGTTGGAAAGAAGACATATTAGGCTATCTCAGTGAGCGATTTCAGACTGTCAAGATCTGAAACTTCAGAGATACAGCAGAATCAATTTCAAACATTTCTGCAGAAGAAATTGAAAAACTAGGGCTTACTGTTCCGAGAGCTTCCCACCATTGTTTTTAGAAAAGAAGTACATTGGACAGCTCACCTTGAAGAGGCCAATCTTTCTGCCCAATCAGAAGTTTGAAATTCCAAGCTTGAAAAAATAGGGTTTCTCTGACAAACCCTAGATCAACCAGCGTCGAACCTAGGTCGAACACCTCAAATCGGTAAGATCTAATTTTTTGCTACATACATTTTGAGATTCTCATTTCAAAATGACTAATCACACCCAGCTTGATGACAAGCTTGGTAAAGCTGACAACTTCCGAGTATGGAAGTATAAGACCTCTGTGATCCTTGAAGAAATTGACTTGGATCAGTATTTCAGTAAGGAAGTTCTAAGAGCCAGAGGGAGATGAGGCTAAGGCTAGACCCAAGAGAATTATTGCAGATTCTATTAAAGATAGTCTCATCCCTCATGTGTCATCCTTGAAGAAACCAAAAGGAAGTATTCGATGCTATGACGAAGCAATCAAAGAAGAATAAGAAATTGTTATAACCACCTTGAATGGCCTCCCAAGATCATGGGATTCATTCATTCAAGGAATGTGTGCCAGAAGGAAGTGATTACCTTCAGCAAACTCTGGGAAGAGTGCACACAAGAAGAAGCTCGACTCATAATAAGAGAAGAGAAGATGGGAGCAACTGAAGATCAAACTCTCACGATTCAAAGAAGATCCCTCAAGCAATGAGAAATATAAAGGACTCAATTCTTGAAGAACCTATTATCCATCTTAGCATTTGGATAAGAAATGATGTTGTTATGAATGAGGAAGATGATGAAGCCAAAGGCTCAACAAGGAGTCTACCCACGAAACAAATAAAGATAAGTATTAAATTGTCATTTCATGATATTTTTTGGTTATACATTTGTTTATATTCAGTTGATGTTTGAGTATTTTGCATTTATACTACTGAATTGCACATAATGGGTAAGAATTCAATGATGGTGTACAACATTAAATTACTACTTATCTAGATTGAAACCTCTTTGTTGGCATACTAGGAGTAGTACCCACTATTAATAACATTGGGGTAGAATGCATCTAGAAGTTTCTGTATGTATACATGATATGGATGGATGCTGTAGCATTGGCTAAAATAGTCGCATGGCTATGTCACATATATTTGTCACTATTAATATGCTTTGGAAATTAGGATATGTTTCTAATCATTCAACTGAACTTGACTTGTAGATCATTCCAAAGAACAAGTAACAATAGTTCAGAAGAAGAACCTGAAGCTTCCCGGGTCAAAGACACCATAGCGAAAGAAAGAGCTTCAAAAGAATATAAAGAGAACGATAGATCCACCTCGAGAGATGAAGACCAACTTGGGCACGAGAAATAATCCAAGATGAAGAATAGTATGATGAGACTTCCAAAGAAAGCAAGAGGCCTCAGACACACTCTAGTTATGTGACACTGTTGAGCGACATCATTAATGCAGAGCCTTCCAACTATGAAGAAGTAACCAAAAAGAAAGGGAAGGAGACTATGATCAAAGAGTACCAATTCAAGAAGAATGATGTCTAGGATGCAGTGTCGAGACCTGAAGGGAAGTCCATAGTGTCTTCCATATGGATCTACAAGATCCAGCATGCAGTAGATGGCAGCATCGTGGGATACAAGGAAAGATTCGTAGCACGAGGCTTCTCACAGAAAGAAGGCATAGACTACAAAGAGACATTTGCACCAGTGACGTGGTACACTTCCATTATATCCATATGTACATGTATGAGATGGGAGATACATCAGCTGACATCAAGATAACATTCTTGAATGATGTAGTCAAGGAGGAAGTATACGTAGAGCAGCCACTGGGAGTTGAGACACATGACATGCATACTCATGTGTGCAAATTAAAGAAGGCCTTGTACGAGCTCAGAAGGCACCCATGGTATAGAACATACAGTTACATAAGGAGCTTGAAGATCACCTAGAGTGATAAAGATCTTAACCTTTGCTACAAGATTCAAGATGAAAGCTTAAAGAGGATGACAAGCTCACAGATGGGTGCGAGAAGAATTTTTCAACAAAGTTCAAGATAGGGAATCTTGGTATCCAGTGACCCTAGATGGATACATAGAATATTAGTAGCAGAAGAAGCTACTTGTCACTCCATTACAGAATGTTTCAATACATAGAGTACGAAAGGCAAAGGGAGAATGATGCTCCGCTTCAGAGGGAGTGACTGCAGAAGATCCTCAGGTTCGACGTGGTATGACAGGATTGATAGCTTCCTGACTAGTTTGGTCCTTACCAAGAGTAAAGAGGATTCCAACCTTTACTACAAGGTTGAGGAAGGGAACCCAGTAATACTTCTACTGTATGTAGATGACCTATTTGTGACAGGTGAGGATGGGTTGATTGCTGACACAAAGAGGAAGTTTGCTGTTGAGTTTGAGATGAAGGACTTGGGTATGATGCACTACATTCTACGCATGGAGGTGTGGTAGAGTGCGGATGGAATCTTCCTTGGACAAGAAAAGTATGCAGTAGAGGTCCTGAAGAGGTTCGGGATGACGGACTACAAGGCCATGGCTACTCCTATGGCATCGAACCTGAAGCTATTGAGTGATGCTTCATCAAAGTCAGTTGATGCCACGATGTATTATCAAATGATTGGATCCTTAATGTACTTGACGAATACAAGCCTAGATATTTGCTTTGCTGTGAACACATTGATCCAACTCCTGACGGATCCAAGACATCTTCACCTAGTTGCTGCAAAGCATATTTTGAGGTACTTGAAGGGTACAGTTGATTATGGGCTCAAGTATGATGCGAATCAGAAGATTAACCTAGAGGGTTATGTGGATTCGGATTGGGCAGGCAGTGCCATTGATAGGAAGAGCACTTCGGGGTGTTGCTTTAGTATGGGATCAGGTGTGATCTCTTGGTTTAGCAGGAAGCAGTCATGTGTGGCACTAAGTACAACCGAAGTAGAGTATGTCGCAGCTTGTTCAGCTAGTTGTGAGGCAGTATGGCTGAGGAAGCTACTGTCTGATTTGTTTGATCTCCAGTTGGATGCTACTTGTATATATCGCGACAACCAGAGTTGTGTGAAGTTGCCTAAGAACCCGGTGTTCCATGACAAGTCGAAGCATATCGAGATCAAGTATCACTATATCAGGGATATGGTGCAGAGAGGAGCAGTGAAGCTCTAGTATGTTGTGACGGACGAGCAGATAGCCGATGTATTGACCAAGTTGTTAGCCAGAGTGAAGTTTGAGTACTTCAGAGAGATGCTTGGTGTTCTTCATATCGAGGTTCCTTCCAAGGGGAAGTGATGAGTCCGGAAGACACAGATACACATGAGCCTTTCTGACATGGTGGCAGGTTAGGTCCTCCCATGGTCATTGATGTAAGTGTTGGAGCCTTTCCAACATGGTGGCAAGCTAGGTCCTCCCATGGTCGTTGATGTAAGAGCTGGAGCCTTTCCAACATGGTGGCAGGCTAGGTCCTCCCATGGTCATTGATGTAACTACTGGAGCTTTTCCGACATGGTGGTAGGTTGGTCCTCCCATGGTCGTTGATGTAAATGCTGAGCCTTTCCCGGATGGTGGTAGGCTTGTCCTCCCATGCCGGTGGATGTAAGTGCTCTGTTATCTGTATCTGGGTTGTGCTCCGTGTGACGATGAGATGATCTGAAGATGATGAGGTAATAGTAGGGTACACAAGTGTTGCAAGGCATGTAATCAGTCCTGGGATGCTCCTTCAGGTTTTACAGTGGCATATAATCAATCCTAGGAGATCCTGTAGGTTTTGCAAGAGGCATATAATAAGTCCTGAGATGTACCTACTTGATGGCTTGCTCGCAGAGATGATGAAGACCTGGCAGAGATCTAGGCCTATATCCAACATGAAAAAGGGTTGGCACTGTAGAAACTTCTGATGACAGATAATATGGGATGATGATCAAATTATAAGAAGATGATGGCAGCCGCTATGATGAAGACTCTATGACTCCATGATGATGAGGATGCAATGGAGACCTGACCAAATGTGTTGATGACTATGTAGAGAGTGAATACCTTCCTAGTTAAGCGGGAGTGTTGATGTATTTGTAACTTCGGAAGATATTCTAATGTATATTATCATTGTATGTTGTTGTACCCCCATTGGGGATGTGTGTTACCCCTTTACAAGATGTCTAAATTGTGTCTAGATCTTGAGGTACAACCTCCGTCGTAAGTCGGCGCAACAGTCCCCAGTGTAACATCATGTAATATGTAATTGTGGTCTCTCTAGGAAAAGTGAGCCCCATGTGTGATGACATGTAGGCTCGTGTCTTATATTTGGTCAGTGACTTGAAAGGGTATAAATAGGGAGGCGCTCTCCCTCATTTATACACACCTTACACACTCTCTAAGGCGCATGAGAGAGAGAATTAAAAAAGGAGTGAAAGATAACTGCTGAACATTTCTTATAACTACTTTTGATCATCTTATTATTCTGAAGAAGTTTGTGGGGTTTTCTCCTTTATGGTTTCCTCGATGAAAATCTTTGTGTCTTGTGTATATTTCATATCTTATGCATTTTGTTGTACTTGTTATTCTTTCAGATAAAGATCCTAGATAATCTAACCAGATCTTAAGAAAATCTAACATTGAATGCATCAAAAGCAACGAGGGTGGCTAGTTTAATATAGATTCACATTCAAATTAACCTCCCAAGGCAAAAATCCAACGCCTCAAATTAATCCGTTTCGGGGAAAGTTCACAAAGGAAGCAGGAACCACTGGATAGTGACCTCGGGATACCGTCAGGCTACACCCTCGTTGGTGTAGTGTTAAACACATCCCATAGACTCTGATCCAACACACATATTCTTCTCGTGGAACTGCATCAGATAAGGGTTTTGGACATACCATGCATACCATCAACTATATTTGAAGTTCCCTTTCCCCCTAATATAATCTACTCATCTTCACATCCTAAAAGTAAAATTACCAAGAGCACTTGCAACATGAGATGTATCTCATGTGCAGCCTTTGATAGCCCTTCATCATCATCTGCAAGAACCTTCTCAATTTCATCACACAAGCTATCATTACAATCACAAGAGTCCATACCTTTACTGGAGTCCTCTTCTTGCTTTTCTTCTTCTTGATTGACTTCTTCTGGGGGCTTGTCTTCTGATTCCTGGTTAGTCTTCTCAGGTTCTGGTCTTGCCTTCTGATACTCACTTTCCAACTTGAACCATAGGTCTTTGGCTGAAGTGTATTCCCCTACACTTTCTTTCACTGAACTAGGAAGTCCATCCATGAGGAACTTCAAGGCTATAGTATTGTCCTTCTTTGCTTCCTTCTGTGCAGCTGATTTACCCTTCTTGTTTGATGGAGCAGGTGGATTAATCACAATCTCTCAAACGTCAAACTTCTTCAGATATGCATTCATCTTACTCCTCCAACTAAAATAACCTGTTACATCAAGTATTGGCACGTCATTGCTTGATGACTCTTCTTTTGCTTCCATTGTGTCTCCATGGATCTCCTTCAATCTTGCTAGGCTTGTGACAAAGGCCTACTCTAATACCAATTGTTGAACATAATAGCCACACTGAGAGGGCGGGGTGAATCAGTGTGTGAGCAATTTATAAATTTTTACCTTCTTTTACTCAATCAGAGTATATCAATCATTATGTCATCAATTGCATAATCAAATTCATCATGAGTCATAAACACAACATCACATCAAAAGAGACAAGAATATATGGAATTTTGAACTTTATTTATTGTACATGGAAGACAACAATCTTCTCGATTACAATCAGCACCAACTCTCATAACAGGACCCAGCTTGGTCTTCTTAGCTTCAACTAAGAAAGGTTTGAGGACTCCAATCCTCAAGTGCAAAGAATCTTCTTGCAAGCAATCATATGGCTCTACTGCACAACCAACCTCTTCTCTGCACATCAATATCTGCTCATCACTCTGCTGGTCAATCTGCTCATAACTACTGCTCATCTTTGCTGCTCATCTATGTTGCTCATCATTACTGCTCATCTCTGCTGCTGGTCATCTGCTGAGTCATCACTATATACGGATAAGTCATTTCACTGCCATACACCGCTCATGCACATCATTGTACACCTCATCATACACAATTACTGAACAAGTAATTCTGCTCTGCTTTCACTGAAGATAAGGCATGCATCGTCATGCATCATCATCATAGGTATGCATCATCGTCATAGGGTATGCATCCTCATCATCTCAGTGTGCACTGTGTATGCATCATCAACATCAAGTATACGTCATAGTGCATAGGAGAGCATCATCACACTATGGTATGCATGTACATCATATTGTAGAGGAGTGCATCAACATCATAGAGTGTACATCATTGTCACATGCATTATCATCATAAAGTGTATCATATCATAGCATAAAGGTATGCAACATCATCATCATAGCCTCATAACGACTCCAAATAGATATATCAATATAGATGCTCACATACTAAGATCAAAGATGAACTCTATCCATGAGAGACATGTTCCATCACAAGAGAAACCCAGAAGAATGAACCATACCTTTCCGAAGATCACAAGATGAAGAAACAGAAGACAAACCAAAAGAAACTCTAGATCATGTCATCACATAGCCCTCGTAACAAGATTTCCAACGAGCCAAGAATTTTGTAATTTTGATTCTGTATGAGAAATTTATGCCAATTTTAGTGAAGATGCCCAAAATTTTCGCTGTAAAAACGAACTGCTCCTCTGCTGCTGCAAAAAAATCTCAGACCAATCTCCACAAATTCACTTCTCTACTTCCATCATTGATTGTTTTTGGATGTCTTTATATACACATTAAAGTGGACATGTTTCATGTTGGTCGAGTTGTCTTCAAAGGTAAGAGTGGTAATAATTTTAATTTTTAATTAAAAATTGTAATTTGAATTTTTAATTTGACTTTTAATTGTCACACAAACTTCTTACCACTTCAATGGTCAAACTTTACAAAAGAATTGCGTGTATTTTCTTTTCCATATAATAGGGTGTCCACCACATAAGCCATATATGTATGACCAAGGACTTCAAACTTCTTACAATTTCAATGGTCAAACCTTACCAAAGAATTGCATGTATTTTATTTTCCGTATAATAGGGTGTCCACCACATAAGCCATATCTATGACCAAGGATTTCAAACTTCTCACCACTTCAATGGTCAACCTTATGTATTTTTATTATTTTTCTTACCACCTCAATGGTCAACCTTATATAATTTTATTAATTTTCTTTTAGAACATCCTTCAAAGTCAACCACATCATTTAAAATTCATGGGAGTTTGTCCTCCACATATTCATAGGGTTGCATCAAGCCACTAGGGATTTTAATGGTATGCCATGTGCAAGATGTCATCATGGGCTTCAATATTGTCACTAAATGGACCATCATTAAGCCAATATGTGTGTGGGTGCCTTAACCACTTCAAGTGCAAGCAATGAGCATCAAGGTCTCCACAAAGTTCCATGACTTCATTAAGTCACCAAAGACCACATCATTGTGCCATCTAACCATGTCAAGTGCAAGTAGTGGGCTCCATGACCTTTGCAAGGGTATCAGGGTCTTCATCAGGGGTTCGATAGGCTTCTTCATCATACCAGGGGTGCCATAGCCTGTCAAAGACCATACAAGGTCATCATCATCATATAAGAGTTCCATGACCCC
Source organism: Pseudotsuga menziesii (assembly GCA_001517045.1). Classification (NCBI taxonomy): domain Eukaryota; kingdom Viridiplantae; phylum Streptophyta; class Pinopsida; order Pinales; family Pinaceae; genus Pseudotsuga; species Pseudotsuga menziesii. The sequence goes on from LPNX011100034.1 coordinate 8,669, forward strand.
AATAAGGGTTGAAGGTCATTACACCATCAAGTGTGGATCCAAGGGCTTCATCAAGGCTTCTTCAACAAGCAAGAGGCTTCATAGGCTTATTCAACCACCTCAACCACACTAGGAGACCCTCAAGGGTCAAGATCCATCATGACATCATCTATGGGGTAGTTGAGTCTTCTCATGGGATACTATGATACCATCAGAGCATGAATGACCACATAATGGGTCCTTAATGCTTCTCACACCCATCTAGGGGTTCTCCACTATCCATCAAGGTTCCAGGACCATCTCTAGGGTATTCAGCACCATCACCAGGGTCTTCAACATCTTCAACAAGGTGGTGGCTCCAAGATCCATTCTTGTGGGTGCAAGGACCTTGTCAAATGGGTACAAGGTGCTTCAAGGCACAAATCCACTCTGTAAGGGGTCCAAAGCTCAAATCCACTTTGTAAGGGGTCCAAGGCACTGCAAGTGGGACTTAGTGGCATCAATGACAATTTCATCAACAAGTGACCTCGAGATACCGTCAGGCTATACCCTCGTTGGTGTAGTGTTGGACACATCCCAGAGTCTCCGATCCAGCCCACATATTCTTCGCATGGAACTGCATCAGATAAGGGTTTTGGACATACTCTGCGTACCGTCAAGTATATTTGGAGTTCCCTTCCCCCCTAATATAATCTACTCATCTTCACATCCTATAAGTAAAATTACCAAGAGCACTTGCAAAACAAATCTTTCAGCACTATCAACATTTTTTACTTTCATTTGGTGACTCCATATAAGGCACTGGTCTGTTTAATCACTATTGAGTAATGTAATTTTGGTGTTGATTTACTCTAATAATTTTGTTACCAGAATATTTGATCTTATATGATGTTGTGTTTTTATTCGCTTTTATTTCAAATCTATCTGCAAGTATCATGGTACTTGTTTTTATAAACTTCTAACAATTTCACTCATCCACGAACTCACTAAAGCCTTAATAACCTTAGAAACTAGAAGGGTCTACCACCCTTGGCTTTCATTAGGAGTTGGCCTAAACGGAGGAGTCAAGAACAAGGTGACAACCTTGACTTGAGACTTTCCCCCAAGGACGCACTTAGTGATTTGAAGATTTCTACCACGACAACCTAACTCCCCCAGGTGCGTGAAAGGCGACAACATTTTCTGGCATCGTTGTCGGAGATAAATCTTTTTATTCCCCGAGTACGACTTAACTTTTCTTTTTTCTTTTTTTTAATAAAAAGATAAAAAATTGATAGATCTTGTCTAAAAATTAAAAAAAATTAAACTCGATCCATTTGGTGACTCCATTGTTTAATATCTCTCCAAGGTATTCTACCTGAAGGAACTTCGAAGGAGTATTCGATCTCATCCCTAAACCTGAAAGGGCTTATGGAAGGAGATCGAATAGGTAGACTTTTCGTAGAATCCTTGAAGATTTAGGATCCCAATCCCTCTCAAATATCCATCATTTATTTGAAGAGAGTCATATCCTTCAATCTAAAGAAATGGTTGATTTCTTCAAACCCCTTAGCTTCACTCAAATAGTAGGTGCTCCTCATGCCATCCTGAGTGATGCTATCAAGAAGTTGCCTACCTTTCAGGGCAACAATGCCATCACCGCCAAATCTCATCTTCATAAGTTTAAAAGGCTTCGAGTTGGTTATTGCAATGAAGCTGCCCATGACCATGATGATGTTAAAATGAAGCTTTTTGCTTTATCTTTAGAAGAGGATGTTGAAGATTGGTAGCTTGACTTGGCTAATAATTCATACAAAACTATTGATGAATTCCAAATTGGTTTCAAGACAAAATGGGGAGAGAAGAAGGAACCAATACACCAGCTTGTTGCTCTCCATAGCATTAAGAAGATGGAAAATGAAACTAGGGAGGAATTCAACAAGAAATTCAGAGACCTAGTTTCAGACCTTCATAAGGACATGAAGCCAAATGATGATGATATCCTCATCTAGTACATTCACCCTTTTACTGGTGATTTGAGATATCAGTTAAGAGATAAAGAATCTGTCAATTTAAAGCTTGCCCAAGATTTGGCTGAAAAAAATTGAAAAGAAGATGCAATCATCAGGTAAGTCTTACATACCTGGATTTACTAGAGGAAATTCTTCCTATAACAAAGAAACAAAAGGGAAAGTTGTTGAATCAGAAGGTAAAGAATCATCCAAGGATCCAATGAAGGAAATGTCTGAAATGATGAAAACCTTGGTGACAAATCAGAATCAACAAATGGCCATTCATGCTGCACAATTGAATCATATTCAAAATAGGTTAGTAATGATGAAAAGAAATCAAGTTTCTCATGCACCAAGGAACTTTCAGCATAAGCCAAATCAAATGTATCAGAAAAAAGCACCAACTTAAGAGCCTAGAATTCTAAAATAGTTAGATTCAGCCAACATGGTAGAAGATGCAATTCCATTTTGTAGGCCATGTGATCAGTTTCACCAGGAGAGTACTTGTTATATTGCAAACCAAGTTATGGAACAGGGACTCCCTGAGACTAGTAGTCAGGAAGCACCTTCTAGTGAGCCTAAGTTTGTGAACACGATAGGTCAAACCTACCCTTTATCCAACCAGCATTAGCAGTCGACCATAGACTATAGTCAGGAGAAGGATTTCATTAGAGTTATGGTGAAAATCCTACTCAGGAATAGGTTGAAGAGATGAGGGATGTTAGATTCAAAGCTGCTACATATCAGAGGAAGGAGAAATCTACACCAGCTAAAACAAATCAATATAAACCTAAGGTAACAACTCCTCCCCTTTTGAATCCCCCTGTTGTTGTAGAATCAAAACTTGACATGGAGGCATGGCTAAATAATGTTAAAGTCTCAGCCTGTGCAACCGATATCCTTCAAATTCTCAGTCAGAAGGAAAAAATGTTAAAAGCTTTGGAAAATAATCAGAATAAAGCCCATAACATTGTCAAAGAAACTGCTCTTCCAAGTAATAATGCTATATTTGAAGATTTGTCTGTAGTCCTCCATAGTGTTGATCCAAGAAGAGAAGATCACCCGCCATTTTATGTCTCTCTTTTAGTAGATAATTTTCTTCTCCATAACTGCATGTTGGAAAGTAATGGAACAATTGAATCTAAGGATCACACGACCCTACTGCAATGTTTGTGCAATGGACGCAAGAGAAGTTGATGTGGTAGGGATAATATTAAACATGCAAGTTAAATTGACTAAGTATCCTAATATCAATATGACAATGGATGTTTTAGTAATCGATGTGCCGGATAATAGGGGAATGCTTTTGTCCAGAAAGTGGGATGCAACTTTAGGGGGACACATCCAAATGGATTGGGCTTATTCTATATACATGCATAAGAAAACACAAGGGTTATACTTCATAGGGAAAAGGAAAGGTAACGACATGTGGAAAATCCTAAGAAACTTGCAAACGAATTCGTGCATTGTACCGATAACCTTGCAAACTATGTTATTTTGTCTAACTTCATGGCCCCCATTAAAGATAATATAAAGAATGAAAAGGTGGATGAAGTTTGGCAAATGTATTTTGATGGGGCATATTCTAAATCTGGAAAAGGTGCAGGTACCGTAATCATTTCTCCTCCTAAGCAAACTTTCAACTTTGCATTTAGATTGGAGTTTGAAGCATCAAACAATGTAGTCAAGTATGAGGCATTGTTTCTAGGATTAGAAACTGCTAAAGACATGGACATAAAAATGTTGAACATAAAAGGTGATTTGGACTTAGTCATCCTCCAACTTAAAAACAAATATCAGTATAAGAGTGATAGACTAAGGAAATATAGGAATGCTATATGGGATACTATGGATTGGTTTGATGCACTTAATCTTCAAGAAATCCCTAGGGAACTAAATGGTTTAGCAGATAAGTTAGCAATAGCGACATCCACCCTTCAACCTTCAGATGAGATGATTAATGGAAATCGTAAAATGGAAATTAATTTCAGACCATCAATTCATGATAATGTAGATCATTGGCAGGTGTTTAGTGATGATATACAACTCTTGAGATTCATCCATAATCTCCAGGAATTTGAGGATTGTAAGATCAGTTACCAGCAGGAGGAGATCGGCACCTCAAGGTCACTTTCCAGTTGTTCCCACTCCTTTGGGTATTTTGCCACTGTTACAGTTTGTTCGAGGCATTGGATTTTCGCCTGATGGTTTGTCAATTTGGGAGGTGAAGACTAATTAATCTAGTCACTCAAGTGCTTTTGATGCAGCTTGACTAATCGGACGAACCGCAGCCACGTACAGAGCATACACACTGGAGCCTATGTTGTTTTTAGTAAATTTTAAAAGAGGTGTTCTTATTAAAAAGAAAACCCTCCAGGAACCTCTTTCGGTCCAAGTGGACCTCAATCAAGGAATCAAGGAGGGGTTGATTTTATTATGTTTACTAAAACAAATGATGATAGCAGATGAAGCATAAACATATAAGCAAACCACAATTTTCTAATTAGACTCCCACGACCCTTTCTTCACCTTTCGGCTCAAAAGGAGGCTCGTGGGGTAAGTATTAAAATTACTTTGAAACCACCAGATATGGAATATGACAATGATTCTAAGTCAAAGTATACTACCCTACAGATTAGTGTTAGATTTTTAACATTAAGCTACCATTATTAGGATCTTTAACTGAGAGAATAACAAGCACAGTAATCAAACACAAGAAACAAAGAACACAGTGTTTTTCGTCGGGGAAACCATAAATGGAGAAAACCCCGCAACTCCCTAAGAGATAGAATCAGCACCAAAATAGAAAAGCCCAAAACAGTAAGATGATCTCCCGACAGCAGTAACCTCTTTCTTCCTAGCCCCAGTGTCTTCTCCTTCCTCAGCTATGCGCTACAACTGAGTGTGAGTGAGTGTGTATCAAATAGAGAGGCTATCTCTCTATTTATACTAATTCCCGACTTGACTAAACCCAACTAGGGCCGACTTCACTAGGTGAGTCTAATAACCCTAGTGCCCCGAAACTGCGGGGACTTTAACCCTTGATCAATAGGAGGGTTACCCACAATGACTTGACATGACTTGTTTACATTATAGATCCTCCCGATCGAAACATCGGGGCATGACATGACTCAATTACATTACAGACACATCCCGGAATAAACGTCGAGGTACAAGACATAAGATACATAGGTGAATACATTCCGAAGTTACAAATACATCAACACTCCCTCTTAACTAGGAAGGTATTCTTTTGACACAATTTTCTGCACTGGTCTTCTTCTCTGTCTCGACTGGATCATCTCGTCATCTTCATATTCAAGTCTTCTTTGTCTTCAAGTCTTCTTCGTCTTCAAGTCTTCTTCTAAGTCATCTTCTTCTTCAAGTCTTCTTCATCACGGGATCTGGATCATCACGACTACTGGATCATCACTGCTGAATCATCATCACATCTGGATCATCACTTGATCTGGATCGTCATCAAGTCTGGATCATCATCACATCTAGATCATCACTTGATCTGGATCATCATCACATGCTATCTCAGAATGGTGCTATCTCAATTCTTCTCGTCACAGGAAGTTCTACAGAGCCAACCCTTTTTCATGCTGGTTGTAGGCCTACCCTTCATGTAGGTCTTCAGCACTTATATCTGACCCTAAGTCAGAAAGGCCCGCCCAGCTCTTACATTTGACCTCATCTTGTCAGAAAGGCATGCCCAGCACTCACATCTGACCTCATCTTGTTAGAAAGGCCCAGCACTCACATCTAACCATGTGTAAACACATCGCGCGAGAATAGCTCAGCGCTTACATCCAACCTCATCTTGTCGGAAAGGCTCTACACTTACATCCGACCCCATCTTGTCAGAAAGGCACAGCACTCACATCTGACCATGTGTAAACACATCGCGCCAAAATCGCTCAACACTTATATCCGACCTCATCCTGTCAGAAAGGCTCTGCACTTACATTCGACCATGTGTAAACACATCGCATCGAAAGGGCTCTCAGTCCCAGACTGAGGATTGCTGGTAACTGACCAGGTGCCTCCATTCTCCCAGAGAATGGCATCAGCCCTTATATCTGATCAAGTGGGATACATCCCTCAATCACATCAGAATGGCCATGCGCTCACATCTAATCATCTAAGACTACATCCTATAGTCATATCAGAACGGCCCTCAGTCCCAAACTGAGTATTCCTGGTAACTGACCAGGTGCCTCCATTCCAAGAATGACATTCAGCCCTTACATCTGATCATGTAGGAACCAATCCTACAGTCATATCAGAATGGCTCAGCACTCACATCTGACATGGAAGGAACCAAATCCTCTCACCATGATAGAATGGCTCAGCCCTTACATCTGACCATGGAAGGAACTTAATCCTCTCCCATGTCAGAATGGCTCGAGGTCTCATGATTTCCCTTTGGAGGGAACCTCGATCTGGAGAACACCAAGCTTCTCCCTGAAGTACTCAAACTTCACTCTAGCCAATGGCTTCGTCAATACCTCAGCTATATGTTCCTCCGTCGCAACATACTGGAGCTTCACTGCTCCTCTCTGCACCATATCCTTGATATAGTGATACTTGATCTCAATATGCTTCGACTTGTCATGGAACATTGGGTTCTCTGACACTTCACACAACTCTGGTTGTCGCAATATATACAAGTAGCATCCATCTGGAGATCAAATAAATCAGACAGTAGCTTCCTCAGCCATACTGCCTCACAACTAGCTGAACAAACTACAACATACTCTGCTTCAGCTGTACTCAGTGCCACACAGGATTGCTTCCTGCTAAACCAGGAGATCACACCTGATCCCATACTGAAGCAACATCCTGAAGTGCTCTTCCTATCGATGGCACTGCCTGCCCAATCTGAATCAACATAACCCTCTAGGTTAATCTTCTGATTCGCGTCGTACTTGAGCCCATAATCAACTATACCCTTCGGGTACCTTAGAATATGCTTTGCAGCAATCAAGTGAACATGTCTCGGATCTGTCAGGAACTGGCTCAAGGTGTTCACAGCAAAGAAAATATCCGGTCTCATGTTCGTCAGGTACATCAAGGACCCAATCATCTGACGATACATCGAGGCATCAACCGCTTCTGATGAAGCATCACTCAATAGCTTCAGATTCGATGCCATAGGTGTGGTTATGGCCTTGCAACCCATCATCTCAAATCTCTTCAGAATCTCTACTGCATACTTCCCTTGTCTAAGGAAGATTCCATCTGCATTCTGCCACACCTCCATGCCTAAGAAATAGTGCATCATGCCCAAGTCTTTCATTTCAAACTCGGCAGCAAGTTTCCTCTTCATATCAGCAATCAACCCATCCATACCTGTTACAAACAGATCATCCACATACAACAGGAGTATCACTGGGTTGCCATCTTCAACCTTGTAGTAAAGGTTGGAATCTGCTTTACTCTTGGTAAAGCCCAAACTGGATAGGAAACCATCAATTCTGCCGTACCATGTCCTAGGTGCCTGTTTCAAACCGTACAGGGCTTTCTTCAATCTACACACATGAGACTCCCTATCATGTGTCTCAAAACCGAGTGGTTGTTCCACATACACTTCCTCTTCTACTACACCATTCAAGAAAGCAGTCTTAACATCCATCTGGTGTATCTTCCATTTCATCACTGCAGCCAGAGCAAGTACTGATCTAATGGAAGTGTATCTGGCTACAAGTGCAAAGGTTTCTTCATAATCTATTCCTTCTTTCTGGGAGAAACCACGAGCCACGAATCTGGCTTTATATTTCTCGATGTTGCCATCTGTAGCATGCTTGGTCTTGTAGATCCATTTGGAACTTACAATGGACTTCCCTTCTAGTCTTGGGACCAGTGTTGCCAACATCGCCGATAAATCGGCCGAGATCCGAAAAATCGCGGTTTTTTAGGTGTCCCGATTTTTCTTTAAAAAATCGCCTTAAAAAATCGGACCGATTTTTTCCGCTTTTTTCCCGATTTTTTGCCGAGAAATCGCAAGTCGACCGAAAAAATTGGCCGGCCGCGGACAGGGACGGAAAAGTCGGTTTTTAAGTGGGTTTTTTTCATTTTCTTTTTTCATTTTGAGTCCAACAGTGCAGTAGGAGGTGAGCAAAGAGTTTAAGAGGGCAAGTGAAGAGGGTTTCAAGAGATCAAGAGCAAATTTAGGCAACATTTTCTTTGCCATCAAGCATCAAATTGAAGATTGGATCTTGACATTTGGGGTTTTTTCCACAGCTGAAGGTAAGTAAACAATTTGCCCATCATTTCTCACTTTTCCAAGAGGGATTGTTGTTGATTTATTTTGCCATATAATTGTCTATCTTCAAAAACGATTTTTATGGGGTTTTAAACTTTTTTTTTCCAACTGTTATGTATTTTTTTGTTGCTTGCATGCCAAAAAACGTTTTGGCATTTTTTATCTTGCCCTAGATTCCTTATAAATCCTCATAAAAATGTCTATGTATTTTTCCTCATCAAATTAATGGTTGAATGCTCAACATTTCTTGGAATTGTTCTTGTGTTTTACTTTTAAACTTTTACATTTTCAATAATCACATATGCTAAAAAATATGTTTTTTCTTGCCTTAGGTTCAAAGTTTCAAACTTCAAAGTATCAAGATGCCAAAGGCTTTAGATCCATTTTGGGAGTGGGGCTCACCTATTGACCCGGTCAATCGACAAATTCTCACTTGCAATCTATGTGGGAAAAGAATGACAGGAGGGATAAGTAGGCTGAAATACCACCTTGCACAAATAGCAGGGCATGATGTGGGTCCTTGCAAAGAAACAACTCCGGAAATCATTGCTAAGGCCACACAAGCGATTGAGGGCACAGGGCTAAGGAAATAATACAAGGAGGCTGTGAGGAATCAACTTGCTTCAAGATCCGGGTCTGCAACAGGAGTAGGGGCTAGTGGGACAAGCCCAAATACCAATACCCACTCCACACAGCAATCCGCATCGCCTTTCATGGTATCTTCAAGATGCAGCCCTGGTGGACAACCTTCTATAAGGTCCATGGTGAAGGTAAAGGAAAAGAATGACGCACACAAACTTATTGGTCGATGCTTGTTATGGAGTGCTATTCCATTTAACTTTGCAAAGAACCCATTTTATGTCCAAATGTTTGAGGCGGCTGCTTTAGTTGGAGCGGGGTTCAAGCTCCCTAGTTATGAGTTGAGAGGGCCCATCCTTCAGGATGAAAAGGCTGATTGCACTCGCAAATTGGAGGAGCTTCAAAGATCATGGGACTTAACAGGATGCAGTGTGATGTCGGATGGTTGGACCGATATGAGGGGTAAGACACTTCTCAACTTCTTGGTTCATTGCCCCAGGGGGACTATGTTCATGAGATCTGTGGATGCATCTGCACATGTCAAAGATGTGGTTTTACTATGTGGCTTGTTGGATGAGTTCATCCAAGAGATTGGGCCGCAGCATGTTCTCCAAGTGATAACGGACAACACTGCGAACTATGTGGCTGCTAGTAGGATGCTCATGGCCAGGTATCCTACACTATTATGGACTCCTTGTGCCGCCCATTGCCTTGATTTGATCTTAGAGGATTTAGGCAAGATTGATTGGATCAAGGATACTATTGATTCAGCACGGAGCATCACAAAATTCATATATAACCATGCAGCAGTGCTTAGCTTGATGAGAAAGTTCACAGCTGACAAAGAGTTGGTGTGTCCTGCCATCACACGCTTTGCCACTAGCTTTATTTCTCTTCAGTCACTCTTGAAGTCTATGTGGGACTTGCACGCGATGTTCTTTTCACCAGAGTGGCGTGCTTTATCATTTAGCACTAGACCAGAGGGGCAAGCCACATTCAGGCTAGTTGCATATGATGAGAGTTTTTGGGGTGCGGTGAAGGAGGTGTGCACCATCACCGAACCTTTGGTAAGGGTTCTCCGCTTGGTTGATGGAGAGAAGCCCGCAATGGGCTACCTATATGAGGCCATGGATAAGGCCAAAGAATCCATCCGTGCTTATTATGAGGACAAGGGAGATCAGGGGCAGGAGAGACAACATATGATATGGGCGGTGATTGATGCGCGATGGAACCACACACTCCATCGCCCCATTCATGCTGCAGGGCTATACCTCAACCCTGCGTATGCTTACTCCTATGGCTTTAGATTTGATGGAGAGGTTATGTCTGGATTCTATGAGTGTGTCCAAAGGATGGTACCTGATGCAGCTGACCGTACACAGCTTTCCCAAGAGTTGGAAATGTATAAGAGAGCTACAGGATTATTTGGGTTTGATATAGCAATAAATGATAGGACCAACCTGATGCCAAGTAAGCTTCACCTAGTTTCAAACTTTCAAGTTTCAACTTTAAAGTTTAAATTTAAAATTTCATTTTCTCTTTCTAATTCTTTGTTCTAAATTTTATTTTTCGTTTCTCATGTTTATTTTATTCATAATTTCATTGTAGATACGTGGTGGGAGAACTATGGTGGTTGTGTACCTATTCTACAGAAGCTTGCCATTCGAGTGCTCAGCCAGACATGTAGCTCTTCTGGTTGCGAGCGCAACTGGAGTGTATTTGAAAAAGTACACTCCAAAAAGCGCAACAAGTTAGAGAATTTCAAATTTTCAAATTCATTATATAATATAAAATTTAAATTATTAAATTCTAATTTATAGATTTATGCCACTTTAATATTTAATATTTATGATCCTCCTCCAGGTTGGATACTCAGCGCCTTAATGATTTGGTCTACGTCCACTACAATCTCAGGTTGTGGGTGAAGCAGTTTCAGAGAAAAGTTGATGCGAAGGCCATTTCATTGGATGAGATTGACACCACCGCTGCATGGAGGGCAGAGTGTGAGGAGCCTGTTATGGAGGTAGCCCCTGATTGGCTAGAGGATGATCATGCTACTGATAGTGATCATGGTGAGACTCATACAGTCTCAGAGGATTTGGATGAGCATGTTCCAGTTCCAGAGGAGTTTCACGCCGATTCTAAGAGTGTGCCACAGTCAGAGCTAGAGGGAGATAGACCTGGTGGTAGCACAGGCACTAGTACTGGTAGAGGAGCAGGAGCTGCAGGACTACCTCCTCGACCTTCTCATTCTTCAGGACATCAGTTTCGGCCACCTTCTCCAGTTTCTAGAGGACGCCATTTTGCAGGGTCTTCTTTTAGAGGACGTCAGAGTCCAGTACGAGGCCCACAAGCCTCAAGGGCACCTACTTCTAGTTCTAGAGGAAAGGCCATTTGCACAGCGATTACCTTTTCCCGTAAAAGGGGTAGAGGGAATCAATAGTTTATTTACTTTACTTCATTGTAGACGACTCGTGAGTCATGATGATGATCATGAGATACATTTGTTATATTTTTGATGACTTAAGATGCACGGACATGATCCATTTTGTATGTGTGATGTATCTCGATTCTCTAGACATCTTATATATCTTATATATCGGTTTTCTTTCCATATTCATGTAGCAATGTGTTTATTTGATGTTATTGTTGCTTTAGATGTTTAAAAAATTGAAAAAAAATGAATATTTTTCTATTTTTTAAGTTTGCCGATTTTTTCCCGATGTTTGCCGATGTTTTGCCGAGATATCCCGAAACGATGTTTCTTGGACCCTGCCGATTTTTTCGCCGCGCCGATGTTTGCAACACTGTTTGGGACAACATCCCAAACATCATTCTTCATAATCGACTGATACTCTTCGATCATAGCATCCTTCTATTCTTTCCGTTCTGTCGCTTCTTCGTAGTTGGAAGGTTCTTTATCAATAATGTCACATAGTAAGGCTACGTAACTAGAGCAAGATCTAATTCTCTTTCTTCCTCTGGGTGTTTCTTCTGAAGCTCCATATCTTTCTGCACCTTGGATAATTTCACGTACCCAAGCAGGTTTCCTCTTATGAGGATTCTTCTCCAGAGGTGGATCTACAGGTTCTTGAGGTTCTTCAAATTCTCGATCTTCTTCTTGAATTTCTTCGTTCATGATTGTGTCATGAATTTCGGGTTGTCTTGTTTCTTCAGGTTCTTCAGCTGGTTTCTTCCTTGATTTGATGTAGGCTGAATGTTCATCAAATGCTACATCTCTGCTAATGTCAATCTTCTTGAACCCTGGGAAGTGTATTCTGTAAGCCTTCGAGCTTTCAAAGTATCCCACAAATATACCCTTCTTTCCTGGAGGATCTAACTTCGTCCTCTTTTCTTTCGAAATGTGTATGTACACAGGACAGCCGAATATTCTGAGATGGCTAACTTCTGGTTTCTTGCCGAAGAAGACTTCTTCAGGAGTCTTGTTCTCGAGTACTCTGTGTGGAGTACGGTTCTGTACATACACCGCTGTTCTGGTAGCTTCTGCCCAAAGATGCATAGGAAGATCTTGATCATGAAGCATTGCTCTTGCAACTTCCATGATAGTTCTATTCTTCCTTTCTGCAATCCCATTCTGTTGTGGATTATATGGAGTGGACAACTCCCTCTTAATCCATGAGTCTTTACATAGCTCTTTGAATTCATTCGAAGTGAATTCTCCGCCATTATCTAGGTCTTGATCTTCTTTTCAGTGTGGTTCTCGATCAAGGCTTTGAATTCTTTGAACTTACTGAATACTTCAACTTTGTTCTTTATAAAGTATATCCATGCCTTTCTAGAAAAATCATTAATAAAAGAAACATAGTATGCATACCTGCTTAGTGAACTTGATGACATTGGACCGCATACATCAGAGTGGATGATTTCCAAGATTCCTTTTGCTTTGCTCTCGCTACTTGGAAATGTCTTCTTTGTGTTATTCCCTTTCGCACATCCTTTGCATACACCTTCATGTTTTGTCTGCATTTCTGGGAGTCCTTAAACAGCTTTGCTTGCAAGTGGTAGTGCTCTGTAATGCACATGTGCAAGCCTTCTATGCCAAAGCTCATTTGGTTCTATGGAGTCATGAACCAAAGCTTGTTCTGGTTGGCCCTTCAATTTGTATAGTCCTCCTTCTTGTTCTCCAATCACTACTGCATCATCAAAAGACTTTCCTTTTGGCCACATGAAGACTTGGCCATCTACAAATGCAACTCTCATTCCTTTTGCATCTAATGCAGATATGGAGAGGAGGTTCTGCTTTAGTCCAAGTACAAACAATACATCTTTCATCTTGATAGACTTTCCAGAGTCTAGCTTGTATGAGTATTCACCACTACCTTTTATTGGATACTGGTAGTCATCTCCGAGTTTCACCTTGTGACGTGATTCATGTTCAAATAATTTCACAAAGGATTCCTTGAATCTTGTCATGTGCTTGGAAGCACCACTGTCTATAAGCCAATCATTGCTGCCATGTGTGATAGTTCCCGTGAGAGCGGAAATCAGAACATATTCTTCATCACTTGAAGAATCATCACTGACTTGTCTACTTCTCTTTGTGGAAGGTTCATCATCCTTTGCAGCATGAGCATGATGTCTTCTCTTGTTTCCCTTCTTCTTGTGAGAGCTACTTTTGTTCTTAGGACAATCTCTAGCAAAGTGTCATCTTTCATCACATGTATAGCAAATGAACTTAGACTTATCTCTAGGCTTTCTAAAGTTATTCCTTTGATAAGAGTACTTACTTCTGTGGTGGCTAGATCTGGTTTTCTTGGATTGCACTGTAAGAGCTTGATCTTCACTTCCCATCTTCTCTTCTCGAGCTGCTATCCGAGCTTCTTCTTGAGAGCATTCTTCCCATAGTCTGCTAAACTTGACTAACTTCTTTCTGGCACAGATCCCTTGAATGAAAGAGTCCCATGTCCTAGGGAGACCATTCAAGGTGGTCATTACAATCTCTGCATTCTCCACTTCTTCATCTACTGCTTCCAATTGTTCCTTGATTTGAGAAACCCTTGTAAAGTAAGACTGGATGGTTTCTGCATTCTGGATCTTCACATTCTTCAACTGGTTCCTCAAGGTCATCTTTCGGTTTATGTTCTTTCGTTCAAACAATTTGGTTAGGGCATCAAACATAGCTTTAGGTGTCTTTAGGGAGGACACCTGTGGTATGAGTTGATCCTTGATTGAATCAACAATGATCATCTTTGCCATAAACAACTTCTTCTTGTGTAAGGCCTTAGCCTCATCTCCCTCTGGAACTGGAACCTCTTCATTGATGTAGGAGTCCAACTCATTTTTTTCCAGGACCAGGGAGATCCTATACTTCCAAACTCAGAAGTTATCAGCTCCCTCAAGCTTTTCATCAAGCTTGGTATGATGAGACATCTTAACTAACAACCTCAAATGGAAATACAAAAGATTTAGATCTTACCAGGTCAAGATGTCGGAACTGAATCTGGAGCTGAAATTCTGCAGTGCTGGTTCAGGAGCAGATTAGGGTTTTGCTTTTCCGGAGTTCTGTCCAACCAAATGCTTTGATTTTGATCCCTAACTTTGATTTTGGGGAGGAGATCAATCCAGGCCTGGGCTCACTGAAAAATTCATCTTCTGTGAAAAGCCCTAATTTCCGGTAGTAGTGTCGAGTCCAAAACTGAAAAACCTCAGAATTGGATTCTGCTTCGACAGAAAGATGCGCCCTAGGGAGGAGAGTTATTCCAACCTTCTTTTGCTGAAACTCTGTGGAGAGAGATCCAAAAAATAGGAAACCCTAGTTCCCACAGCTGCACAGTGTCTTCTTCTCAGGTTAGCTCTGATACCATGTTAGATTTTTAACATTAAGCTAGCATTATTAAGATCTTTAACTAAGAGAATAATAAGCATAGCAATCAAACACAAGAAACAAAGAACACAGTGTTTTTCCTCGAGGAAACCATAAATGGAGAAAACCCCACAACTTCCTCAGAGATAGAATCAACACCAAAATAGAAAAGCCCAAAACAGTAAGATGATCTCCCGACAGCAGTAACCTCTTTCTTCCTAGCCCTAGTGTCTTCTCCTTCCTCAGCTATCCGCTACAACTGAGTGTGAGTGAGTGTGTATCAAATAGAGAGGCCAGCTCTCTGTTTATACTAATTCCCGACTTGACTAAACCCAACTAGGGCCGACTTCACTAGGTGAGTCTAATAACCATAGTGCCCGGGAACTGTGGGGAATTTAACCCTTGATCAATAGGAGGGTTACCCACAATGACTTGACATGACTTGTTTACATTATAGATCCTCCCAATCGGAACATTGGGGCATAACATGACTCAATTACATTACAGACACATCCCGGAATAAACATCGAGGTACAAGACATAAGATACATAGGTGAATACATTCCGAAGTTACAAATACATCAACAATTAAAACTACACTGGATTGAAAAAAGATAAACAAAAAATAAAAATGACACGGACGCAAATCCCCCCAGGGGGGATGGTGAACAGGCCCGAAAGAGCCTATTCAAAGAGGTTCTTCTTTTATTAACAGTAATTACAATATCAACAAACTGAAAATGATCTACTTGGTCCTTATACGGAATGAGACCCAAGGTTTACAAATTACGAAATTTTGAAATTTTTGGAAGACAAAGACCCCCTAGGGGTTTCGAATGGTCCAAAAATGCTTTCCGGACAGCACCTCCTCCTCTTTTTTGTTATACCTGCTAAAAACTAGCAAGCTTATCACAGTTAAATATGCCCAAAAATACTTTAAAAGTACTTTTGGATGAACACACTTTTTACCCAAAAATTCTAAGTTAAAACTAGTTTTTAAAGAAGCGGAAAAAGAACCAAGGAAAGCAAGCTTTCCTTGGGATCTTGGCCTGCTTTTGGGGCAGCCAATATGAAGCACTTAAATTGCTGAATATAACTTTTTAGATTCTAAGAAAACAACCATACATTCAACCAGCTTTAGATCTACTTTCACAGCCTTGAAAAATGACAATTTTCCCTAAAACTAGATCTAAAATGCTGGTAAATTTTCTTTTAGGAATGAGATCTAGTTTATGAGCTTTAAGGCAGCAAGATCTATGTAAAATAAACTCTAAAATTGATAGATCTAAACAATTTTAAAGTTGCAAACAAGTAACCGAACTGATTTTAGAAAAATTTGGAGGAGGAAGAGGAAAAGAAGAGCATTTATTGCTGGAAGCCTTGAAGATCAACCGTGGAGCTTTCCGGTGGAATGTCTAGGAATTATGCCTTTGAATGGTTTTGGAGAGAGTGAAGAAGCAAACTAGATCAGCAACCTCTCCAAGCTAAGAACCTGCAACTGAATACAAAGACTTGCCAAAATACTTGTGAGATCCGGTTAATCCATACACAGAGATTTCAGAATAACATGCATATAAACTTATAAAACATGCTGAATCTAGATCTCTAAACATGCATCAAAGGAATGAGATGGCCAATAAACTTATTGACAAGCTCCTTTCCTCTCAAGATTATAATAAGCTTATTATCAATCTTAGCAATGAATCCACAAACAATCAGCAAATTATGAACATAGATACAGGTTACCTCAATGAATACTTGTGAGATCCGGTTAATCCATACACAGAGATTTCAGAATAACATACATATAAACTTATAAAACATGCTGAATCTAGATCTCTAAACATGCATCAAAGGAATGAGATGGCCAATAAACTTATTGACAAACTCCTTTCCTCTCAAGATTATAATAAGCTTATTATCAATCTTAGCAATGAATCCACAAACAATCAGCAAATTATGAACATAGATACAGGTTACCTCAGTGAAACATGGCAATGCTCATCCACACATACAATGACATGACAGCGTCTTGCCTCCAAAGCTTCACTTTATTCCAATAGCAAAAGATATTACACAGTATTACAACAGCAATAGCTCCTCAATCCAACTCTAACTAACTCGGAAAGGAGGCAGCCATGCTTTATTTATACACAAAACTGAAACCCCATCCCAGAGGGGGCGCAAATCCCAATGAGATAGACCACTGCAGCTGAAGAAGAGTCCATCAATGCCTGATCTGAAGCTGAATTGAGCTTCTACTGAGTCTAAATGTCAATCGAGGGGCTGATTGAGCTGACACATCGACCTGCTGAGTGAATCATCAATCACAGAGCTCCCAAAAGAGCCCACACGTGTGGAGGAGAGAGAGAGGGTGCAATTCCCCATAAAGGAGGCTGAAGTTCAACTCTGGATTTGCTCTGATCACCTCCTTCAGTCAAATAATTGTCAGATCCAGTCAATCTAGTGCCGATGAGACTGATTTCAATCAAATCGGTTGAGAATCCACTGATCTAGGATTTTGGATTTGCTCCATTATTCATCAATTTATTAATTAAAATAATCAATAATTGATTTTTTGGGGCTTTCTGACCTGAGTGATGGAGAATCACTCAAAACTAAGAAAAAGTGGGTCTATGGGTTTACATGGTGCTCTTAGCTTGAAAATGAGCACCCCCATGACTGAAACTAATTATTTGGCCCACTTTTATTACAAAACCAATTTTTCCAATTAGACTATTAAAAAATAGCCCAAGTTTTTGTGGAAAAATTAAAATTTTAAAAATTAAAAACCTAGGGGGACTTAGACATGTTCATATGACTCGACCATGATGCCTAGCATGTTTATACATTGACACATAGACTCTAATAACCTCAATAGGCCTAAATGCCAAGCCGACCACTCCAACTTTGGAGGTATTTAGTGAAAAACTCAGAAATTAAAAGTCGTTTATTCAACAACCAATAATAACCAAGGGAAAAAACACCTTGGGCTGATCGTATTGACAAATAAAATCTAAGAGACCGAGTCTTTTAGAGACACTATCATGCTAGAACATTTATTACAACTCCCCCAAGGGGGTATGAACATGTGATATAGTACAACAAGCACTTCTGAAGGTCTTCTGAAGTCCGAACAAGTTATCATTGTCCGGTTCACCAGACTCACTTGATAAAAAAACACTAAGTACAACTTAGGTGGTAACAGTGTGGAGGACATCACTCTCATCATCATGACTCATCCCATGTCATTTCCTTGCCTCAGTATTCCAAATCGATTTCTTCAATAGCCATTTAATCATTTTTTAATCTGCCTCGAAAAATGTGAACCTGCCAAAACAGCCTCCTAGGGTGCCTACGTTGTCCAACTGGGCCCACCAAGCTCTCTTGGATGGGGGTACTATGGTACAATCAAGTGGTTGCACCCCCTATGCCCCATACAGTGCCCTAGGAGATCCCATAAAAACATCTCCCTGCTCAGACTCATCATCCTGTGAAGCCAAACTGCATCAAAAGGGTAAAATGAGTTTGACCATCTCTGCAAGTACCCGAAACTGAAAATAAGCTATCTCATTAGACTCAAAGAGTCCAAATCCATCTAGGGTGTATACTCATACCCTTTCCAGGTCTCTGCTTGATCATCAACAATATCCAATAGACAATATAATCACCTATAAATGACCAGATACCAATAATATAACTTAGACTATCATCCATCTGCTGCAAGTGTTATAAGGCTAAGACATGCTCTACAAATCATTTAAGCAACAATCATAACAAGTAGCAGTCACCTCACTGGCGGTACATCAACCAAATATATATATAGGGTTTTATTTATTATTATTCAGACCAGACTTTCAGGACTATACTCACTTCATAGTTGTAGTCAATTTGTTAGTGAAGGGTGAAGGCTAAGAAATTGACAAGGTTAGGGCAAAGGATGACTACCAACTTAACATCACGACACTTTGGATGTGGAAAGGGAATACTCACTATAACCACATGCCGGACAAACAACAACACAAGGAATGGCAGTGCCTCACAAATGGTTGAGTTGTTCCGAGAGTGCTTATTCAACTTAGGCATCATGTCTACATCAAGTTTGATCCAGTTTCATTAGGACCACCAATTTTATTTCCATGGCCTTTTTGGCCTATATGATCCTTTGGGACTTCACTAGTGCTTAAAAGCACAACTAATCGCAACTTTCATCCAAGACATATTCAAATTTATAAGGTTAGCAATATTTGGATATAGCATATATTTAACCATTGCTTTTGGGACCTTTCCTTATACCCTTCACGGGGTATTTTAGCATTTCATTGCTCTTGCTCTTTGCTCACATATGTTAAAAAACACATTTTAGAAATTACATTTTCCATGGGCACATATATAAATATTTTCAATACAAGTAGTACATGAGCTTTCAGTTTTAGCCAACAACATCTCAAGTGACTAGGAGGAGTTATGCACAGTGCCAAACATCGGGACAACCGACCAAAATGATTTAGGCATACAATCCAACTTACCAAAGGCAAGTTCTGTCACCAACTCAGAGCCGAGACACAATACAAACAGGGAGGTTTGTCCAACAAAGGTTCTAGCGGGGAAAGGTCCTCCATGCCACAAGTCAAGTAGTAAGTCGAGTTAGAAACAAAATTGGAAGGAAATGGATGGGTGGAGATAATGAATCAATGAAGCCAACACTAGCAAGCCAGAGTATGGTGGGAATGACTACCTCTATTCTCCCTGGGAAGGGTAAAACCAATGAGTATAGATCAAGAACTTCCAAGTCTAAGTAGGGACATCAATACATAATACAAAATATATCCAAGTCCATATATTTATGACCGCCAAATCATGACACTAAATGCTAGTATATGTCACAAAAATGAGTATAAGAGCAATGATAACCATAACACAATATAATAAATGCTGAGTCATAACCATGCAAATAATCCATCTGAACCATCATCTATCCAATGAGAAAACACTAAAACCAATCTGGGCATCATCAACAACTCTGCAAATGACTAAATGGCTACATCAGTGCTCGAATCTGAGTGTCCTGAGACTCGGTCCTAACATGGGAGAGTACAATAGTCCACAAACAAAATAATGATCCGTCAAAACTGCTCATCTCAGCATCTCATATGTAATAGATCTGGCTGAAACATGTACTGTATCTGAAAAATAGAATATGGTAGCCTAGCTACTATATATGTGATAACAAGTATCTCATCCAATTTCTCTCTATTTTATTTTCTATGCATTGTTCATCAATAAAATCTACCCAAAACCCTCTTGTAGTAAGTAGGAAAATTCACCGGGGCATATTCCACTTAGAAATTCAAAATTTGTCGATTTGGGTTTTGACAGCCATCATCCAAAACCCAAACTCCCACCTAAGCATCTCCCTAGACTCCATTTACCCATTTGTTCGTGGCACTAATCCCTGGGCAAATCACCCCCCTCCGTTGCTAGCAATTTTCTGAGTGTTGTGTGTTTTTGGTTTTGTTTGGATTTCACATATTGTCATATTATTCATCCAAGCAATCAATCAAGTGTGTTAAAATCCCTAATTCACTTTTCGAACCGTACCTAGGGAAGTGTTATCACCCATAGTGGAAAAAATCGCTGATTTTTCGGCGATGTCCCGAAAAATCGCGATTTTTTCAAAAAATCGAACATCGCAAAAAATCGGCAAAAATCGGCAAACATCGGGCAAAAATCAAGGAAAAATCGGGAAAAATCAGCAAATAAGGGAAAAATCGGTAAGGAAATTTTGACCCTATTGAAGTACAAAATTTGCATTTTTTAATGCTTGCCGATTTTTGCCGATTTTTTTGCCGATGTTGCCGAGAAGATTTTTTTTGGACCCTTGCCGATTTTTTGCCGTGCCGTTTTTTTCTACTATGTTATCACCAACCTTGTAGTTGCCTATGTGAGATGGATCCAGGATGGACGGTAAAGGGACAAGCAACTTAGGAGGTGGAACCAAGATTGTCTCGACTCCCAAATAGATGGTTGTCACGTCAATCGAGGCAGTCTTCACTTTATGTTATCTTAGCCCAAGACAACAATGGGGGAGACCTGGATCACTCCTGATAGGAGAGATCAAACCTAGACACCAGATCGAATCAAATGGACTTGAGGTACGTAAGGTGTAAGGTGATGGAAACCCTAGATTCATGGATGACGTCACTAGGCGAACCAAGGCTTTGGATCAAGGTTTAGGAGATATGAGATTTTATCCACGTTGGGACACGAATGACCTATGAAGTAAATACTAGATTTGGGGTTAAGGTACTAGCAAGAGGTGAAGATATCCACTGCCTTGGGAAACGTGACCAATGTAGAATAGGTGAGAACAGGATTGGGGTTATCTAGTACCAAGGGTCAGACTCCAAGGAAGGTATGACAGTGTCAAGGCACTAAGTCAACAGGAAAAGGTCAAAACACAAGGGAAAAAGTCAAAAGAGGGGGTAGCGCTAGGGTTGGAGATCAGTGCCTTTCAGATCTAGGGCAATGGAGTCATTTTCTGCCTAGCGTTGAAGGAGACCCACCTGGGTTTAGACCCAATCTACAAACCCAAAAGGTGGTTTTGCCGGAAAAGATCAAATTTCGAGAAAAGAGGGAAACATGGAAGGTAGCACTAGGGTTTGAAGATCGGTGTTTTTCAGATCTAGGGCAACAGAGTCACTTCTAGCTCAGCGTTGAGGAAGACCCACTTAGGCATGACCTAATCTACAAAACCCAGAAATGGTTTGTCGAGAACTCAAGCAGATTGAGCCATAATATTTTTTGTTTTTTTTAATGTTTAGGGTTTTAAGATGAAAATGGAAATACAAGTGCCAATGGATTGAGATCTGGAAGAGAAGTACTAACCTGTAGATCTTACCTGGAAAACCTTGTAGACACCTTGATGATGATGATCCCTACTATCCCGATCAATTTGAGAAAATTTGAGTGAGTTCTATGCCCAACGTTTTTCCCCAAGAAGCCAATGCGCCCTTTCTCCTGCACAACAAACGTCAACCATATCACATTTGTTGCATCATGAGAAAAGAGCAAATGCTACAAAAAAATAGCAAGATGAAATCATAGATTGCATTGATGCTAATGAAACCCCCTGATACAAAACGCATCCAAGCCAAGCGAGTTGAGGAAGCCCTGCAAAAACGCCCAAGTTGAAGTCGCCCTCCTATAGACAAGACAATGTTTCCCAAAAAAAATATATAGATCTCACAACAAATACCCAAATGCTAGGAAGCAAAATATTTTCCAATCACCATCTAAGAACACCAGATGCAAAGGAGATCCAAGAATTTCCACAACAAAAGTTTTTCTATTATCCAGATCCAAGAGCCAAAGATCCCTTACAAATGAGAAGCTCTCTCCTTTAAATAGGAATGAGAGAACCAAAATCCTAACCACTTTTCAAATGGGTGGCTAAGATTAAAAGATACAAATGTTCTAATCAATGATTGAGATGAGCTCAACATACAATACATGGATCAATACAATAACATAATATATAAGTGGACTAAATCACCCTAGGAGAGGGAATCCCACTCAACAAAAAATAAATGAAGCACATGGTGGGTCCAGGGAGTGTTAACTAACTCCCTTTGGGTCTCCCCATGGCACAATAAAAATAATATAATTTTTTCACTATGAAATTGTGCCTCTAAGGAAATCGTGAGCCTCCAAAAGCTCCAGAAAGTAATATAATATGCCCAAAAATTAGATGTGGGCACATCCAAGTGTTGCAACTGCTAGCGAAGAAGTGGAAGACAACACCTTCATCATCAAAACTCATCACATGCCATTTCCTTGCCTCTATAGCCCAAGTCAAATTCTTCAGTAGCCATTTTAATTGGTTTTTATCTGCCTCAGGAAACGTGATATGCCAAAAGCCTCCTAGGGTGTCTGCGTTATCCAATTGAGCCCACCAGGCTCTCTGGGAGGGGGGTAATATGGTACAATCAAGTGGCTGGACCCCCCATGCCTCATACAGCGCCCTAGAAGATCCAAGAAAATCATCTCCTAACTCAGACACGCCATCCAGCATGGCAAAACTGCACCAGAATGATACACTGAGCCAAATCATCTCTGCAAGTGCCCGAAACGGAAAACAAGCTGCCTCACTGGACTCGGATAGTCCAAATCCATCTAAGGTGTATACTCATACACTCTATAGGTATTTGCATGATCATCTACAATATCCAATATACCCAGATAGACAAAATAATAATCTGTAAATGACCATATAATATAACCCAGGCCAACATCCATCCGCTACAAGTGTTCAAAGATCAAGACATGCTCTACAAATCATTCAAGTAATAATCATAACAAGTAGCAATCATTTCACTGGCGATCTATCAACCAAATATACAAGGTTTACATTTATTAACTATAACTTAGTCAAGACTTTCAAGATCATACTCACTTCATTGTTGTAATCAATTTGCTAGTGAAGGGTGAAGGCTAAAAATTCAGAAGGCTAGGGCAAAGGATGACCACCAACTCAACATTATGACACTTTGGATATGGAAAGGGAATACTCACTCTAGCATATGACGAACAAGCAACAACACAGGGGATGGCAGTGTTTCACAAATGGGTGAGTTAATTCAGAGGCACTTATTCACCTTGACAAATGCTCACAATCCAAATCAATACAAGTGAGGCCACCAATCCTTAGATATAACTTTAGGAACCATTTCTTTTTGGGCCTTTGATTTTTCATAGCCTTGGTCCATGTATATATTTCACGGATTTTTATTACTTTAGGCTTTATGCATTCATGTATGTTGAAAAACACTACTTTTCATGAATGTTCTAAAATATTCATTTCATTGTACTTCAAAGCCAATTTCATTAGGCTTGCCTTGCATTCATGTATGTTTAAAAACACTACTTTTCATGAATGGGCTTTTTCATAAGATATTCATTTCCAAATACATTGTATTGATGGCAGCGCTACTTGTTTCAGGTTTAGCCAACACAACCTAGGTAACTTAGAGCCGAAACACAAATAAACAGGAAAGCTTATGCAATCATAGAGGCTCTAGTGGGGAAAGGTCCTCCATGCCACAAGTCAAAATAGTAGGCCAGGTAAGAAACATAACTGGAGGGTAATGGATGGGTGGAGACAATGAATAATGAAACCAACACTAGCAAGCCAAAGTATGGTGAGAATGACTACCCCTATTCTCCCTAAAGAGGGTAAAACCAACGAGTATAGATCAAGAACTTTCGGATCTGAGTAGGGACATCAATACATACTAACAATACATCCAAGTCCACATATTTATATGATCGCCAGATCATGACACTAACTGCTAACACATGTCACAAGAATGAGTATAAGAGCAATAATAACCATAACACAAAATAATACAAGCCGAGTCATAAACATGTAAAAGAATCCATCTGAACCAACATTTGTCCAATGATAAAGCACTGATACAACTGTGGGCACTACTAGCTGCTCTGCAACTGCCTAAATGGCTACATCAGTCCTCAAATCTGAGTGTCCTGAGACTTAGTCATGGCAATGGGAGAGTACTATAGTCTATCAATCAAATTATGATCCATCATAAATGCTCATCTCAGCATCTCATATGTAGGGGAGCTGGCTGAAAAATGTACTAGAATCTGAAAAATAGAATATGGTAGCCCGGCTACTATATATGTGATAACATCTAGCTCCAACTAGGACAAGTGCTTTGCTGAATAGAGCGCTTGAGAACCTCAGAATCTCTGGTCCTCGCACTCTGCTACTCGCATCCTTGATCCATCCTTCCAGCTCTGCAACTGCTACCAAAATGTCACCAACAACCTACAAAATGTCCAGAGCTGTACCAAACTCACAGACTGGTCGTCAGCACACTGTGGATAAAAAAAAAATACTCAAACTGAAATGCATGAAACTGAAAGCGAAAAGTATATCTAATCTATAACCATAAATTTTTAAGCAAAGTTTTGATCTCAGTGTGCATGAAAAAAACAGAATTCAATACTACACTAAGAGCTTTGAAAAACAAGCTTCAAGCAAAGACAAAAGGTGCAAGACTAACAAGCTACACTACTGCCCAACAAGGGCTTATTCAGGTTCTACCTACTCTACTCTACTAGGCAAGACAAGATTCAAGGCTAAGTAAGATCAGGGATGTAACCCCTTAAATCCCTTCGGTTGATAGGCAGTAAGATCTGTCGTCCAGTACCAGTAACAAGAAAGCACATGTCACCTATGCAATGCTCAACGAAGAAAGGTCCAACCCAAAGATCACTAGCTTGCCCTGATCGGATATGCAGTAGATGGTTCGGGATAAGGACTTGACTTCCCATGGGAAATCTATTCCTATTCACTGATTCAAGAACAACTTCAATGTTATGCATGGGAATGGGATGGACATCAACAAGGTTTTGCAGTTGCGGGGTGAAAATCCTTGAGCTCCTCCTAGAAGGAACTGCATCAAATCTGGGTGGATCACCATCAATGGAAATAGCTACCCTACCAACTAAAATCTCTCTAATCTCTCTCCTCGTCTCTGGGATACTTGCATTAGTCCTTTCATCATGAGGAAACATTACATGTTTGACAGTTTCTCCCACAGTCCAGAAGTCTCTATCTTCTTCCAAGGGATGAGCATATGGGATATAACAGCATTATGGCTAGAGCCTTCCCCTGTAGGAACATAAATGTGCCTATTTTCTAACTCGGTTAGGACTACTTCAGACTGAGATGCCAAGGAAGTAGGAATGTGAGATAGATCATGAGTGTGATGACTAGATGACTCAGGTGGAAGAAGGAAGTTAGGTATGAGAGGATATGCAGATAAAACATTATTTAGAGTAGCCGAAGGAGTCTGAAATATAGCAAGATTGTTAAGATTAAAATCTCTTTCAAGTGCATCATTAATTAAGGCATCCTCTTCCCAGCTTAAAGAGTTATCATGGACCTGAGTTAGATTCTCGTCTTCTAAAGATAAATGAGATAAAGGCCCAACAACATCAAAGTAATGGGAGCTATTTGCTTCATCACCAACTTCTACTCCAATTGTTAACCCAGGATAGTTTTCCCATGGGTAAATAGGTTCAAGCCCCAGGCTTTCCCTTTCTCTATTACGGTCCATTAAAGTAAACCATTCACTCACTCTACGAGGAATTCCTTCAACCTGCCTGGCATCATCAATTTCCTCAACTTCAAGTGTAGGACTTTCGATTACTTGATCTTGGTTTACTGCATTATTTTGTTCTTGACCTTGAGGTTGATTCTCGTTTCTTCTCAACTCTTCCAACTCCTCCGAAGATTCGTTCCTAAGCATTTCCAAGTTAATTCTCCTGGCAATTTCAGCGATTTGATCTTCTTCAAAAGAGAAGTCAGAGTCTTCCATTGCCATGAACATGTCCTCAGGTTGCCCATATTCGCAAACTTCATTTTTAGCTTCCACAATATTAGTTTTAGCATTATT
Source organism: Pseudotsuga menziesii (assembly GCA_001517045.1). NCBI lineage: Eukaryota > Viridiplantae > Streptophyta > Pinopsida > Pinales > Pinaceae > Pseudotsuga > Pseudotsuga menziesii. The sequence continues at coordinate 34,799 of LPNX011100034.1, forward strand.
CAACAAATCCTCTCCATATGTGTTTTTAATCCCTTCCTCAAAAGTCTCCAAATGCTTTTCATAACAGGGTTCTCTATTAATCCTAATCAGAGCACCATCAGAGTTTGGGACACAAAGATACGATAAATCCATCATGAGGTATCCACCTAGACCAGCTGCCCACTTCCTAGATAAAAGCATTCCGTATGCTGGAGGCAAGTCCATGACAACTACATCCATCATTGTGGAGATGTCTGAGCATGCAAACAGATCATCCCTAAGGTTTTTGATTAAACCATAGGATGGCACTTGCCTAGAGACTATGCCACAAACATTCCCATAAGGCCTTGTCACTTCCAATCCCATTTCCTTCATGACAAGCAAGGGCATTACATTCATAGTTGCTCCGGAATCCAACATGCAATTATGCAGGAGCATATTCTGAATGTGTAAGGTTAGGTAAAAGGGAGGGTGACCAACATTCTTTCTTTCATAAATTGCAGATTGGATGTTAACTGGTGGATCCTTTTCATCTTTGCTAGGTTGCATCCCACTAGGGCTCTCTATGTGACAGGATTCTAGGACAACCTCAGGAGCCTTTTCTTGGCCAATGATATCAAAGAACTCCTCTACTTGGCTTCTTACTGAGGGCACCTTCATCAACTCAGTGACAGGGATATTACACATTATCTTGCTCAACTCTTTCTTTATATCAATGTTCAAATTAAAATCTTCTAAGGCAAGATCTTCTTCTTCCTTTTTATCTTCATAGATTTCTTTGTGTTTGTCAAGGAAAAGGGCTGGGAATCAACTCTTCGTTTATAGATTCTAATCTGCGGTTGTTCCTCTGTTTCAGGTATAGCTATGGCACAACATGAGGGACTAAGTTCATCAACAAACTCCTCTTCTTGCTCTCATGACTCTTCTTCTAGGAGAACTCTTCCAAACCCATCATCAAAAGATAAGTCATTCATAAAGTTGATGTTGTTTGGTTGGTCATCAAGATAATCGGTGTCAGACGGTTCTTCCTTGTTTTCATCACACCAATTTACATTCTTCCTCTCAGAGCTTTCTGGATATCCGGGTCATCTTCTATTGTTATCTCCCTCAGGCCTTCTATTGTTATTCCAATAGGGCTTAGGGCCATAAGGGTTTCTATGTTTCTCAGGATCATGAAGACTAGCGACATTTTTCGTCAAGACAGTTAGTTGTCTCATCATCTCTTGCATGGTTTCTAACGTGTCCTTTGAGTCTTTTGGCTCACTCATAGGTTCCTTAGGCTTTCGAAGCTTAGGATCAGATCTGGAAGTGGATGGGTTAGAATGATCGAAAACGTTTTGCTTACCCATAGATGTTGCATTCTGCTCAGTCATCTTTGCACTAAATTGAGCGGTCTTCAAGTCATTGGGATTCTTATCCTTTAGGTTATACCCTAACCAACCGTCAAAAGCATTTAAATAATGAATAACAATTGCTTGATCCTTGGGTTTGATCTCGTCTGGGATGTTCCCTACAGTCTTGTCAAACCTTAGGTTAAACTCATGGACTGTTTCATTTTCCCTCTTCTTGATGTCAAACATTTGATGCAAGAGGAATTTCCCATCTAACTTGTGAGACCAATCACTATTAAGTTTTGCGACAAAATTGTCATACCCATTGATGGATGAGGCAGGCGATCTGTCAAACCACTTCCAGACATCTCCTTCAAGAGAATACAGTAAGCCCCTCATGAAAACATCTTAATCAGATGCTCCATATGCCTCCATATGTTCCCATACTTTGTCAATATGATCTTCAATGGAGATAACTAACACTCCATCAAACCTGGGAGCCTTTTCAAAGTATTTCTCAGGCATGTCATGGGGGCTCCCGTGATCACGGAAAAATCTAAAGGAGATGGCCTCGCCTTCCTTCCAAAAATCCTAGGGTTTTGTGGAGGAGGAACATTTTGATTTCCACTAGTGTTTGTTCCTGCCATTGGACTAGCTGAAGCTGAAGGAGATCCTAAAAGATGACTCGAGAAGGCAGTAGGACTAGAAATCTTCCAAAAGAAGTTTGAAGAGCTTTCCTTGGTTTGTCTGCGGTTCCTCGTGTAAGTTATGGGGATCTCTTCAGGATTCACAGGACGTTCTAAGAACTTAAGATTAATACGTTGGGTACGGTCCTCAGTAGAGTCGCGGGATGGAGTTGCCAGGTGAACCACTCAAGTAATTCACTGAAAAGAGATATGTCATAAGGAAAGGTGAGGTATGTCAAACCAAGGTAGGCCTCTACATCCCCGGAAACGAAGCCAAAATGTTATCACCAAACTTGTAGTTGCCTCTATGACGTGGATCTAGGATGGACGGTAGAGGGATAAGCAACTAAAGACATGGAACCAAGATAGCCTGTCAACCATCCATTTGGGAGTCGAGACTATCTTGGTTCCACCTCTTTAGTTGCTTATCCCTCTACCGTCCATCTTGGATCCGCGTCATAGAGGCAACTACAAGTTTGGTGATAACAAGAAGTTCCCTAATTTCAAATCTAAATTCCCCTAGGGTTTCAAGTTTGATCATTTGGACTAACACACAAAATTCTAGATCTTGTAATTAAATCCATAAGTCACTAAGTAAATCAACTTGAGTAAACATAATCAACATCTGTAACTCCTCTCTACTCAAGATTTCCTCTTTTGGTGGCATTATCCTTAAAACTAGGATTTATAGCTATTCACCTTACGCATTCTATGTTTGTAGTTTGATCTGGTGACTTAGCATTAGGTCTTTCCTTCTGGGATAGGTATGGGTTCCCCCTTTGTCACTTAGGATTTAGTGGCATAAAGCGAAAGGTATCTCAATCAGTGTGATGACCATTCCATTATCTGAGGGTTTAGGCACTCGTAGATCACCTCTTTAGTTTCCCGTCCCCTCTACCGCCATAAATAGGATACCTTTTGTGGGGCAAGTACAAGTTGTGTTATACCAAAACCAAAGGAAGAAAATGACCCAAAAAAGTTGCAACACCTTTCCTTCCAGAAGTCCAAACGGGAAAGTTCAGTAAAATAAACAAGGAAAGATCCTATAATCAAAGTATATCGAGAACCACTCAAGATAAAGCAAGTTCGCAGTGAAAGTAAAGATAAGCCCTGGTTGGCCTCCATTAGAGATTACTTGGATGACATAATAGTATCTGAAACTGTGGCATTGTTGCGTGAGTATAACAATCTTTTCCCTCGAAATTTCATAAAGGCTACAAAGGGGGACTTGGGCAAATGAAGGTAAAGCTAAAACTAGAGGTGAGACTAGTGTTATCGAAACCGGCCCGGAACCGACAAAACGGTCGGTCCAACCGGTTTGAGAGGGTTTGCGAACCAACAGCTTGCTTCAAACCGCTTTTGGCCGGTTCTGTACAGAACCGTTCAGTTTTATCAAACCAGACGGGTTCCATACGAGAACCGGTCGGTTCCGTACCAACGTCTTTGTGAGGTTAAAAAACAAGTTTTGGAATTTTTTTAATAAAAAGCCTAAGAATGTGGACATGCCAGTGACTTCTACATTACACAGACTCCAGAGTATTTAAATTTTACGGGCTGCATTATTGGTTAGAAGTTCAAGTTTCGAGTTCACATGATTCGAGTTCACTTTGTTCAGGTTTAGGTTCAGGTTGATCTAGCTTAAAAGGCATTTCTGCCTATAGAATAAGCATTCATAGCTTTAATTTTCTTATTAATGTTTAATTAGTTAAAGATCTTGAAGCAGCAGGTGTATTTAGTTGTACTAATGCCCTCTAATCTCTTTTAATTATACATTCTAGATTTGATCTCTCTCTGCAAGTTTTTGTGATAGTGCAGGATAGGACACTGAAAAGAGGAGGTTAAGCTCAGGTGCGTCCTCATCCACCTTCAGTGTTGGTCTTGTCTTGGTTTGATATTTGTTGAGTAGCAGCCATTCTTGGTCCTCCAATCTTTCAAGTTGAGGCTTGGGTCTTGTTTCTTCTACCTTCTAAAAAATCAAAGTTTTCTTGGTTACTTTATTTTTCAACAAGTAGATCATTATTAAAGTTAATCATACGCCTCTTGTTGCGTATTGTTTGTTAGATCAAAAGATCATTTAAATTCATATTTCAAGCTTTGATCTAGCATTAAATCTTACTACTTGTGCTTTATAAATATTTTCGATCTCTAGGAAGTACTAAGTAGGTGTATATTTTATGTAATATTTGACTAATACACTAACGTTTCTGGTTATCTAGCTTGCTGATTTTGCAGATTTGAAGAAATAAAAGAAGGAAACTCTGGCCATATTTTGAAGATCTTAGCCATCCAAACCCCAGATATCCCCTCTTTCTTTTAAGTCTCTTATGATCTATTTGTAAGCCTCCCTAATCCAAATCTATAAGGATCAAAGGAATTCTTGAATTTGAAAGCACTTTGTAATAATTGAAATAAGAGAGCAAGTGGGCTACACGATGCCCACACCCCACCCCCCTGGGAGGATTCGCAGTGTTCCATTTTCATGGTGTGAATTATTCTAATAGTTGTTTTGTTTCCTTAACACAACCAAACACTCTGTCTTAACAAGATTTATACTTTTCTATAAGTTGTTTCATTTTAAGGTTGCTTTCAATTTATCATTTTTGTAAAGAACACTAACCCACTACGATTTCCCCAAGTACCGAAAGAGAAAAGAGATTCGTAGTGTAGTAATTAACAAACACTTCTTTCACTGCTTTCTTTGCAATTTTAAATTGGAACAAATACAATTGTTTCAGTCTGCATATGCTCTTTCCCTTTGCAGGCTTTCCAGATCGTTGGGAAACCTGAAACGGATCTGTAACACTCTTTAAATCTCAACGTTTAACTAAGCAACTCACCCTAATAAAATCAACCACCCTCAAACATAACGAAAATCCAGTGTTTCAATCTCACTTTCTGTGGGCAAATTCTTCAGAGGAAGCAAGACCAACTAGATAGCGACAGCGAGGCCCCGTCAAGATACACCCTCATTTGGTGTAGTGTTGGACACACCCCCGCAACTCCGATCTAGCCCACATTTTCTTGTGTGGAACTACATAGGGTGAATCCAAACATATTCCTTATACTGTCGGGTATATCAGGAATCCCCTTTCCCCATTAATCAACTCATCCTTTAATAATTCCTAAAACTGACCAAGAACATAATCGCAAAATCTTTACTTTTACAGCAACATTTACTTTAACTCCACGGTACTAGTCTTTAATATCTACTATTTGCTACATTCAATTAAGCTACCTTTTAAATATTGTGATTATTTTATTCATGTTGCTATCTAAGTTAATTTTATTTTGCAATTGTCTCAGTAATTTAATTCCAAAACTCCTAAATAACAACTTTCATCCAAAAGAACTAAGAATTTAAAGCCTTAGCTATGTTAACAGGGTCTACCACCGTTGGATTCATTAGTAGTTAGCCTAAACAGAGGATTCAAGATCAAGTGATAGTATTTGACTCGAGACTTTCCCCGAAGGACGCACCAAGCAGCTTGAAAATTTATGTTGCGTTAGCCCCAGGTGCATAAGAGGCGGCAACACAACCCACAAAGCATACTTCAATGTGTTATCCTTGTTGTGCTTGTTTAATCCAACCATTCTCTTCAAAATCCTAATCAAATTCTTGTTGTTGGCTCAGCCAACACATTTCCCTGAGGATAATAATTGGTAGAATGCGACGAAACATTACCATGGTTTATGCTAAAGGTGGACATTTCATCTTTACTGAAAGCCTTAACATTGTCGGTAGTAATTTTCAAACGGAATTTGAATCTTGAGACAATATATTCTTCAAGGAATTTCACAACCACCTCAGTTGTCGCTCTTTTTATCAGAATTGCTTCAACCCACCGACTAAAGTAATATGTACAGGTCAACATTGTCGGTAGTAATTTTCAAAGGGAATTTGAATCTTGAGACAATATATTCTTCAAGGAATTTCACAACCACCTCAGTTGTCGCTCTTTTTATCAGAATTGCTTCAACCCACCGACTAAAGTAATATGTACAGGTCAAAATGTACTTGTACCCGTTACTAGAGTTTTGATCAAATGGTCCTACAAAATCCATTTCTCATTGTTGAAAAGGAGCTTCGACCACAATTGGTGATAAGCCAGGGTAGAAAATCTAGGTTTCCCAGTGAAAAATTGACACTCTTGATAAACTTTGACAAAAGTATGCACATCTTTAAACAAAGTAGGCCAGTAATATCCTACACGCATGATTTTGGTTGTTGTTGTTCTAGGGGCATAATGGCCTCCACATAATCCAGAGTGCATCTCTTTTATGATAGTCTAGGATTCGTCTGGAGTTACACATGTCAAAATAATCCCATCTGGATTCTTCCAACCCAAACAACCTTGGTGTCTTTTCCATCTTGTTTGCGGACCTATTGAGATGAATTCCATTCATCACTTGGAAACATCTTTTCCAAGTTCTATGTGTTAGAGATATGTCTATCTCGGGATGTCCTTCATGTGGTTTTTCCTAGCATGGAGGTACATCATTAGTATAAGCAGGGAAGTAGTGTGTGAGATACACTCTACAAGTAATCATGGATCCATTGGTGGAGACATGCAGAGGTGTTAATGACTTCTACCAATAACATACGAGGAGTGCAGGGATGCACCAGCTTTTAATGCAGTAGTGCGAGTTGCATGATGCATAAGCATGAGATTTTCACATTGCATGAGCATGCATGCATTTTTAATGCACTATTTTTTAATGCATAAGTGTGAATTTTGTTTGGAATATAAATTAGGGATTTGGAACCCTAATCTCATCAACAGATTAGAAAAAGGCATCCAAAGGGAAAAAGTCATTATCACTTGTGAGACTCAAGTGGCCAGAGAAGAGGGTGAATCAGTGCATGCAGAGAGGGCACATTCTTGAGAAGAGAGGGCGCAGTCTGGCAGGGAGAGATGGTGCAGATCTAAGATAGATCAAGCACACTTCATTTGCGGTAGAGGGAGGATACTTTGGAGGTAGAATCCAACTGCAGAGTGCATCATTGATTCATCTATCAAAGCAGGTGCATTCCTTAAGCAGAGGGGCACATTTCACTAAAGAGGGTAAGCTCTGAGTGTTAGATTTTTATCATTCAAGCTCGCATTAAGATATTAGGATCTTTTAACTGAGAGAATAACAAGCACAGCAATAAAACATAAGCACAACACAAGAGACAAAAGACACAAAGAATTTTCCTCGGGGAAACCATAAAGGAGAAAACCCCAACTTCCTCAGAGATAGAATCAGCACCAAAGGTAAAACCGGAAAATAGTAAGATGATCTCCCGACAACAGCAGTCTCTCTCTCTCACACTGAGAGAGCTTCTCCTCTCTCACGCATGCGCCCCAATGAGTGATTGTGTGTCCTAAATAGAGAGACTCACTCTCTATTTATATTTTTCCGTTCACTTGGAACCCACTCCATCATGTCAGCCTCACTTAACAATTACTTACTAGAGCCGACATCTCTAGGAGTGTCTAATAACCCTAGTGCCCCACCACTTGTGGGGACTTTGCCTCCTCCGACCAATAGGAGGGTAATACAATGGTGGGGACTATTGCCCCGACTTACAATGACTAACCTAGGGTCGACTTCACTAGAATAGTCTAATAACCCAAGGGCCCCACAACTGTGGGGACTTTAACCCTTAACCAATAGGAGGGTTACCCATAATGACTGGACATGACTTTCTCATTATAGAAACTTCCCGGAATAAACATCGGGGTATGACATGACTCAAATACATTACAATACATCCTGGAATAAACATCGGGTTACAATACATAAGTAATACAAGTGAATACATTCCGAAGTTATAATTACATCAACACTCCCTCTTAACTAGGAAGGTATTCTCTCGACACAATTAATCAGCATCAGTCTTCTTCTTTGTATCATCTAGGTCATCGTCAAGTCCTCGTCATCTTCAATTCATCTTCATCTTCAAGTCATCTTCATCTGGATATGGATCATCACTCGATCTGGATCATCATCACTGAATCTAGATCATCACTCGATCTGGATCATCATCACTGGATCTGGATCATCACTCGATCTGGATCATCACTGGACATCATCACTGGATCTGGATCATCACTCGATCTAGACCATCACTGCTGGATCATCTTCACTGGATCTAGATCATCACTCGATCTGGATCATCACGAGTGCTATCTCATGATTCTTCTCGTCACAAGAAGTTCTACAGAGCCAGCCCTTTTTCATGCTCGTTGTAGGCCTAGCCATCATGTAGGTCTACTTTAGCGCTTATATCTGACCTACTCGTTAGAATGGCCTGCCCAGCAATTACATCTGACCTACTCGTCAGAAAGGCACGCCCAGCACTCACATCTGATCATGTAGGAGCCTACAATCACATCAGAAAGGCCTAGCACTCACATTCACCAGCATGATAGGACATCACTATCATCTGTGAAAAGGCTTCATCAGTTACATATGACCTACTCGTCAGAAAGGCACAGTACTCACATCCATCCAGGCTGGAACACATCCTGCTCACAATGATGGAAGAGTTCTGCACTTCCATCCAGGCCGGAACACATCCTGCTAACAATGATGGAAGATTTCCTCACTTTCATCCAGGCCGGAACCACATCCTGCTCACAATGATGGAAGAACTCTGTTCTTCCACCCAGGCCGGAACCACATCCTGCTCACAATGATGAAAGACTCTCATCCAGGCTGGAACACATCCTGCTCACAATGATGAAAGATTTCTGCACTTACATTCATCCAGGCGGGAACACATCCAGCTCATAATGATGAAAAGGCTCTGGACTTACATCAATCCAGGCGGGAACACATCCTGCTCACAATGATGGAAGGGCTCTGCACTCACATCTGATCTTATAGGAACAAATCCTACAGTCATATCAGAACGGCCCCCAGTCCTCGACTGAGATACCTGGTAACTGACCAGGTGCCTCCATTCTCCTCAAGAATGGCAGTTGCCTTTGCATCCAACCTGCTCGTTGGAATGGCCAACACTCACATCTGACATGGGAGGAACTTAATCCTTTAGCCATGACAGAATGGTTCAGCCCTTACATCTGATCAAGTGGGAACACATCCCTCTATCACATCAGAATGGCTTCTTAGTCCTAGACTGAGTTTTCCTGGTAACTGACCAGGTGCCTCCATTCCCAGAATGGCAGTTGCCCTTACATCTGTCCTACTCGACAAAATGGCCAGCACTCATATCTGACATGGAAGGAACCAATCCTCTCACCATGACAGAATGGCTCAGCCCTTACATCTGACCATGGAAGGAACCAATCCTCTCACCATGACAGAAAGGTTATGGGACTCATCCCTTTCCCTTGGAGGAAATCTCGATTTGGAGAACACCAAGCTTCTCCCTGAAGTACTCGAACTTCACCCTAGCCAATGGCTTTGTCAATACATCAGCTATCTGTTCCTCCGTCGCAACATACTGGAGCTTCACTGCTCCCCTCTGCACCATATCCCTGATATAGTGGTACTTGATCTCGATATGCTTCGACTTGTCATGGAACACTAGATTCTCTGACAACTTTACGCAACTCTGGTTGTCACAATGTATACAAGTAGCATCCAACTGGAGATCAAATAAATCAGACAGCAGCTTCCGTAGCCATACTGCCTCACAACTAGCTGAACAAGCTGCAACATACTCTGCTTCAGCTGTACTCAGTGCCACACAAGATTGCTTCCTGCTAAACCAAGAGATCACACCTGATCCCATACTGAAGCAACACCCTGAAGTGTTCTTCCTATCGATGTCACTGCCTACCCAATCTGAATCAACATAACCCTCCAGGTTAATCTTCTGATTCGTATCGTACTTGAGCCCATAATCAATTGTACCCTTCAAGTACCTCAAAATATGCTTTGCAGCAATCAAGTGAACATGTCTCGGATCTATCAAGAACTGGCTCAACGTGTTCACAGCGAAGCAAATGTCGGGTCTCGTGTTCGTCAGATACATCAAGGACCCAATCATCTGACGATACATCGTAGTATCAACCGTCTCTGATGAAGCATCACTTAACAGCTTCAGGTTCGATGCCATAGGTGTGGTCATGTAGTCCATCATCCTGAACCTATTCAGGATCTCTACTGTATACTTCCCTTGTCCACATCTCCATGCCTAGAAAATAGAGAGTCGACACATAACAGGAGCATCACTGGTCTTCCGCCTTCAACCTTGAGGCAAAGGTTGGAATCCACTTTACTCTCAGGAAAGCCTAGAGTCATCAGTAATCTGTCCGTCCTACCATACAATGTCGAAACACGGGATCTTCTGCAGTCAATCCCTCTGAAGCACCATACTCCCTCTGTCTTCCGCACTCTATGCACTGAAACATTCTGTACCGGAGTGACAAGTAGCTTCCTATGCTACTAATCTTCTATGTATCCATCTAGGATCACTGGATATCAAAATCCTCTATCTTGAACTTTTTCAAAAGTTCATCTCGCACCCATCTGTGAGCTTGTCATCCTCTATCAACCTTGTAGCAAAGGTTCAGATCTTCATCAAGCTCCTCACGTATGTGTTATCCCATGGGTGTCTTCTGAGCTCGTACAAGGTCTTCTTTCATTTGCACACATGATTCTTCCTGTCATGTGTCTCAACTCCCACTGGCTGCAAATGTCTCTTCGAATATTGCCTTGTATCCCATGATGTTTCCATCTACTACATGATGGAACTACGAACTTCCCTTCATGTATCGATACTGCATCCTAGACATCATTCTTCTGGAACTGATCTTCCCTTTCTTCTTGGAAGATTCTGCACCAATGATGTCGTTGTATTCGTCATATTATTTTTCATCTTTGAACTGTCATCACTTGTTCTCCGAAACAAGTCTCATTCTTCTTTGCTTGTAGGCGATTATGTACGCGATCTTTCCTACAAGTCAAATGCATTTGTATGGTTAGAAACATTTCATAAGGAATATTCATACTGGCAAGTTCTTATGCATAAATATATGATCATGCAACTACTTTAGCCAATACAACATTCATCCATATCTCACGAAAACTTTTCTAGATGCCTTCCATCTCTACCAGGACAACATTGAGATTGTGCACTAATCCAATACGTCAGCAAAGAGGTTTCATTCTAGATAAGTAGCAATGGAGAGTTGTATAGCACCATGAGCTACTTACCCATCACATGCATATTAGTAGTATACTGTCGTTAATGCAAACATTCTATCATGCATAATACATCAACTGAATATAAACAAATGCATAACAAAAACAATATCATGAAATGACAATTGAATACTTATCTTTATTTGTTTCATGGGTAGGCTCCTTCTTGATCCTTCCGCTTCATCATCTTCTTCATTCTTGACTTCATCATTTCTTATCCAAGCTCTCAAGATGGATAAGAGGTTCTTCAAGAATCAAGTCCTTCATATTCCTCATCGCTTGAGGGATCTTCTTTCGATGGTGAGAGCTTGTTCTTCAATTGCTCCCATCTTCTCTTCTCTTCTTATGAGTCAAGCTTCTTCTTCTTCCTAGAGTCTGCTGAAAGTAATCACTTCCTTCTAGCACACATTCCTCAAATGAATGAATCCCATGATCTTGGGAGGCCATTCAAGGTGGACATCACCACTACTGCATTCTTCACTTCTTCTTTTACTGCTACAAGTTGTTCTTTGATTTGAGAGACCCTTGTAAAGTATGACTCCATGGTCTCTGCATTCTGGATCTTCACATTCTTCAACTGGATTCTTAAGGTCATATTTCGATTTCTGTTTTTCCCTTCAAATAGCTTGGTCAAGGAATCAAACATCTTCGGTGTCTTTAAGGAAGACACTTGTAGCACAAGTTGATTCGTGACTGAATCAGCAATGATCTTCTTGGCCTTGACCAAGTTCTTCTTGTGTAAGGCTTCTAGCCTCATCTCCCTCTGGAATTGGAACCTCTATACTCATGTAGGTGTCCAATCCATTTTCTTCAGAGAGATCATATACTTCCAGGCTTGGAAGTTGTCAACTTCCCCAAGCTTGCCATCAAAGTGATGTGATAGATCACTTTGAAATGAGAACCTCAAATGAAAATAGCGAAAGATTAGATCTTATCGTTTTGAGGTGTCCGTCCTGGTTCTGGAGCTGGCTGATCTAGGGTTTGTCACAGAAACCCTAATTTTCAAAACTTGGAATCTTCCAGATATGATTGTATAGAAAGATAGATCTCTTCAAATGGAGATTTCTAATGTACTCCTTTTCTAAAAACAGTGGAGGGAAGCTCCCGGAACAGGAAGCCATAGTTTTCCAATTTCTTCTGCAGAAATGCCTATCACTGTTTCTATGATATTTCCGAAATTACTGCTCCTCTGTGTCTGAAATTTGTCACTGAGGTAACCTCGCCTGTCCCTGATCCAACACCATAGGTTTCATCAGAATTGGTTTCACCAATTGGGATTTATGATCCTTTGCCCAAGGTGACCTGTTACAGGACTGTTCATAACAGCGAAGTTGTACGGATTGCCATGTGTCATTGTTTCATCTTCTGGGTCTGAACTTCGGACCACAGAAAGTACAGTCCGTACACTTTCTGGAACAGCTTCAGGAATTCCATTTGGACCTCTATAGCCCAAGCTATAGCAATTATCCCCAGGTGTCCTGTTTAGGGATGAATTCTGGAAGAGGCTGGAACCCTAACTTGGAGGGATCATATCTCCCAAAATATAGCGAATAGGAGGCTAAATTTTGGACACATTGTTCATCATGATTGGATCTTCGGCCCTTGCAATTTTCAGCTCCTGATCCTTCGCCAATCGCGGGATAAAGAGAATGTACCAAAACGTAGCAGTTTTAGTATTTAGGGTTTTTCTAGCTCGAGGTCAAACTAGGGTTTGACTTTCCCGGAGTTTCACCCAACCAAATTTCTTGATCCAGGTCTCTAAACTTCATTTTTGATGAGGAGAACAATCCTATGCTGGGCTCACTCAAAAATTCCTCTTCTATAGAAAGCCCTAATTTCCGCATCGAAAACTGAAAATGATCAGAATCGAATTCCGCTTCGACAGAAAGATGCACCCTTCAACGGAGAGTCAGCCTAGCATACTTTTGCTGATGGATTGTGGAGAGAGACCCAAAAAGTAAGAAGCCCTAGCTTCTGTAGCTACACAATGTCTTCTTCTCAGGTTAGCTCTAATACCATGTTAGATTTTTATCATTCAAGCTCGCATTATGATCTTAGGATCTTTTAACAGAGAGAATAACAAGCACAGCAATAAAACATAAGCAGAACACAAGAGACAAGAGACAAAGAATTTTCCTCGGGGAAACCATAAAGGAGAAAACCCCGCAACTTCCTCAAAGATAGAATCAGCACCAAAGGTAAAACCGGAAAACAGTAAGATGATCTCCCGACAACAGCAGTTTCTCTCTCTCACATTGAGAGAGCTTCTCCTCTCTCACTCATGCGCCCCAATGAGTGATTGTGTGTCCTAAATAGAGAGACTCACTCTCTATTTATATTCTTCCGTTCACTTGGAACCCACTCCATCATGTTGGCCTCACTTAACAATTACTTACTAGAGCCGACATCTCTAGGAGTGTCTAATAACCCTAGCGCCCCACCACTTGTGAGGACTTTGCCTCCTCCGACCAATAGGAGGGTAACACAATGGTGGGGACTATTGCCCCAACTTACAATGACTCACCTAGGGTCGACTTCACTAGAATAGTCTAATAACCCAAGGGCCCCACAACTGTGGGGACTTTAACCCTTGACCAATAGGAGGGTTACCCACAATGACTTGACATGACTTTCTCATTATAGAAACTTCCTGGAATAAACATCGGGGTATGACATGACTCAAATACATTACAATACATCCCGGAATAAACATCGGGTTACAATACATGAGTAATACAAGTGAATACATTCCGAAGTTATAATTACATCAACACTGAGATATAGTTCAACTGATCTGAGAGAGGGCATCACCGAGACAGTGATCCAGAGGCAGAGGGGCGAGAGGCCCTAGTCAGATAGCAGTTCAGAGACAGATACAGTTAGAGTGGGGCGCATTCAACCTAAGGGGTGCATTCATTCAGAGTGAAGGCACAATCATCCAGAGGAGCGCATCACCCAGCTTTCCATTAGAGATCAGAGTTGATCATCAGAGCCTGTGTGGCTAAGAGATAAGTCTATATTGGATTGACTCTGACTGGTTTTTCTGCAAGGGTTTTTTCAAGGGTCTTTGACCAAAAACTTATGTGTCCTATTGTTTATGTGTGATTTCCATATTGTTAAAAGTTGTAGATAGATCTCATGTGCTTCATGTTATAAGTAATTGTATATGCTGATACATACTCTGGGATTGAAGATTGGGATTTAGTACATGCATGTGTCTTATAGAGACTTGAGACTGAGTTGGGATCTAAGATTTCAGAGGGTATCTGAAAATCTACACCTTGTTTGGGAAGGAGAGATTGCAACATGAGGAAGTGAGTTGCAAATCTAATAATTACAAGCCTAACAAGTTCCCTGCCCTGTGTGTGTCTCCTCATCAAGCTCAATACCCAACGGTGGTTGTAGATGTACTTAGTGATGCTTTTGGCATGCTCTATAGTGTTCTTGATCCAATCCTATTTGCATATGTCCTCAAGCATGAGGTCTATGCTTGAGAAGATAAACACTTGGAGCGTTGGGTGACGGGATAATTGATAAACTTCAACACAGACCCGCTAACAAAGGAAATAAACGGGTGATAGCATAAAATTAAAAAAACAGAGGTGACGGGTTGACTATATAAGCATGGAGCATGCTGTTGCGGAAACTGACAAAGAGGTGGACGAAAACAAGATCGAGGGCACAGGAAAAATACAGATGCACAGGAAAAATACATTGAAAACTCCAAAATTCAGATTAAAATAATCACATCACAGGCTGCACATGTTAATCTTTCACGTGGTTTGCTAGTTGACTTGCGTTAGAGGAGTTGCCATCTTGAAAGTTGAAACAGAATATCATATAATCTCTTCGAACATAATGTTGTTCACCAGAATAATCGATCAGATAAAACACCGAATTATTAGCTGGTGTGTTGGATGTGGGGTCAACTATGTTTTATAATTAGAAAATCCCAAAAAATACAAAAAAAAACTTACAAGTAAACAAAAAATTGCTTGAAATCTATGTCGGTGGGTTTTTTTGAGTCGCGGATCCATTTCAAGTGTGGTTATTTTTCGTGGATCTGTTTCTGCTTGACGGGATTCGTATCCCATTTTTCTTGAATTGTCCGGTGACATATTTTTGGCGGATCCGGTTCGGAACCTCAGATCCGCGGATCCTGGAACCCTCCCTGGAGGATCCGGTAACACAGTGTTAACTACAGCCACAAGCTCCCATGCTACCATGGTTGATACTTGAATCCAGTGGTTGAATTGCATTGCAGAATGTACAGAAGCGTGCTATCCAGGATGACAACTACATAATCTATTCTTCTTAAACGTGACATACATGTTTTTCAAAAGCATTCTAAGCAGTGTTACAAAAATCATCGATTTATCGGCCACATCGCGAGATATCGCGATGTTTACTCCACGCCGATAAAATCGGGAAACATCGCGTCGATAAATTGCCGATTTTCAAAGATGATTTTTTTGCGATATTTTCGCAATTTTTCTCATTAAAATCGCGAGTCGATAGTTGACATCGCCGGCTGGTTGACATAAGCCCAAAAGTTAAAAATTAAAACGCAAATATTTGGTTTTAACTTTTCCTGTTCATCCGTTTGAGCTGATAGGGCACGCCGCGAGTGGACTCACTACCAACTGGAGATTCATCATTCGAATTTCGAGAACAAACAAGAAGGAGATAGATCATAGGACAGGGGTTTAGAGTCCGAAGAAGAGTGTTACCATTCGTCCGAGCACGCGAAGGAGGAAGCTCGGGGATAGAAGAACGCGGACAGAAGCACGCGGACAGAGGAAGAACGCAGGCAACAGAATAGTTTGTGGACAAAAGAAGAGGGTGCACGTCGCAGGCGAACGCTGGTAGGTTATCAGTCGTAATTTTTTTTTAAAACCACCATTGGATGTGATAAGGACTAAAACTGTATGTTCGCTGCCAGGCATAAAAAGTTAAAACCACCATTGGATGTGATAAGGACTAAAACTGTTTTCAGTTTCACCAATAGACTAGATACTATGAAGCAAGCCAGATCACTATAGAACCTTGGATTATTAAAGGCGATAGATCTTATAAACAGAAAACCTATCAGACAGGAGCACTTTGATATTTTGGTTTATTAAGTCAGAGTTCAGACTTATCAATTTAGACTGTAAATACAAATTGATTTCAATTTGGTAAGGAGGCTTTGAGCGAGGCTTATTACTTGATAGTATCCTCCAAGAGAAAGGGGGGTTACCATACTGCTTGTGTTTTTGAGAGATCAAGAAAGAGCATAATGAGTAAGCTTAAGCTAGCAGTGGAGGTCATTAGTGCCCACAATTTGATGCCCAAGGATGGACAGGGTTCATCAAGTCCTTCTATTGAGGTTGCAGTGGAAAGTCCATATTTTTTTAAAATTATAATTATTGAAGCAGTTCAAACTTCAAACTTCAAATTTGGCTTTGCCTCAACTCTGTCCTAAAATTAAAATGCAGTTTTTTTGCCTTAAATTAGAGTCGTCTTTCAACTTTCAAGTGCCACTGTCTTGTGGGCTTTGTGCCTACTTGAATTTTGAAATTAGAAATTACATAAAATTAACTTTAAAAAAAACCTCATTTTAAAGTTTTAAACACAGTTTGTAGTTTCAGTTTGTGATTTTGTCTAACTTTGAGAAGAGAGGGGAATCGGGGACAGTTGGAAACACAATGTAAATTAATTTTCATTTTTACTTGTTGGTTGTTTGTCTGATTTGCTATTTTTTGCAATAAAAATATGCGAAAAACATTTTTATTTTTATTTTGCAGGTTCAAAGTTTCAATCTTGTTTTCACTTCCAGAATCCATATTACAAAGTTACAAACATGCCAAAGATTTTGGATCCATTTTGGGAGTATGCAGAGCTGGTTGATCCACATAATCAACAAAAGCTTAGATGCAATATGTGTGGGAAGGAGATGACGAGGGGGATAAGTAGGCTCAAATACCACCTCGCACAACTTGCAGGGCATGAGGTGGATATTTGTAAAAACTCCACTCCTGAAATAGTCCATAGGGCCAAACTTGCAATTGAAGGTATTGGCAAGAGGAAAGATGAGAGGGAAGCTTTGAGGCAGGAACTTGGCATGAGAGCAGCATCAGGATCCGGGACAGCCGGACACACTTTAGGGGGAGTGGGGAGTGAGACCTTATCCTCATCTTCCGTCATGCCTTCAACGACACACTCTATTTCTCACTTTTTGTCGAGATCTGGTCTTGGTGGACAACCAGGTATAAAGTCAATGTACAAGATAAAAGAGAAAAAGGAAGCAGATAAACTTGTGGGTCGATGTCTTTTGTGGAGTGATATTCCATTCCACTTTGCGAGGAACCCATTCTACGTGCAGATGTTCGAAGCTGCTGCTATTGTTGGGCCGGGGTATAAGCCCCCCACTTATGAGGAGTTGAGAGGGCCCATCCTTGATGATGAAAAGGTTGATTGCACACTTCTAGGTTGGAGGAGCTTCGACGTTCATGGGAGGCCACAGGATGCACCGTGATGTCAGATGGTTGGAGTGATAAGAAGGGTAGGACCCTTCTCAAATTCTTGGTTCATTGTCCTCGAGGCATAATGTTTAAAAAATCTGTGGATGCATCTGTACAGGTCAAAGATGCAACATTACTATGTCAGTTGTTGGATGAGTTCATCCAAGAGATAGGTCCGCAGCATGTTGTCCAAGTAGTAACGGACAATGCTGCGAATTATGTGGCAGCCGGTAGGATGCTTATGGACAGGCATCCAACTTTGTTTTGGACACCTTGTGCAGCACATTGTATTGACTTGATCTTAGAGGATATGGGGAAGATCCAGTTTATCAAGGATGTCATTCATTCAGCAAGAAGCATCACCAAATTTATATATAATCATGCTTCTGTGCTTAGCCTGATGAGGAAGTTCACTCATGATAGGGAGTTGGTCCGTCCTGCCATCACTCGGTTTGCCACTTGTTTCATCTCTCTTCAGTCTCTCCTTACTTATATGTGGGACTTGCAGACTATGTTCCTTTCAGCTGAGTGGCGTGCTTTATCAATTAGCACTAAACCAGAGGGACATGACATATTCAAGCTAGTGTCATACCAGGAGAGCTTCTGGGATGGGGTGAAGGAGGTGTGTACTATATGTGAACCTTTGGTAAGGGTTCTACGCTTGGTTGATGGAGACAAGCCCGCAATGGGCTACTTGTATGAGGGATAGGGCCAAAGAGGCCATTAATGCCTACTATGAGGACAAGGGGGAAGAGGGGCAAGCGAAACAACAATTGATATGGGAGGTGATTGATCAGCGATGGAACAAAACACTTCATCGCACCATTCATGCTACAGGCCTATTCCTCAACCCCGCATTCTCTTACTCATGTGGCTTCAACTTTGATGCAGAGGTAATGGATGGGTTCTTGGAGTGTGTCCAGAGGATGGTGCCAAGTGCAGCTGACCGTTCAGAGATTTCCAAAGAGTTGGAAGTCTATAGGAGGGCCATGGGAACATTTGGCTTTGATATGGCTATTAATGACAGAAAGAACATAATGCCAAGTAAGTTTCACCTTGTTTCAAAATTTAATTTCATTACTTTCTTTGTTTTATATTTCAAATTTTCAATGTCTTCTCTTATGTTTCTCCAATTCATTGTAGATACTTGGTGGGAAACCTATGGCAGACGAGTACCCCATCTCCAAAAGCTTGCTGTTCGGATCCTAAGCCAAACATGCAGTTCTTCTGGTTGTGAGCGCAACTGGAGTGTATTTGAAAAGATACACACCAAGAAGTGCAACAGGTTTGAGAATTTGAAATTAAATTCTAAATTCATTATAACTTGTAATTTATGTCATATGGGTAATTTTAATCTATGTATTCTAAATTCTAATTGGATAAATTTATGGTAATCATACAGGTTGGATACCCAACGCCTGAATGATCTAGTGTATGTCTCCTACAATCTCAGGTTGTGGGTGAAGCAACTTGAGAAAAAACCTGAGGTGGAGGCTATTTCATTGGATCACATTGACACCACTGCTACATGGAGAGCGGAGATTGAGGAACCTATTATGGAGGTAGCTCCTGATTGGTTAGAGGATGATACACAGGACATGGAGACTGAGACATGGGACGATGAGTGGTCAGACGCATCTGAGATTGTGCCACCACCGGAGTCACCAGCCACACAGCCACCACTTTCACAGCCACAGTCTCAGTCAGAGGGAGCCAGATATATGGGCAGTGGTAGCAGTAGCGGTGGTAGAGGACTTGATGAGGGTCCAGTACCTCATCATTCTTCTAGTTCTTCTAGAGCACATCAGTTTCCAGGCACTTCTAGAGGACGAGGAAGTCCACGACGACCCCCACGAGCACCTGGGATTTCTAGCCCCGGAGGCAGAGCCATTACTAGAGCGATTACCTTTGCCCATAAAAGGGGTAGAAGGAATCCATAGTTTACTTTATTTGGTTGATTTCATTGCATATGAGATACATATTACATAAAACATTGACTGGATTTTTTTGGTGATTCATGAGTCGGGGACTCAAGATCCGAGACACGATTCATTTTTTATGTGTGATGTATCACTAGACCTCTTATACATCTTATATATCGGTTTTATTTCCATATTCATGTAGCAATGTGTTTATTTGATGTTCTTGTTGCTTTAGATGTTTAGAAAATTGAAAAAAAATGAATATTTTTGTATTTTTTTACATTGCCAATATATTGCCGATGTTTGCCAACATTTTCGCCGATAAATCCGATAATATCTTTTTGGACCCTCGGCAATATATTCGCCGACACAATATTTGTAACATTGATTCTAAGAGCAAAAACCTATCTGAAGGTGTCAAAACACATACCTCCCCAATATCAGAACCTGTCAAAATGCCTTCATTAAGAATTTTTGACAGTGCAGCAGCATCACCAAATCCTAAGTTAACTCCCTGCCCAGCTAATGGATGCACGGTATGAGCTGCATCACCCACAAGAACAACACGATTTGATGCATAATCACGGGAATGCATTAATGACAAAGGAAATGACATCCGTTCCGTTGACAAGCCAATTACTCTGGGTGGAGTCTGGAAAGGTTCTGATATTGAGGGCATTAACTCGCCAGTGAACCATTTAAATTGTCTGTTGATAATTTCAGAAAATTGTGACTGAGGATGTTGTCCATCATCATGCGCTAAAGCATTATTTACTGATTTGATAAAACCATTCTCAGTCATTCCTTTAAGCTCTGCTGCTTTTTCTGGAGTAGTTGACCACACAATGTTGCAGAATTTCTTCCCCATAGGAAGAAGAGCAAGAGGACCACTGGGTAAAAACCTCTGCCACGCTGTTTGATTTTCAGTTTCAACCTCCACAGTGCAAATAAGGGCATGCTGCTTGTAGTCCCATCCAGTGGTTTGAAACCCTGCCATTGACCGGACTTGGGAACGCCCACCATCAGCTCCAATCTGAAATAATAACTCGAAAAGAAATTTAGCTTACAATATGTTACTGCCAAATAAAAAATAAAAACATTAATAATACTAATAATAACAGAAATACAGGCAGGAAGCTACTTAAAGACTGAAAAAGAGAAAGTTTGGTAAATTAATTTGTTAGAAAAGTCATCCTATCAAGCAACTTTCAAACAAAAAAAATTCAAAGCATCATTATTCACACTGCCAAATGACAGAAACTTGAAGCTTACCACCAATCTTGCATACAGATATTTCCCATCATTGAGTTCAACCTTGGCCAACTGCTGATGAATATCTGATGAACCTTTAAGCTCCTGATAAGAGGTTGGAGATGCTTTATTAATCTTTGGCTCTCGTGATAACATCGATTGTCCTACTAATGGAGAATTTGGGTCGAACAGCACAGATTTTACTTGTACTGGGCATATTATCTCAGCAAATCCTGTATCCTGTCAAGCTCAGAATATTTAGCAAAACAAAAAGGTGTGCAGAGACAAAATATGTTAAAAAATTCAGCAGCAACATCTCAAATAACATGTTTATATTGTTTTCTCCAAATGTTTCCTTTGTTTTCTACAACCAAATCTTATTGTTGCACTGTCATTTCAAGCAAGAGAAATTATTATTAAAATGGAAGGTCTTAAAGATCCAAGCAAAAGCTGCAAGCAATCTGTATGAGGACTCAATCTATGCCATCAAGGCCTATAGATGTCTTTATTCCATTAGGACACACTTGCAACCCTTCTATGCATACATAAACATGGGAATAAGAAACTAGAGGCAAAGGTAGAATTGAAGATATGAAAGTAATTTTCACAACCATAACATTGTCTACATAGCAAATAGGATGTGGATACAACCCCGCCACAAAGAAATGCTCATTCGGTGGTCTATTAACCCCTACATCCGCTTGCGGAATTGGAAGGTTAAGATCCAGCAAGATCCTATCATGCTGGTTCGATTACAGATGCACCCAGGTTTTCACAGGGACCAGACTTTGTTTCACAGTCAATTCTATCAGATTCTGGGAGACTATCATTTTTAGCAGTTAGGTTTTCAGAGCTTGCATGTTGATTCTGAGCACATATTCAGTTTCCTTGCAGAAAGACAGAGTCTAATGGGACAGTTTTCATTTACATGTTGAAGTGAGATGTTGTTACTTTTAGCAATGTTCGTGCTACATATGGCGGTGGTCTACTTGCAGTGCCCTTCATTCTATTTTTTAAAAATTGAACTGCTATTTATGGCATGTCTATTTTTAGCAGGTCTATATTTGGAAGGTACTGTTGTCGCATATATATTAGTTGGGCTACTTTTGTTCCTGAGCAGTACTGAGCAGTTCTTTGAACCATAATGGAAAAAATCGCGATTTTTTCTGGCTGCCAATTTTTCGGCAAGAAAAAATCAGACATCGGGAAAAACCGGCAAAAATCGGGAAAAAATCGGTAAGCAAATTTTAAACCTATTGAAGTACAAAATTTACATTTTTTAATCCTTGCCGCTGTTTGCCGATTTTTTCGCCGATGTTGCCGAGAAGATGTTTTCTGGACCCTCGCCAATTTTTTGCTGATGCCAATTTTTTCCGCTATGGTTTGAAACAGTGAAGCACGGTTTGGGCCGTACTCGCAAGTGGCGCCGAGTCGGCAGTTAAAACGGGTACTCTGGTGATACTTGTCGGACCACTTGGCACTCGCCGGAAACTCATGAGAATCGGCAATACTCACCGGTCTCGCTAAAAACCGCGAACTTTCGAGGTGTAAAAATCATGTTTTGGAGGGAAAATGCACCTCACGAGCCTATAAACTGAACATGCATGTCGTTTCATTCATTCATCCATTGGTTTTCGTTTTCTGAGTGTGGAGTGTGGAGTCTCGAGTTCGACTCTCATTCGTTGAGTGTGCACTGTGGAGTCTCATTTGCGTTTTCGTTTTCTAAGTGTCCACTGTGGAGTGTACCTTCACTGGAGTGTGCACTGTGAAGTGTGCCTTCGCTGCCTTCGTGGGAGTGGTTCATTCACTGCCTTCACGGGAGTGTTCCAAGTGCCTTCACTGGAGTGTGCCTTTGCGGGAGTGTTCCTTCACTGCCTTAGCAGGATTGGTTCAAACTTCAAACTTCATTCAGCACTGCTCAAGCAGACTCATGACCGATACCAACCAGGTTTGATAATAGTTTTCATTTTTTTTTATTTTAGTTTAAGACTTTAGTTTAAGTTTTTAATAAGTTTATTATATATGTTTATTAGTTTAACTTTTTATACGTTATATATATATATATATATATATATATATATATATATACAATAAACTTAAATGTTTATAGTATATAGTATATACTATAAATGTTTTTAATATTTATATAAATTTAAATTTTTTTATTTCAATAATTTTTTTTCATAAAACTTTTTTTTTTAATTTTAGTTTAAGACTTAAGTTTAAGTTTCTTATATAAACTTAAATTTTTTATTTAAATAAATTTTTTTTATAAAACTTCTTATTTATGTAAATGTTTATATTTATATTTTTATTTATAAATTACAAATAAAATATAACCAAGCCTTATTAAGTTATTAGGCAAACCATGAGTTCATTATTTGTCAAAGATATATCGTATAACCAAGCCTTCCTCCCATATTTTTCCATGCTGTTGTAGCATAACAGCATTACCTTAAAATCTAAATAGACAAACAGATATCTATTTTATCATAATGATATAAACTTAAATGTTTTTATACTAAATTAGTAAATATGTTAAAAAATTTCTAGGTCTAGATAGACATTGGCCCCAATTTCAGAGTCTTCCAGATTTCATATCTGATTCAGTCTAAAACTTGCATGTGAATGACAGCTTCAAAGGTGCTGATGCCTATTTGGATTGTTAAAAACTAGTGGCTCTTTTCCTTGTCTAGTTTTAGATTTAGCATCTATAATCTTTTCTGCTGTGTTCCAAATTTATATAAACTTAAATGTTTTTATTTAAATAAATGTTTTTTATAAAAAAATTATTTATATAAATGTTTTTAACTTTTTATATAAACTTAAACATATATAAATGTTCTTTAAACTCTTCCTTTCTCTAAATTATACCATGTTGCAAGGCCCAAGCAACAAGATGAGTCAATTCTGTGTTTGCATGCCCAAGCAATTGTTTGTAATATTGTATGCCCTGTGGCCGAGTATCTCAGCCACACAGGCCTGTGGGCTGAGATACTCAGCCACACAAGCACAAGAAAAACAATTTAATAATAAATTATAAACATTAATTTAAAAAATGCAATGTTTTATTGTTTACAATTACAAACAATCAATTTTTTTATTGTTTACATTTTGTAATGTTTACAAAGTTCAAAGTCAAACAATCAAATTGATTTGCTTTATTGATTTGTTTAATAATTGTTTATTAATGTAGATCATTTAATGCTTTTGCAATTCAGATTCCTTGGCACCTAAAGCCAAGGCTAGAAGGCGTCTTGATTCAGCGTGGCAATATTGTGTGCAGGTGAATCCCAATGATGACCACAGGGTCATTTGCAATTTTTGCTCAACCCATATGTCTAGGGGCATAAATAGGTTGAAATACCACCTTGCAAGAATTGCTTGCACAGATGTCGTGGTTTGTGACAAATGCCCTAATGAAGTCAACTGAAATGGCATCTGCTCTAGATGCCCTTAGAGAAAAGAATGAAAAGAGGGAAAGATACAAGTTTGAAACTTCCATGATAGGTAGAGATTCAATGGGACCACCAAATCCAAGTACAAGAGGGTCCTCCACATCAACAATTGCAGCAAAGAGAAGTATAGCTTCTTCGTTCTTCCTTCCTCGTACAACCCTAGGATCTCAACCTTCCTTGGAGAGCTTCAATGAAAAGAAGAGAAAGGAGGCTGATATGGCAGTGAAGAGGTTTTGGTACCATAACAGCCTTTCATTTAACTATGCAAAGTCATATTTTTGTCCGCCCATGGTTGATGCCATTGCAGTTGCTGGCCCTGGATACAAAGCCCCCTCTTATAATGCACTTAGGGGGAAAGAGCTTTATGAGGAGCTCAAGTGTGTTAAGGAACAATTGGAGACTATTAAAAAGTCATGGAAGTTTACAGGTTGCACAATTTTCTCTGATGGGTGGACAGATCAAAGGGGCAGAACAATCATTAATTTTGTTATAGCTTGCCCTAAAGGAACCATGTTGCTAAAATCCATTGATGCATCCTCGCATGTAAAGGATGCACATCTGATTTTTTCATTGTTAGTTGATGTTGTGGAAGAAGTTAGGGTGGCAAATGTTGTCCAGGTAGTCACAGACAACGCTGCAAATTATGTGGCAGCCAAACGGTTGCTTTCTGCAAAATACCCTACCATCTTTTGGACTCCATGTGCTGCCCATTGCATAGACTTGATGCTGGAGGACATTGGGAAGATGGAATGGGTGCAAGTTGTTGTGCAAGAGTGCAAACAAATAACCAAGTATATCTATAACCATGCTTGGGTCTTGAACTTTATGAGGGAATACACACATGGTGAACTCAATCGCCCTGCTATCACACGGTTTGCCACAACCTTTCTTTCCCTCCAAAGCTTTTTGAATGAGTACCAAGCTTTGAGATGAATGTTTTGTAGCCAGGAATGGATACATTGGAAAGATAGCACAAAACCAGATGCAGTTGCTGTGAAGCTGTCTCTCTTAGGAGATGGTTTGTGGGAGAAAGTCACTGAAATTGTCAGCTTCACTGAGCCACTTGTGAAAGTCTTGGGGATCATGGATGGAGAGAAACCTGCAATGGGATACATCTATGAGGGCATGGATAGGGCCAAAGAGGCCATCAAGGCTTTCTATAAGGGGGATTCATCAAAATATCTCCCTATATGGCATATTATTGATTCTGGGTGGGGCAAGCAACTACATTCATCATTCCATGCTGCGGGAGCATATCTCAATCCGAGCTTATTCTATAATCCAGACTCTATCATTTAAGGTGATCTTGAGGTGATGAGAGGTGTCATGATATGCATTGAGAAGATGTTCCCGAATCCAGAAATTCAAGACAAAATCAACTTGCAACATGATATGTACAAAGAAGCATCTGGCATGTTTGGATTCAGCTCAACCAAACAACTCAAAGACAAGAAAATGCCATCATCCATGTAAGATTCAATTTGTAAAACCTAAATTGTTATAACTTAGAAGTTAGAACTTAGCATATAAATTTGCTAGTTATCTTTTTCAATTTTGGCATTGCAAAACTTGTAATTTTTTATGTTTTTAATTTTTGCAGCCAATTGGTGGACAGATTGTGGCTCTCAGGCACCACAATTACAAGAATTTGCTATCAAAGTTTTAAGTCAACCCTGCAGCGCTTCAGGTTGTGAGCGCAATTGGTCGGTATTTGAGCACATCCAAAGCAAAAAGAGGAACAGGTTGGAGCATGAGAGGTCGGAGAAGTTGGTTTTCATCTACTACAACCTTCGAATGCTCACAAAACAAATCCAGCTAAAGGACCTAGATCCAATTTTATTGGATGATATTGATTTAGAGTCTGAGTGGGTTATGGAGGAGTTCCCTAATGATTTCAGTTGGCTTGATGAAGAGACTTAGGATCCCTCTAGTCTGCCATATTCTCAAATGGAAACTCCAAATACACCTGCTTCACAGTTGCTTCAATCTATCGATGTTGGCACTAGCTCCTCGAGGGCATATTTTAGGCATACTCGTAGTTAGGCATGACACTCGAGTACATGGAGACATTGTCTATTTTGCTTTTCTATTTCTATTATGAGATTGAATTTTGAACTTATTGCCATTTCTAAATCACTATGGTATATCGTTTATGGTATATGGTATATGGTTTATGGTTATGGTTTATGGCTTATGGTTTATCGTTTATAATTCATGAATCTATGATCACTATTTAAATTTTGCATACAAAATTTATGAGATAATGTGCCATATTTTATTATTTTTCCTAGTTGCTGAGTCTTGCTGAGTCTGTCCTGAGTCTTTCCCGCGTTATCCTGAGTCGGTGAGTCATATGTCAGCCGAGTCTTTGCCGAGTCCGAGTCGTGCAACATTGCTTTGAACCAGTCTTTACTATGAGGTCAGCAGATGATGAGTCACCAGTTGATGATCTCCCACTTTCAGCAGATCCAAAGTATCCAGATTGACCAGTTCTATGCCATGATTGAGCCTCATGACCCTAGATTCGATGATTGAGTTAGTCATTCCTTCATGACCCAGAGCAGAGATTGTTATAGTGCCTATGATGTGTAGCAGCAGTAGTTTTTCTAGTGATCTTCATATTGGTTTCAGGTCCAGTACAGGTGTATGACACAGGTATTGTTATGGTTTCTGCATATGGATTTTGATGTTGCTCTGTTACCTATTTTAGCAGTGAGACTCGGTTGATGTTGATTGTATGTTGACAATATTCTATCTTGGTTTACTTGGAATCTAAAGTATAGATGATCTAGCTATTTTTTGCCGAGATATTATTTTGTATACTCATTCGCCTTGCCCTACTCCTAGTATGGATTTGGTCATTTCCCTTAAGGGGCATAGCTTGCTAGTCTTGGCATCGTTTCCATTTCTCTCCGTCCATCCGTTGCCTTCCCTTATTGATTGATTATCCTTGACTTGTAACTTGACTAGTGACATCTGGGATTTCCCCCACTTTCACCTCTATGTTGGAATAGGTCTCCATGTATAACTTGTGTCTCGGTGTTGGTTTATGTGATGTTTATCACAAGGAATGTCTACCTCCAGGTCTTGAACACAAGTAGTCCTACCAAAGAAGTGTTTTTAGACACTAAGGCATCGAAGCTTAAAGTTATTCTAAATGGATGCCATGCCAACAAAATAAAAGTGTCTCTAGACACTACTGAAAATAGAAAAATAAAACTAGCCAGTTGAGAGGAGATGAGCACTCATCCATTGTATGGTGTAAGGCACATTTATCCCCACAGGGTATCAGGGTGAGGCAAGCACCTCAAATGTGTCTCTTGGTGAACTAGGCCAAGTAAGAAGGGTCGGTTGATTGTCAGAGCACTTGATTAGATTAACACAAGTATATGATTGATTTGGCACAGGTACACAAGCAGCTTGGTACAGGTTGGTTCAATTGAGCAAGATTGGCACAAGTTGCCTGATGTGCAGTTGGTTTGACTCAGATTAGCTAAGATGTATGAGCAATTGGTTTGACCTAGGTGGATTGAGTTTGGTTTGCAGACTCAGTTAATGTGAGCAACATATTGATTGGTATAGCTTGATTCGACATGTTGATTGTACAGGTTGATGAGCAGTGTGGTACAGTTCTGGTGCAATGAACAGTGGTCATTTGATGAGTAGTGATCAGATGATGAGCAGTGGTTAGTAGTGGCAGTGGTTGTGCAGTGTGTTACGGATTGTGTAGTGTAGTACAAGTGTTGATTAGTAGGTCCACAAGTTCAGTGCAGTCGTGGTTCAACAGTTTCTATCTTCATATCAGGGTAGCAAGACGAGGCAAGGAAAGGGGGTTGTAGCCTCCTTTTGGTTGTAGCCGGAGAACTAGGGAGTTGGAGCTTCTTTCAGGTTGTAGCCTATAAATCAGGGGGTTGTAGCCTCCTTCCAGTTGTAGCTAGAGAATTGAAGTCATTGTAATAATGGGGTTGTTGCCTCCTTCCAGTTGTTGCTGGAAAACTACTATTATATAAGGATTCAGTGGTTTTTCACCCAGGACTTGGGGTTTCCACATAAAATCTGGTGTACTGTGTATCATGCTATGCTTCTTATGTGATGATGATATGATGATGATAATAATGTTGATGATGATATAATGATAATGTGATAATGCATAATATTGAATAAGTTGTTGATTGTTAAAATTGAAAAAGTAATAAAAGTTGTGCACATTGATTCACCCCCCTCTCAGTGTACCTGGTGTGTCCAACAATTGGTATCAGAGCAGGTCTTCACAAGAAAGCCTAACCAGCTTGAAGTAGATCCTTGACACACCATGGGGTTCTCAGTGAATGGAGTACCATTGTTTTGTGGAAGAAATTACTACATCTGGAAAAGAAGAATGCAAGTTTATCTTGAGGTAGATGGAATTGCTTCGTGGAAGAAATTAATACATCTGGAAAAGAAGAATGTAGGTTTATCTTGAGGTAGATGGAATTGGTATATGGCAATCGGTTCTTACTGGATATACTCCTCCAAAGAAAGTGAAAACAGCAGCTCAAAAGGAAGCAAAGAAAAATAATTCTATGGCTATGCAAGCCATCCTTGAAGGCTTAACAAACATCCAAAAGAAGAAGATAGGGAAGTGCAACCCAGTTAAGGAACTATGGATTAGATTAGAACAACACTACTCCAATAAAGAACAAGAAGCAGAGGATATGGAATTAATGCTTGAAGATCTAACAGATCTCCAAAAGGAGAAAATAGGAAAGTGCAACTCAGTTGAAGAATTGTCGTAGAAAATACATCAGCTAAACTCAGATGAAGAACAAGAAGCATAAGACATTCCCATGAAAAGGTCAGTACAAGATCCAGGTAAGTATGAAGGTAAGTCCCCTAAACACTCTGTTTGTAATGCTTTTAAAGAGATATGTTTATCAGGTATAGAAGATAAGAGCCATTTTATGGAATGCAGTACTTCAGATTGTGATGAAAATCCTTGCTCTCTGAATTGTGATAGAAATTAGGTAGATATTATGATAGACAATGAAATTACTAATGTTTTGCAAGAAGTGAAAAATCTTTGAGAACAGAACCAAGTATTGGAAGAGCAATTGGACAAATCTGAGAAAAGGAATCAAGAAGAATTTGAGAAGGCCACACAGATCATAATTGATCTAAAACTCCAAGTCGAAGAAGCTACCAGAATCAAAGAAGCCATATCCAACTCTTTGAAGTTGCGGAAGCTAGGGCTTCTTAATTTTTGGGTTTCTTTCCACAAATCATCAGCAAAAGGAGGCTAGGCTAACTCTCCTTTGAAGGGTGCATCTTCCTATCGAAGCAGAATCTGATTCCAGGCATTTTTCAGTTTTTGGCATGTCACTGCTACGGGAAATTAGGGCTTTGCACAGAAGTGGAATTTTGGGTGAGCCCAGCATGGGATTGTTCTCCTCTTTAAAATCGAAATTTAGAGAACAAGATCGAAATTTTCAATTGGGTAAAACTCTGGGAAAGTCAAACCCTAATTTGAACCTGGACCAGAAAACCAGCACTATAGAAGATCAGCTCCAGATCCAGTCCGGGCATCTCAAGCGATAAGATCTAAATCTTTTGTATTTCCATTTGAGGTTCTCACTAAAGATGTCTCAGCACACCAAGCTTGATGAAAAGCTTGAAGGGGTTGATAACTTCCGAGCATGGAAGTATAGGATTTCACTTGTTCTTGAAGAAAATGAATTGGACACCTACATAAGTGGAGAGGTTCCAGTTCTAGAGGGAGATGAGGCTAAAGCCTTACACAAGAAGAACATGGTCAAGGCCAAAAGGATTATTGTTGATTCTATCAAGGATCACCTTATACCACATGTGTCTTCCTTAAAGACACCTAAAGAGATGTTTGATTCCTTGACCGAGCTATTTGAAGGAAAGAATAGAAATCGGAAGATGACTTTGCGAAATCAGTTGAAGAATGTAAAGATCCAGAATGCAGAGAGACCATACAGTCATACTTTACAAGGGTCTCTCAAATCAAAGAACAACTTGAAGATGTGGAGGAAGACGTAGAGAATGGAGAAATTGTGATGACCACCTTGAATGGTCTCCCCAGGTCATGGGACTCCTTTATTCAACGAATTTGTGCTAGAAGAAAGTTAATCACCTTCAATAGGCTGTGGGAGGAATGCTCACAAGAAGAAGCTCGAATCGTAGCTCGAGAAGAAAAGATGGGAAATGAAGATCAAGCTCTCACAGCACACACCAAGAATCACAAAAGGGAGCGCTATCATCACAAGAAAGGAAAGCATCATCACCAGAATCATAAAGATAACCCTAAAAGATCTAGCAGAGATCTATCCAATGTCAAATGCTATACATGTGATGAGAAGGGACACTTCTCCATAGATTGTCCTAGAAATAAAGGTGGCTCTCACAAGAAGAAAAACAAAAGAAGACATCATGCTCACACTGCAGAGGATGATGAACCTCCCAAGAAGAGAGCCAAAGAAGAAAGTGAAGATTCTTCAAACGATGAAGAGTGTGTTTTGATTTCTGCCCTCACAGGAACTGTTACACATGGAAGCAATGATTGGCTCATAGATAGTGGGGCTTCCAAGCATATGACGAGATTTAAAGAATCCTTTGTGAATCTATCCGAACATGAGTCACCCCACAAAGTGAAACTTGGGGATGACTACCAGTATCCTATAAAAGGAAGTGGTGAAGCTTCCTATAAGCTAGACTCTGGAAAGTCTATGGAAATGAAAGATGACTTGTTTGTACCAAGACTAAAGAAGAATCTTCTCTCCATATCTACATTGGATGAAAAAGGTATGAGGGTTGCATTTGTAGATGGCCAAGTCCTTATGTAGCCAAAAGGAAAGACCATAGATGATGCAGTAGTAATTGGAGAGCAAGAGGGAGGCTTATACAAATTAAAGGGCCAACAATAACAAGCTTTGGTCCATGACTCAGTAGAGCCAAGTGAACTTTGGCATAGAAGGCTTGCACATGTACACTATAGGGCACTACCACTTGAAGGTCTTCCAGAAATCCAGGAAAAGCATGAAGGCGTTTGCAAAGGATGTGAGAAATGAAAGAACACAAAGAAGACATTTCCAAGTAGTGAGAGCAAGGCAAAAGGAATCTTGGAAATTATCCACTCCGATGTATGCGGTCCGATGTCATCCAATTCATTGAGTGTGTATGTATATTATGTTTCTTTCATTGATGATTTTTCTAGGAAGACATGGATATATTTCTTGAAAAGCAAGGATGAAGTATTCCGTCAGTTCAAGGAATTCAAAGCCTTGATCGAGAACCACACAGAGAAGAAAATCAAGACCTTTCGATCAGACAATGGCGGCGAATTCACATCAGAAGAATTCAAGGAATTATGCAGAAAGTCGAGGATTAAGAGGGAGTTGACCACTCCATATAATCCACAACAGAATGGAGTTGCAGAAAGGAAGAATAGAACGATTATGGAAACAACAAGGGCAATGCTTCATGATCAGGATCTTCCTATACATCTATGGGGAGAAGCTGCTAGGGCAGCTGTGTATGTAAAGAATCGTACTCTGCATAGAGTACTTGGGAACAAGACACCAGAAGAAGCCTTCTCCGGCAAGAAACCAGAAGTTAGCCTTCTCAGAATATTTGGTTGCCTAGAGTACATACACATTCCGAAAGAGAAGAGGACGAAGTTAGATCCTTCAAGAAAGAAGGGTATATTTGTGGGATATAGCGAAATCTCGAAGGCTTACAGAATATATTTCCCACGATTCAAGAAGATCGACATCAGCAAGGACGTGACATTTGACGAAGAGTCAGCTTACAACAAATCCAGAAAACTACCTATTGAAGACATTGAAGAACCAGAAGTACCCAGGATCCAAGATACAACAATGAATGAAGCAACTCCAGAAGAAGATCGAGAAATAGAAGAACCTCAGGAACCTGTAGATCCAACCCATGAGAAGAATTCTTACAAGAGGAAACCAGCTTGGGTACGAGAGGTTATCCCAGATGCAGAGAGATATGGCGCTCTAGAAGGAATACACAAAGAAAGGAAGAGACCTAGACCATACTCCAGTTATGTAGCCCTGCTGTGTGACATCATTGACAAAGAACCTTCCAACTACGAGGAAGCAGCTGAGAAGAAATAATGGAAGGATGCTATGATCGAAGAATACCAGTCAATCATGAAGAATGATGCCTGGGATGTGGTCCCAAGACCAGTAGAGAAGTCTGTTGTGACTTCCAAGTGGATCTACAAGATCAAGCATGTTGCAGATGGCAACATAGAGAAATATAAAGAGAGATTTGTGGCACATGGCTTCTCCCAGAAGGAAGGGATAGATTATGAAAAAACTTTTGCACTTGTATCCAGATACACTTCTATCATATCAGTACTTGCTTTGGCTGCAGTGATGAAATGGAAGATACACCAAATGGATGTCAAGACCGCGTTCTTGAATGGTGTAGTGGAAGAGGAAGTGTATGTGGAGCAGCCACTCGGATTTGAGACACATGATAGGGAGACTCGTGTGCAAATTGAAGGCAGCCTTGTACAATTTGAAATAGGCACCCAGGATGTGGTACGACAGGATTGACAGCTTCCTGACTAGTTTGGGCTTTACCAAAAGTAAAGCGGATTCCAACCTTTACTACAAGGTTGAGGAAGGGAACCCAATGATACTTCTACTGTATGTAGATGACCTATTTGTGACAGGTGAGAATGGGTTGATTGCTGACACGAAGAGGAAGCTTGCTACCGAGTTCGAAATGGAGGACTTGGGTAAGATGCACTACTTTCTAGGCATGGAGGTGTGGCAAAGTGCGGATGGAATCTTCCTTGGACAAGGGAAGTATACAGTGCGGTATGATAGACTGCAAGGCCATGGCCACACCTATGGCATCGAACCTGAAGCTATTGAGTGATACTTCATTAGAGTCTGTTGATGCCACGATGTATCGTCAGATGATTGGATCTTTGATGTACCTGACGAATACGAGACCAGACATTTGCTTTGTTGTGAACACATTGAGCCAGTTCCTGACGGATCCGAGACATGTTCACCTGATTGCTGCAAAGCATATTCTGAGGTACCTGAAGGGTACAGTTGATTATGGGCTCAAGTATGATGCGAATCAGAAGATTAACCTGGAGGGTTATGTGGATTCAGATTGGGCAGGCAGTGCCATTGATAGGAAGAGCACTTCGGGGTGTTGCTTCATTATGGGATCAGGTGTGATCTCTTGGTTTAGCAGGAAACAGTCCTACGTGGCAATAAGTACAGTCGAAGCAAAGTATGCCACATCTTGTTCGGCTAGTTGTGAGGCAGTATGGCGAAGGAAGCTACTGTCTGATTTGTTTGATCTTAAGTTGGATGCTACTTGTATATATTATGACAACCGGAGTTGTGTGAAGTTGTCTGAGAACCCAGTGTTCCATGACAAGTCGAACCATATCGAGATCAAGTATCACTATATCAGGAATATGGTGCAGAGAGGAGCAGTGAAGCTCTAGTATGTTGCGACGAATGAGCAGATAGCCGATGTATTGACCAAGGCACTTGCCAGAGTGAAGTTTGAGTACTTCAAAGAGAAGCTTAGTGTTCTTCAGATCGAGGTTCCTTCCAAGCGGAAGTGATGAGTCCGAAAGACGCAGATACACATAAGCCTTTCTGACATGGTGGTAGGTTAGTCCTCCCATGGTCGTTGATGTAAGTATTGGAGCCTTTCCGCCATGGTCGTAGGTTGGTCCTCCCATGGTCGTTGATGTAAGTGCTGGAGCTTTTCCGACATGGTGGCAGGTTGGCCCTCCCATGGTCGTTGATGTAAATGTTGAAGCTTTTCCGACATGGTGGTAGGTGGTCCTCCCATGGTCGTTGATGTAAATGTTGAGCCTTTCCCGAATGGTGGTAGGTTTGTCCTCCCATGTCGGTAGATGTAAGTGCTGTGTTATGCGTATCTGGGTTATGTGGAGCCTTTTCCGACGATCTGAATATGATGAGGTAACTGTAGGGTACACAAGTGTTGCAAGGCATGTAATCAGTCCTGAGATGCTCATTCAGGTTTTGTAGTGGCATATAATCAGTCCTGGGAGATCCTGTAGGTTTTTGCAAGAGGCATATAATAAGTCTTGGGATGTACCTACTTGATGGCTTGCTCGCAGAGATGATGAAGACCTACATGGAGGCTAGGCCTACATCCAGCATGAAAAAGGGTTGGCTCTGTAGAACTTTCTATGACGCGTAGATTTGAGAGATAGCACCATTTGCTCGAGATAGCAGCAGCAGTGACGATGATGATCCAGCTTTGATGATGATCCAGTGACAAAGCCTTGTGCTGATGAACTGTGTCAAGAGAATACCTTCCTAGTTAAGAGGGAGTGTTGATGTATTTGTAACTTTGGAATGTATTCACTTGTATATTTCATTATACCCCGACGAAGATGTTTGTTCCTCTGATCAGGAGAATCATTAATGTAATTAAGTCATGTAAAGTCATTGAAGTTAACCCTCCATTGTATGTCGGGGCATTAGACCCCTCAGTTGAGTTATATTAGGGTTATTAGACTCTCGTAGAGAAGTCGCCCCTGTAAGGAAAATGTCAAGTGGAAATTAGATATAAATAGAGAGTGAGACTCTCTATTTGAAACACACACTCACTCATCAATAGCGCATGAGAGAGAGAAGACTAGCTCGCACAAGAGAGAGAGCAGCTGTTGAAGATCATCTTTATTCTTTTGGGTTTTACTTTTGCTATTGGTGCTCATTCTATCTTTGAGGAAGTTGCGGGGTTTTCTCCTTTATGGTTTCCCCAAGGAAAATTTTTGTCTCTTGTCTCTTGTGATTATTGATGTGCATGTTATTCTCTCAAATCAGATCCTAGATCATATTGATTAAAACAATAAAAATCTAACATGTTTAAGCCCTCTTGGGTTGGGCGGTGACTGTATAAGCCCTCTAAGGGCAGGTTGTGGACTGTACAAGCCTTCTAGGTTTTGGTAGTGGACTATGGGTTCTCGTTCTTGCTGAACTGTGACTGCTGAAAGCCTCTAAGGTTGGACGGTGACCTGTTGTAAGCCTCTAAGGGTTAGTCATGACTTGTTGAGCCCTCTAAGGGTTGGTTGTGACTTGTTTAAGCCCTACAGGGTTGGGTCGTGGACTGAGGTAGTCTTTCCTAGCTAGGCTGTGGACTGTTTGACCTCTCCCTAGCAGGATGTGACTGTCGGTACCTTCCCTAGCAGGCCATGACTATGGTGACTATTGTTTCTTGACTGAACTAAGGACTGTGGTGCCTTCCCTAGTAGGGCAGTGGACTGTGGTGACATCTTCCAGCCATGCTGTGACTGTTTGCAGCCTCCAGGGCTGATCCATGACTGTGTTAAATCTGTTGTGACATCTTGAGGGTTTCTAACTGTGTTTGGGACTTAGTATATCTGTTGCTAGGGTCTTCACTCTTGGTGACTGGGATATCTTGTTATTACTGTTTGTGCCTAACCGAAACCAACAGTACTCTAACCCTCTCTCTCTCAAGGTATGTCCTTTGGCAGTTTGTCCTTACAGCAACAAGAGTAGTTTCCAAAGATGACTGAGTATAAGGAAGATCCAAACCAAATCTAAACTAGCAGTGCTATTGTTCTTTAATTACTGTTCATTAGTTTAACTTCATTGTAATATTGCTATTGTCTATGTTCTATACATTGCAATTGATAAATCGTCTCAAGGACCAACTTTAACACAGTGACCATTGGAGTGTTAAAGTTGAAAGAGATTAAAAATATGTAAATATGTTTTGAATTTATTACAGCAGTATTGTTTTATCATTAGTCCTCAGTCAGATCCCCTTTTATCAGTACCCACTCGAACCTATGGGAATTAAATAGGTTAACGGGTGTTTCTTGATGTTTAATTAAAAGAGGACATTACATGCTTTCAGTGTTTAGGTCTCTAGCTTTTGTCTTTTCTTCAAAAATACATCCCTGGGAAACCACCAAGCACTTCCCCTTATTCCAAAGATGGTACCCAGTGTAAAGCAGGCCGCATAGACTACTGTACGTTGACTCAACAAGGACATCAAGTGAAGGTCACATACACAGAAGCAGTCAACCCAGTCACTTGACCCCAAGAACTCCTGCTTGCTATTCAAAGATCTCACCCACTCAAGCTAGCCCACCAGGCTATTTACGGCTCTCGTCTGTAAATTTAGACATCATTTAATGTTTAGACTTACAGTTTTATTTTCCTATTTAAACAACTATATGTCCATTTTGATGTCTAAATCAGTGTTGTGAATATCTATTTCTCCCACTATTTCAAATATTTCTAAAGTTTTTCAGTTGCCAATATTTCTGAGTTTTTCAGGTCCAAGTTTATACTTGCCAATATTTTCCAATACCTTCCCCAATATTTCCAATAAGCTCATTTCCAGACCCTTGACGATATATTCCCTGAAACAATATTTGTAACTTTCGTCTAAATAATAGATTTGTCATGGAACATAACCAACTAATTATTTTTATCAAATTTTCAGTATTTTAGTATCTCCCAATTTGTCAAGTTGTATCAAGTTTTTTGGTATTTTTTAATGCTTCATATATTACTTCAGAGAACAAATATTTTTTGATGTCCTCAAATCTATTAGTGTGTGAAATATGTCATTATAATCACATGTGTTGGCAGCAGATTATTAACAGCTAGGTATATTGATCATGGTAAGAGATCTTAGTTTCAATATTCTTCCATGGGAGGATCAGAAATGGTAGACTGAATTAACTTCAAGAGATTGGATAGATAAAAGGCCCATAATTCTATTCTTAAGCAGAATTATGCTTGCAGTTTTACAATTTATAAATAATAGTTCCAACACATATTCTTGTCTTCTCTGCTTACTTTAGTCTTGCATCTTACTAACTAAAAGATAATATATACAAGTACAGAATGCTTTTGCACGAAGTGAAGCACAGACAGGAAGCGTGCCTAATTTTGTTTGAGTAGGAGCGTGACAATACTAATTAACTATAGCATATATCTTGTCAATGAACATGAATTGCATAGAAAAGTCAAACCTGTAGATATGATAGAAGGGCATTATGAAGTACTTTGTTCTCCACTACAAATCTGCAAAACCAAATCATGTCATCCAAAGTTCAAACAAGGGAATATCTAAAGTATTTCTAAGCCAAGAAAAGAAAAAAATTAAATCACTAATTATTCATAAGAAAGGCATGTTTACCCCAACACTGATTTCCCTACATCCCGAGCATTGTACCGAGTGTAGCCCCAACCGGTGTAGTCCCACACCTACAAAGAGCTGAACAGTTCAGTTAGAAAAAGAAAATTAAAAATCATTTAGGAATTCTCTTAATGCTACTTATAATCATTTCTGTTAGGATTTGTGAGTGCAGGAAACAAAGGTTTAGGATTCTTATGTCTTCACACATATAAAATAATCAGACCAGACAGATTTGCAATCTAAAGAAGTTGGAATTTCCTTCCTTCAATATGATAGAACTAATAAATCCGACCATCTGGAAACCAAGGGGAATAATTACAGTTACTTTATTATGTCACAAATATGTCACCTAAAACAAGCAACGTGTTATATAAATATATATATATAACATAAAAAGATATATAAATATATATAAACATTAAATATCAATATTAATTATTAATATGAATATATTAATATTAATAATTAATAAATAGAAATGATTAATTAATTAATTAGAAAAAAAGGAAAGAGATGTACCTTTTCGTTTGAAAAGGCACGATAAGGCTTATATAAAGCCCTACCAATGTAATTGTAAATCATCATCATTCATCTTCAATATTCATTTTATATTTTCAATATGGAGTTATTTTCCATTGGTTGGTTATTCACTTGAGTAATCCTTGAGAATATCCAAATACGGATATTGCATTGGTATCAGAGCGAATATGATTCCGGCTTGTGGCCAAAATTGTCAAGGTTTCCTTAAATTTAGGTCTTTGACCTCACAGTGGCTTTTAGCCCTCCATATTCAGAGTTTCTCTGGTAAAAATTGGTTTTTGACCAAAAATTGGCCTTGGCCATTCAAATTTCATTGAATAAGTATGAATTCCACTCCAAATATGAAGCAAAGACCAAGAGGGAAAAGGGAAAAAGTAAAAAAAACAACATAACAAAAAAACAAAAAGAATTCTCTGCAAGAGAAATATAAAAAAAGGGAAAAAGTTAAAGAATATAATTCATAAAACCACACATGGTTTTATGAAATAGCCCATGGTTTTACTTACGATATTTAAATTATAAACGAGTTTTATAAAGTATGCTTTGAGGACAAAGCATCATTAACTGGAAGGCAATGATATATAAATATATATATATATAACATAATAAGATATATAAATGTAAATTTCCTTACCAGTATATAATTTTTTTTTTTTTTATTGACAACCACAAATGAGTTTCTTCACAAATATTGTAGCGGAAAATAAATACTGAGAAAAATAGAACAGCAATCACATCAATAGAGACACCAATATTTTCGGGTATGAAAACCCCGGAAAAACCCAAGATGGGAAAATCGATGCAACAGTCTAAGAAGATAGTTTTATTAGCAAGATATAGAACAATACAATCCAGAAATCGATTTTACCCAACCTGGGAAAATCTTACAACCGAAACTCATAGAGAAAACCCCAACAAGATCGTACGTCCTGCGTCACTCTGTACAACATCTGCGTCACCCGTACGACCTCTACATCACTGTACAGATGCTGACATCACCCATACGGCCTTCTACGTCACCCATACGGCTGTTGACGTCACACGTACAGTTGCTTATGCCACAGCCTCTGCGTCACTTTGTACGGACTCCCTACATCAATGTACGGCCTCTGCGATTTGCCTGTGTTTCCCTGTCGATCTTC
Source organism: Pseudotsuga menziesii (assembly GCA_001517045.1). Lineage (NCBI taxonomy): Eukaryota > Viridiplantae > Streptophyta > Pinopsida > Pinales > Pinaceae > Pseudotsuga > Pseudotsuga menziesii. The sequence goes on from LPNX011100034.1 coordinate 73,985, forward strand.
GAAAAATGTTCTTTAGTCTCACTCTGCAAACTTTCTCTCTCACTCTTCGGCTGAAAGCTATGAGAAATAAATCTCTATCTGACAATGTGTGTCAAAGAAACTGTGTGTGTGTATCCTCCCCACCAAATCTATCTCCTTTTAACTCAATGGCCAAGCGAAAGCCCTAACTCTCACTATGGATCAATGGATGAGATCCCTCGGTGAGATCAATGGCCAAGATTAGATTAGCCATCACTTAAATTATTTTTCACTTGAACTTTATAAAAGTACCTCCATTAAGTCAAACTAAAATTAGATCACATAATGCATTTTTCCTACGTAATAACCCTGAAAGCAAATTTATCGGCCACATCGCTTCACATGCAACCAAACTGATTTCCATGTACTCAGCCTCTGCCGAGCTCAATGCAACTGACTTCTGCTTCCTACTGAACCAAGAGACAACCCCTAACCCAATGTTGAAGCAACAACCTGAAGTGCTCTTCCGATCTACTACACATCCTACCCAGCCAGCATCTGTGAAGCCTGCAAACTGTATACTCCCATTGTGTTCATAAACCAATCCATACTTCACTATGCCTTTGATGTAGCGAAGCACATGCTTCGCAGTTGTCCAATGCACACTCCGAGGGTCCACCATGAACTGACTCAAAGAGTTGACTGCAAAGCTAATCTTTGGTCGTGTGTTGACCAGATACATGGGTGACCAGATAAGTTGGTGATACAATGTAGGATCAAACTCCTCTAAACTCGATGCATCAATCTTCCTCCAGTTGGTAACTAGAGGAGTGGACATGGGTCTACAGTCCTCCATCTTGAATCTCCTCAAGATCTCTACTGCATACTTCCCTTGACCAATGAAGAAACAACCATCTCTCTGTCAAACCTCAAGACCTAGGAAGTAATGCATCAACCCAAGGTCTTTCATCTCAAACTCAACTATAAGGTTGGACTTGTAGTCGTCAATCAGCCTCTCATCTCTTGTAAGAAAGAGATCATCTACATACAAAACCAGTATGAGAGGCACCTCACTTGACAAGAAGTACAGGTTGTGGTCAACCTCACTATGCTAGAATCCCATCTCCCGTAGATAGTTGTCAATCCTCGAGTACCATGCCCAAGGTGCCTGCTTGAGCCCAGAAAGAGCTCTCTGCAACCTGTTGTCCACCGATTGCACACCAGCAGCATAAATCTTCCGAAAGCTGTCTCCTCACTTGAGAAAGTGGGAGAGGTGTGACCTTGGGGGCAAGCACAG
>LPNX011100034.1:77495-133646 GCA_001517045.1 Pseudotsuga menziesii
GGCACAAAAAGTTGGATAACACAACCCACATACATGCGACTCCCTATTCTCCACCTCGAACACCTCGTGTTGCTCAATAAATACCTCCTCCTCTATAACTTCGTTGAGGAAAGCAGCCTGCACGTCCATCTGATGAACGCGCCAACCCATCTTTGTTGCTAATGAGAGAATAGTTTGAATAGAAGAGTATCTGGCGATAGGGGCTAAGGTCTCCTCATAATCAATACCTTCCTTCTGTGAATACCCCTTTGCCACGAAGCGTGCCTTGTACTTCTCCACGCTTTCGTTTATTGTATGCTTTACCTTATAGATCCACCTGGAACCAACCACTTGTTTTACTTCTGGCCTCGACACAACCTCCCACACCTGGTTTTTCATGATGAAGTCATACTCCTCAACCATAGCCTCTTGCCACACATCATGTTGTGCAGCCTCCTCGAAATTGGAAGGCTCGAAGTCAACCAAGTTTGTCATCAGTTCTATATGGCTAAGTCTATCTGGTGGTTTGCTCCACCTCATGGTGCTCTGTGGAAGAGTCGCCTGCCTGGAATCCTGAACTGTGGACCTGAACCACTTAGGTCATGGCCTAGTGTCTACATGTTGTTGCTATTGGATATCCTCCTCCTGCTGCGGCTCATCCTCTAAGTCAATGACTAAAGGATCCTGTCTAACTGACTCCCTCTGACTACCAGAACCTGTGTCCTATGTCTGTACCTGTACCTGTGGCTCCTCCAACTTGACTCCCAAGTCTTGTGTTGGTTGCTCCTCTGCTGGTAAGTCCATAGATCTTCGTAAGGCTTTGTCCTCGTCAAACTGGACATCCCTGCTCACAATGATCCTCTTGCAAGGTAGAATATATACCCTGTATGCCTTAGAAGTCTCGTTGTAACCAATTAGTAAGCTCTTCCCACCAGAAGGGTCCATCTTCTTCCTAGTGTCAGCATGGATGTGACAATAGCAGACACTCAAATATGTGTCGATGACTCACATCTGGCCTAGTGCTTGTGAAGACCTCCTCGAGTGTCTTCCTCCCCAAAGTTGTGTGGGGACACTTGTTCTGAACGTAGACTGTGGTCTTGTATGCCTCGGCCCATAAGAATAGTGGCAATCCCTGATCAAATAGCATGGTCTTAGCTATGTTGCTGCCTGATTCGCACCTCGGGTCACGTGGCAGAAATCTTCAAGCCACTAGATGCGACCTTGGGGGCAAGCTCGAGTCAAGTGCTGTCACCTGATACTCAGCTCCTCCGTTTAGGGTAACTCCTAGTGAAGCCAAGGGGGGTGGTCCCTAGTAAAAGAAAATCTGTGGTTTTTAATCTACAAAAGAAAGATTAATTCTAGGAGTTAAACGTGAAATGGATTTAAAACCTTAACAATGAGCTACTGCAAAATGAATTATAATAGCAACAACATTGTTAATTCAAACACCATTCATGACAATATATGAAAATTGATTTGACCATAAAATTGCGGAAGACCAGTGCCATTGAATATGGAGTGCTTATGTATAAGGTTGTTGTTGTAGTCTCATTGAAAGTTTTGTAGTGTCTCGTTGGTAAGTTTTAAGATTTATTAGATGAGTTGATTAAGGAGTGGGTTAATTTTGGGTTTGGCCCAATAAGGCAAGCTCTCTTTGAAATGAGTGCTAAAGCGGCTTTACCAAGTGTCCAACGGGGTGAGGCATAACTTGCTTGGAGTAGACCCCTAACTCTATGGTAATCACCCTTTGCGACCTATTGATTTCTCAATAACAAACTTATATGGATTTTCCTATTATTCTAGTCACTTGTATCCCTTTCTGCTACAACCAGCTGATCAGACAAGCTGCAACGATGTAGAGAATACGAGGAGGAGCCTCTGTCAATTTCATTAAAGCTAATGTGATGTGTATTAACTAACTACTCACGGATGAGAGTCTCTTTCCCCCTTTTGGGATACTCAAGAGAGCACAGCTAGGTCAATTTTAAAAGCCTAAAGAAATAACTAAAAGTAAACGACGAAAAAAAACTTTGTTTTGTAATTAATCCTACCATGAAACTCTTTCCCCCTTGCGGGATACTCGAGAAAGCGTGGGGTAAGTACTTCTTTTCTTCTGAAATGAAAAGCAACTAAACTATCAAAGAGGAATTAAACTGAGCTAACTAAGAACACCACACCGATCCCCGAAAGGGGATTGTAGAAGGCTTAACACAACCATCTCGATCTCTTTTATTACAGTTGTTACAATATTAAAATAACTCTTTTTGGGACACACGTGATCTTCGTAATTTAGATCAACGGATTTACAAGTTTTCTTCGAAAAAAGTAAATGGAAAGAAGGGGGATGAAAGGAAGGGGTAAGTGAAGAGTCTTTGGTTTGCTTGAAACTTCAAAATTTGAGCAGCGTGCCTCTCTACCAAAGAAAAGGAGGTATGAAGAGAAAGAGAAGAGCAGTGTGGATTCTTGAGCAAAGAAAAGTTCGAAGGTTTTGACATGTGGGACACCGAGGGTTTGATCTTCCGAAAGAAATCTAAAAGAACAAGAGCAAGCAAGCTCTTTGCTTCTTCAAATTAGGTGACCTGCAATGTAATATTTGAATACTTATATTCTACTGATTCTATGCAAATTTACTAAATAGCAGGGCATGCAAAATTGCCCTATTTTATAGCTGAATTTAGGTTTAGGGTTTGTAGGAAAGATTGTAACACTTACCACTGATAAGCCAGCTGGAAATGCTGCTGAGAGAATACGCATGCGAGATAAGCCGAGTTGATGAAGTAATAACCTCTTTTTCCTTCGTAGTACCCCCAGCAATCTGAATCAACTAAGGTTGACGTTTTTGGTGGAGGGATGGTCTGTTGCAGCGAAACTTGGCCGGAGTGTAGGTGTGCCCGTGCTGGAGAGAATGGTCGGAGCATGCAGGAGTTTTGACCTCTCCAGGTACCCTAGCGAATTGATTCACCTGACTGATGCTTACGCCCCCACTCTTCTCTATTCTGCTGCTAACAGCTCCACCAGGTGAGCAATCCGGTGGCTGATAATCACTCAAAGCAGTAGAGTGATCTTGTCGATGAGGATGCAGGTCACATGCGGAAGAAATATGGTGATTCGGACTCCCGGTTAATGCCCTGGGGTTTCCCAGCTGTACGGATGAACCTGCAAATAATCTTCTGGCATATACACTGAAGCACTGAATAAGGATGAATACGATAGATGCGGTGACAAACCTGAATGGTTTATCCTGAAGGAGACTAGGGAAGATATTGCACTGCCGAAACCTTGTTAGTTGAAGACACCGTCTTCAACCCCAACTGTCGTGGCCGCACACTGTGCTGCTACTCAAGAGCTCCAAAATCAATAATAATCATAAGTAACCGTCTTTGGTCTCATTACCCTCTTAAATAGAATCTCATGAACTTTTAGGGTTTGCATGTCACTTTTAAGGTTTCCACTTTACTTTTGCATGCATGCAATTCTATTTTAATGTTGACTTTTAAGAGTAAAGAAACAAGGCTTCTTCCATCTGACTATTGACTTGACGCTGAAGGAATGTCCTGTAGTGCTCTAAGTATCAAATCCACTCAGTCAATTCCCTCTTATGCAGTACCTACTCGAACCTATGGAAATTAAGTAGGTTAGCGGGTGTTTGGTATGCCTAATTAGAGGGGGGACATTACAGTCCTCCCCACTTGAAATTGCTTGTCCTCAAGCAACTGCAAACTAGGATAGTACAATACCTACTCTCCTTCCCATGTGGCGTCCTCCATGGGTAATTCCTTCCATTTCACCAGATACACTTGAATCACCCTGTTTCGGAGCTTCCTTTCTCGTACCTGTAGGATTTGCTCTGGAATTAGTACCAGTAGCCCTTCATCATCTAGACGAGGTAATTCCGTGGATGGAGCAATGTGTTGTCCTAATGTTTTCTTGAGACTAGACACATGGAAAACATTGTGAATCTTGCTTTCTTCCAGCAGTTCTAGCTCATAAGCCACCTCTCCAACCTTTCGATTTACCTTGTAAGGACCATAGAAGCGAGGTTTTAGTTTCTCCGCTCCTTTCTGTTTGAGGGAAGATTGCCTATATGGTTGTAACCGCAAATATACCAAATCTCCTACCTCGAAGCTCCTCTCAACCCTGTGTCTGTATGCATATAGTTTCTGTTGACTCTGTGTGGCCTGTAAGTTTTCTTTCAGGATTTTGAGAATATCCTAACTGTCCTATATCCAATCTTTGGCCTTGGGTGCTATGTTGTCTCCAAAGGCTAGATCTGCGAAGCTCAATGCCTCATAGCCATACAATGCTTTAAAAGGTGTCATCTTGATTAGACATATGGTAGGTGGTATTGTAACAGTATTCCCCTAAGTGTAGCCACTTAATCCATGTCCTCTGTTGGCCTGCTACATAATTGTGCAGATACCCTTCAACCCACTTGTTGACAATATCAGTCTGTTCGTCGCTTTGCGGGTGATAGCTCGTACTGGTAGCAAGTTCTGTCCCTACCAATCTGAATAACTCCTGCCAGAAGGCATTGGTGAATTTACTGTCCCGATCACTGACTATGGTTTTGGGTAACCCGTGTAATCTGAAAACCTCTCTGAAAAATAACCCGGCTACCTAGCCTACGGAGTAATTGGATGATATAGCAAAGAAATGGATGAATTTGGTCAGTCGATCAACTACGACATATAAGCAATCTCGCCCTTGAACCTTGGGAAACCCTGTAATGAAGTCCATGGAGATACTTTCCCACTTCTGTTCCAGAATTGGTAGTGGTCGAAGTAACCCTGTTGGATGGACGTGTTCGACCTTATTATGCTAACAAATGTTGCATTCCCGCACATACTGCATAACCTCCCCCTTGAGACCCTTCCATTAGAACCTCTCTCAGATCTGCCTGTAGGTCTTCAAGAAACCCTGATGTCCTCATAATGGATAGTCATGTGATGCCTGTATGATCTTCTTGTTTAAGGATGATTCTAGGACGAGGTATATCCTGTTCTTATAATAGATGATGTCATCAATAATTTTGTACCTGTCACCCTGAACCTGTCCATCCAATAATTCGCAAGCAAATTTATTTTTAGAGTACTCTACTAAGAGAAGAGACCTCAAATCAGTGGATATACTCATGAGAGATAATGAAGCGGGTCGTCTGGATAATGCATCAGCTACTGTATTGTTCTTACCCTTCACATACTCTATCTCGAAATTGTAAGCTTGCACCTTGCTGACCCATTTCTATTGGCGCTCATTCAGCTCCTGCTCCAAGAAGTACTTGAGGCTGTTATGATCCAACTTGATTTTGAACTTACTGCCCACCAAGTATTGTCTGAATTTCGTGAGAGCATGTAAGATGGCTAGCATCTCCTTGTCATATATGGAGTAGTGGCGCTCATAGTTTTTCAGTTTCCTGCTCTCGAATGCAATTGGGTGATGGTTTTGCATCAATACTGCCCCTAGCCCTTCCCCTGATGCATCACATTCTACTACAAATGGCTCTGAGAAGTCTGGTAGTGCTAAAACCGGGCAAGAACTCATGATGACTTTCATCTCCCCTTCTTTGTGAGATTAGTGAGTGGTGCGGCAAATTTGGAGAAGCCCTTAACATACCTCCGGTAATATGTGCAAAGGCTTAAGAAGCCTTTCAGTTCTGTGACTATTTTTGGCGTGGGCCAATCCTTGATAGCTCAATTTTTTTCCATATGAACCTGTACCCCTTCTGCACTGATGATGTGCCCTAGATACAACATCTCCTTCATACCAAATTCACACTTAGACATCTTCGCGTAAAGCGAGTGCTCGTCTAGAATGCTCAATACTTCGTCTAAATGTTTCAGATGTTCCTCCCACGTTTTGCTGTATATCAAAATATCATCAAAGAATACTAGCAAATACTTACGTAAGTGAGCTCTGAAAGTATGCTTCATGCACGACTAGAAGGTGGTTGGAGCGTTGGTGAGTCCAAAATGCATGACAAAGAACTCATAGTGACCATAGTGGCAACAAAAAGTTGTTTTAGAAATGTCTTGATCCCTTACTCGGATCCAGTGGTACCCAAAGCGAAGATCAATCTTTGAAAAGTATTTGGCACCCTGCAGCTCGTCCATGAGTTCATCAATCCTGGGAATGGGATACTTGTTTTTTATGGTATTTTTGTTGAGTGCTCTGTAATCGATGCACATCCGCAGTGTGCCATCCTTCTTCTTAACTAAGCCCACTGATGATGCAAAGGGACTAGAACTGGGCCGAATATATCCTAGCTCTAGTAATTCCTTGATTGTCTTCTCGATCTCATCCTTGTATCTTTTGGGATACGGTAAGGAGTGGTGATGACTGTTTGTGTCCCCTCCTCCAGCTCAATGGCGTGCTCAAATCCCCTGTCTGGCGGTCTACCTGCTAGAAGGTCCTGAAATACCTTTTCGTGCTTCTGCAATAAGGCCTGAATATCTACTGGGTGTTGGGTATTGTTCTCTGGATGTTTTCTAAAGGTGACAAAACATTCTGCAGACCATTCTATGTCATCCTGACTGAGCACTGCCTCCATTCTCTGTGAAGAGACTGGTTTTGGGGGATACGTGTTCATGCCCCTCAAAACTACCTGTTTCCCTTCTGGTCCCTGGAATTCCATTTCCATTGCTCGGTAGTCTGTAGTATATTTCCCTACTGAATAAAGCCATTGAACGCCTAATACTACATGTGTATCTGCCACATTCACTACATAAAATGAATCTGTCATCTGGTAGTTGCCTAATGTGACATTCAGTTTTGGAATCCAATAGTTGCATTCCATGCTAGAACCGACTACTGCTACAGTAAATCCCTCAAACCTCTCTGTCGGAATACCCCTCTTGGCTTGCCAAGCTACATCAATGAAATTGTGGGTTGCTCCCCCATCAACCAATACTCCCACTCTGTGGCCCTGTACTACTCCCCTGACCCTAAGAGTATGGAATCTAGGTACTCCAGATAGCGTAGCAATAACTCCCTCTGGTGTATCACCCTGGAGTGACTCCTCCTCTACTGCCCGCAATTCTTCGGTTGTTTCCTGCTCGTAGTCCTCCCCTTCACTGTCTGAATATACCTCTATGTAGTGGGCCTTGGCCTTTCCTGTGCACCTGTGTCCTGGAACCCATGGTTCCTAACAAGAAAAACATAATTTCTTTCGTCTCAAGTCTTTCCTAGTGTCATCGTCTAACCATGTTTTCTTCGGGACTTCCTGCTGGAAAGGTTTCTTGTCCTTGTCTCTAACTGGAAAGTTGGTCTTGAGTGGGAACCTATTCTTCGGAACTGAGTCTTGGAGATCTCTAGCTCGGCTAATGGCATCCTGTAGAGTGGGGGGTTTGTAGGCTTTCACCCATCCCTGTAGTGGCTCTGTCAGGGCCTCAACAAACAACATCGTCAATCTGCTCTCTAACACATCTGTTACCATAATAACTATCCTCTGGAATTCTGAGATGAAGGCCTCGACGCTACCTGTGTGCCTGAGTTGAGCCAACTCCTTGAAATGTATCTCTCAATCTTTCCTGTTGAATCGATCCATGAGTTTCTGAGTGAACTCACTATAGGAGTGAATGGTGTCGTGACCCAATGTCACTAATCCATGGTACCACCACTCATGAGCCTCTCCGTCCAGGTGGAGTGTAGCCAATTTAATGGCATTTGACTCTATCATGGGATTGAGTTGGAAGTAGGTATCCAACTTCTGAACCCATATCCTCACTGAACCTCTGCGAGTCCCATCAAAGTTTGGGATGGTCAAACTGCCCAAGGTTTTCTGCAACTCATAGTTATGATTGAATCCCTTGTTGAAATTCCTAGGCCTGTTCCTACTCTTCATGTTGCAAAAATCCAAAAAAGACATGGCTGCATGAAACTCATTCCCTAAGTCCTTGTATTCCTGCAAATAGGCCCCAAAGGGTTCGCTAGGCTCTACCTGCATGACAGGACCTGCTACTGCATCTGCCAAGAAGTGAGGCATAGTAGGCCTACTGGAAGGTCTGTTATATATGTGAGGTATGTTCTGCATATTGGTGTATGCATGTTTCCCACTACTGCTTGTAGACCCTCTATCTACCGGAGAGAGAGGTGTACTACTATTACCTGGTTTTGGTTTCATCGATAATCTGTTGATTGCATTAAGTACGTCCTTTTGCCCTTTGGCTAAGTCTTGCAATGCGCTTACTAGGTTGCGAAACTCCATTCTGTCCTCATCTTCTCTCGTTCCTTTTCCCCGGTCAAAGTGTATACCTGTTGGGTCCACGTCTGAGTTGGTATCTTCTAGTTGGATATCCTTTAAGTCCTCCGTGTACCTACTCCTTCTTTTCCTATAGGTTACAAAAGTGTCCTCTTCTGTATTCATCTACTTCTAATGTCAAGCCCACAGCTGGCAAGGATCATGCTCTGATACCACTGTAGTATCCCGAATACTAATATTCTACTGATTCTATGCAAAATTACTGAATAGCTGGGCATGCAAAATTGCCCTATTTTATAATTGAATTTAGGTTTAGGGTTTGTAGGAAAGATTGTAACACTTACCACTGATAAGCCCGCTGGAAATGCTCCTGAGAGAATACGCATGCGAGATAAGCCGAGCCGATGAAGTAATAACCTCTTTTTCCTTCATAGTACCCCCAGCAGTCTGAATCAGCTAAGGTTGACATTTTTGGTGGAGGGATGGTTTGTTGCAGCTGAAACTAGGCCAGAGTGTAGGTGTGCCCATGGCGGAGAGAATGGCCGGAGCATGCAAGAGTTTTGACCTCTCCAGGTACCCTAGCGAATTGATTCACCTAACTAATGCTTACGTCCCCACTCTTCTCTATTATGCTGTTAGCTACTCCAGGTGAGCAATCCGGTGGCTTAATCACTCAAAGCAGTAGAGTGATCTTGTCGGTGAGGATGCAGGTAACATGCGGAAGAAATATGGTGATTCGGACTCCCGGTGAATGCCCTGGGGTTTCCCAGCTAAATTCCCCCCAGCTGTACGGATGAACCTGCAAATAATCTTCTGGCATACACTGAAGCACTGAATAAGGATGAATACGATAGATGCGGTGACAAACCTGAATGGTTTACCCTGAAGGAGACTAGGGCAGATATTGCACTGTCGAAACCTCGTTAGCTGAAGACACTGTCTTCAACCCCAACTGTCGTGGCCGCACACTGTGCTGCTACCAAAGAGCCCCAAAATCAATAATAATCATAAGTAACCTTCTTTAGTCTCAATACCCTCTTAAATAGAATCTCATGAACTTTTAAGGTTTGCATGTCACTTTTAGGGTTTCCACTTTACTTTTGCATGCATGCAATTCTATTTTAATGTTGACTTTTAAGCCTAAAGAAACAAGGCTTCTTCCATCCAACTGATGACTTGACGCTGAAGGAATGTCCTGTAGTGCTCTAAGTATCAAATCCACTCAGTCAATTCCCTCGTATGCAATACCCGCTCGAACCTATGGGAATTAAGTAGGTTAGCAGGTGTTTGGTATGCTTAATTAGAGGGGGGGCATTGCATGCAACTAGCAACATACTTGCACACAACCCATTAAATCTAGAAATGAAATAAGACAGAAACCAAGAGAATATGAGCATAAGCAAATGATACATATAAATCTTGAATCTCTAACTTACTGCAAATAAAAGATTAACTAAATCAAACAAGTTTTAGTAATCCTTCTTACAAAATTGATACCAATCCTACCAGTAGGCTAGAATTTCATAAAGCAAGTGCACAAAGACTAAATACAGATTACCTCGTAAAATCGAGATAATACATCCACTCAATTGATTGAATCACACAACATGGACCTCCAAAGCCTCTTTTATTCTCAATAACAAAAAGATAGTACAACCATTACAATTCTCCAGCCTCTACTCAATAAACTCTGACTCATTTACAATGAGGAAGTAGCATTGCCTTTATAGAAAACTGGGACCAAGAGGGTGCCTTTGCCAACTAAATAAGATTAAAGGCGAATTTGAGATTGAGAGTGAGTTTATCCCTTGATTTGGACGAGTTAGAGGGAGTTACACTCAAGAAAAATGCGCCACCTCTCAAGAGGTAGGCACAACCCCTCTTTGGGATCTCCAAAACATGTCGGATGGGTGCCACATGAGCAATTGCGCCTCCTTCTAAGGAGAAAAATGTCCCCTTAATCTAGCAAACTCATAGTGATTAGATTTAATGCCGAATGCCGATTAGAATCCTTAGTTAACTCTTATTTGATGTTTAGTTAACTTCCCTTAACTCTGGACATGTCTCCGACATGTTTCCACTGATTAAGGAATTTGTCTTCTCCCTTTATTTTCCAATTTTTTAGTTTTTTTTTCATTTTCAAGTTGTTTTCACCAAACTTGTAGTTGCCTCTATGAGGTGGATCCAAGATGGACGGTAGAGGGATAAGCAACTAAAGAGGTGGAACCAAGATAGCCTCGACTCCCAAATGGATGGTTGTCATGCCAATCGAAGCAATCTTCACTTGATGTTGTCTTAGCCTAAGGCAACAATGGGAGAGACCCAGATCTACTCCCGATAGGAGAGATCAAACCAAAACACTAGATCAAATCAAATGGAGTTAAAGTACTTAAGGTGTAAGGTGGAGTAAACCCTAGATCTATGGATGAAGTGACAAGGTGAATTATGGCTTGGATCAGGGGTTTATAAGATATGAAATTTGATCCAAGTTCAAAATACAAGTGACCTATAAGCTTATTACTAGATCCAAGATTAAGGTACTAGCAAACGATGACAATATTCACTGCCTTGGGAAAAGTGACCAATGCAGGGAGGGTAAGAACAGGATTGGGGCTACGTAGTACCAAGGGGTAGACTCGAAAGAAGGTATTATAGTATCAAAGCATCCGAGCCACAAGGAAAAGATCAAATCGCAAGAGGAGGAGGCAACATGAAGGGTAGCGCTAGGGTTTGGAGAACAGTGCCTTGGGATTTGGGCCAAATGGACTCACTTTAGCAAAACATTTTTGAAGACCCACTTAGGGTTTGACCCGATCTACAAAACCCAGAAATGGTTTGCCTCGAGATCAAGCGGTTTGATCAATAATATTTTTTATTTTTTAATATTTAGGGTTTTAACATGAAAATGAAGATGCCAATGGATTGAGATCTAGAAAAGAAGCACCAATCTGTAGATCTTACCTGGAAAACCTTGTAGATGCCTTGATGATGATGATCTATGCCGTCCCGATCAATGTGAGAAGATTTGAGAAAGCTTCTATGTAAAACGATTTGCCCAAGGAAGCCAATGCGTCTTCTCTCCTGCACAACAAACGTCAACCATATCAGATTTGATGCGTCAAGAAAGAAGATCAAATGCTACAGAAAAATAGCAAGATGAAATCATAGATCACAATGATGCTAATGAAAACCCCCTAATACAAGCGAAGCCAATCCAAGCGAGTTGAGGAGCCCCTACAAAAACGCCCAAGTTGAAGTCGCCCTCCTGTAGACAAGACAATGTTTCCACAAAATATAGATCTCTCAACAAATACCCAAATGCTAGGAAGCAATAGATTTTCCACTCACCATCTAAGAACACTAGATGCAAAGGAGATCCAAGAATTTCCACAAGAATAGTTTTCTATTATCCAGATCCAAGAGCCAAAGAACCCCTTTACAATGAGAAGCTCCCTCCTTTAAATAGGAATGAGAAAACCAAAATCATAACCACTTTTCAAATGAGTGGCTAAGATTAAAAGATCAAAATGTTCTAATCAACAGTTGAGATGAGCTCAACATAAAGTACACGGATCAATACAATAATATAATATATCTATGGACCAAATCACCCTAGGAGAGGGGATCCCACTCAATAAAAAATAAATAAAGCTCATGGTGGGTCTAGGGGGTGTTAACTAACTCCCCTAGTGTGTCCCCATGGCACAATAAAATAAATATAATTTTTTAAATGCAAAATATTGCCTTTGAGGAAATCGTGAGCCTCCAAAAGCTCCAGAAAATAATAAAATATGCCGGAGAGATGGATGTGGATCCATCCAAGTGCTTAAACTGCTGAAGAAGGAGTGGAAGACATCACACTCATCATCAAAACTCATCCCATGCCATTTCCTTGCCTCAGTAGCCCAAATCAAATTCTTCAGTAGCCATTTTTATTATTTTTAATCTACCTTGAGAAACGTGACATGGCCCAAACTGCCTCCTCGAGTGCCAACGTTGTCAAACTGAGCCCACCAAGCTCTCTAGGAGGGGGGTAATACAGTAAAAACAAGTGGTTGGACCACCCCCTCCTCATACAACGCCCTAGGTGAACCAATTAAATCACCTCTCTACTCTAACAAGCCATTCAGCATGGCAAAACTGCACCAGAATGGTACACTGAGACAAATCACTACTGTAATTGCCCGGAACTGAAAATAAGCTGTCTCATTGGATTCAAGGAGTCCAAATCCATCTAAGGTGCATACTCATACACCCTACAGATCTCTGCATGATCAAGAATAATATCCAATATGCCCAGACAGATAAAATAATAATCTGCAAATGGTCAATAATATAACTCGAGCTAACATCCATCTGCTGCAAGTGTTTAAAGGCTAAGATATGCTCTACAAATCATTCAAATAACAATTATAATAAGTAGTAATCATTTCACTGGCGATCTATCAACCAAATATAGAGTTTCATTAGTTAACTATAACTCAGACCAGACTTTCAAGACCATACTCACTTCATAGTTGTAATCAATTTGCTCGTGAAGGGTGAGGGCTAGAAATCAAATGGTTAGGCTAAAGGGTGACTACCCACATGACACCGTGACACTTTGGAAATGGAAAGGGGATACTCACTCTAGCATATGTCGGACAAGTAATAACACAGGGGATGGCAGTATCTCACAAATGGATAAGTTACGTTCAGAGGTGCATATTCACCTTGAAAAATGCTCACAATCCAAATCAAATATAGGTGAGGCCAGGAATCTTTAGATAGAACTTTTTAAGAACCATTGCTTTTTGGGCCTTCAATTTTCCATAGCGTTGATCCATTTGTTACACGAATTTTTATTATTGAGGCTTCATGCATTCATATATGTTTAAAAACACTACTTTTCATGAATGTTTTAAGATATTCATTTCAATATACTTCAAAGCCAATTTCATTAGGCTTGCCTTGCATTCATGTATGTTCAAAAACATTACTTTTCATGAATGGGCTTTTTCATAAGATATTCATTTCATTTCCAAATACATTGTATTGATGGAAGCGCTATTTGCTTCAGGTTTAGCCAACACAACCTCAACAACTCAGAACCAAGACACAAATAAACAGGGAAGCTTGTCCAACACAGAGGCTCTAGTGCGGAAAGGTCCTCCATGCCACAAGTCAAGTAGTAAGTCAGGATGAAAACATAACTGGAAGGCAATGGATGGGTGGAGATAGTGAACAATGAAACCAACACTAGCAAGCCAAAGTATGGTGGGAATGATCGCCTCTATTCTCCCTAAGGAAGGTAAAACCAATGAATATGGGTCAAGAACTTCTAGGTCTAAGTAGGGACATACATACATAATATCAATACATCCAAGTCCACATATTTATATGGCCGCCAGATCATGAAACTAGATGCTAAGACATGTCCCAAGAATGAATATAAAAGCAATTACAACCATAACACAAGATAATATATGCCGAGTCATGTACATGTAAACCATCAATTTGAACCAACATCTGTCCATTGAAAACTACTGATGCAACTCTGGGCACTACTGACTGCTCTGCAAATGGCTAAATCACTACATCAGTCCTCAAATCTGAGTGTCCTGAGACTCGGTCATGGCATGGGAGAGTACTATAGTCCATCATCAAATAATGATCCATCATAGATGCTCATCTCAGCATCTCATATGTAAGGGAACTGGCTGAAAACTGTACTGAAATCTGAAAAATAGAATATGGTATCTCGGCTACTATATATGTGATAACACGAGTAATATTCAATTTTGGAGATAAATACTTAATCGAAAACTTAGGATCGTGGGTCTTAGGGTAAAGTGGGTGCTCTAAGTGTGAAAATGAGCACCCCCATGGCAAGTTCGAGGTCTAGACCACACTTTTATTACATTTTTAATTTTTGCAATCACACTATTAAAAAATAGACTAAGATTACAGGAAAATTTATTTTTCACGAAACTTTAAAAAAAACTAGGGGGACCTAGCACATGTCCATATGACTGTAAACTAATGTCTAGCACATTCATATACATTGACACGTGAAAATTAATAACCTCCTAGTGTTTAACCACCAAGACAACCATTCCAACTTTGGAGGAGTAGGTGAAAAACTCGTCAAATTACAAGTCGTCTTTTCAACAACATATAATTAACAAGTAAAAAACACCTTGGAATACCCAGATTGATGTTTAAGTCCTAGGTAGCCAAGTTCTTTACAAAAAACCCATGCCAGCACATTTTTTACAATCTCCCCGCAGGCTATGAACATGTGGTAAAAAGCTGAAAAAAGAGTCTTGAAGGGCCTGGATGGACTTTTGAACTATGAATTTGAACAAGTACTTGTTCATTTTTGGCGGCTCACTTGAAAGTCCAACTAAGTGCAACTCAGGTGGCAACAAGCTGCTCCTACCAATGTCCTGTTCTTCCTCTCTACCACCCCATTCTGTTGCGGGGTATGAGGAATTGTATGCTCTTTTTTTTATCCCCTCCGATGAACAAAACTCCAACAACTCCATGGAAGTGTACTCACCCCCATTGTCCATCCTCAATACCCAAATCTTCCTCCCTGTCTAGTTTTCCACGAAAGTCTTGAACACCCAAAATCGCTCGAAGACCTGAGGCTTGGCCTTCAGGAAATAGATCCAGGTCTTCCTACAAAAGTCATCGATGAATGTGACGCAATAACTGTAGCCATTGAAAGATTGAACACTAATAGGTTCGCAAACATCCGAATGCACCTAGTCCAAGGTCCCCTTAAACTTGTGCTCCCTCTGTGGGAAAGGCCTCTTGATGTTCTTCCCCAACACACAACCCTTGCGATGGTTATGCTTCTCCTCCTGTACCTGAGGAACTCCAGGAACTGCCTGTCTCAAATGCCTCAATGCTCCATGGTGTAAGTGTGCCATCATCCTATGCCACAACTCATGCTGACTGTTGTTGTTGCTGACCAGATCCTTTGCAGACTCGAAGAGTAGTTTGTACACCTTCCCGCTCCAGATCCCAATCACCCGATCCAAACTCCTATCTGACCCCTTTGGTCCAATATACACTTTCCTATCACGGAACTTCACCTAAAAACCCTTGTCCTCCAGGGTGGAAACGAATATGACGTTCTTTGTCAACCCATGAACGTATAATACGTCAGCAAAACTTAGGTTTTTTCCAGAATCCCTCTAAAACATATCAGTACCAACTCCTTGCGCCTGATACCATGCATCATCTCTCAAATCAATGTGGAGATTTACTCCACCCTCCTGCATGCTTCTAAAGAACCTTTTATGTCATGTCATGTGACAAGATGCTTTGTTGTCAATATACCAGATGTTGCTACCTGTAGTGCTTTCCATGCAAGCTATCAAACAAAACTCCTCATCGAAGTTCTTGTTGAACTGTTCCACCTCTACGGAACCTGCCATCTGTGTATTGTTTGTCTTCCTCTTGTCTGGGCACTAGGAGGCAAAGTGTGCTGGCTTGTGGAAAATAAAACATAGGACCTTGGACATGCCAATGTTCTTCTTACCACCCTTCTTCTTCTTTTCATTGCCCCTGTCCTTGCTTGCTAGGGCTAGAGCCTCTTCATCCACGATTTGTGGGGCACTGCTGGATAAACTTGAACCTTGACCCATACAGATCTCTTCCTCCACAAAGTCATCCCACAATCTCTGCCAATCAGGGAGCTTCTCCCTAGCCACGATGTCTTTGACAAAGACGTCTCAGGGCTATCCGAACTAGCTCCTCATCTTTAGTCTTAGAGCCCACTGCCCCAAGTTCATCCCTGATCTGTATGAGCCTTGTGAGATAAGGAACCACTCCTTCACCCTTGGCCATCTTGGTGCTCTGCAGTGTTTCCTGTAGCACCATCCTCTGGTTCTCGTTCTTACTCTGGTAAAGGCTTTCAAGAGTCGTCCACATGTCTAATGTGGTCTTCTTCCCGGAAAGGTCAGGAACTATGTGATCCTTCACCCCATCCAAGATAATCAACATGGCCCTAGAATCCACCTTCTTCCATCTAGCCAACTCTATCAGATCTGTGGGCACAGCCTTCTTGGAGTCAATGTGCTCCTCTGCATCACTAACATCCAGGATCCTTATGATCCTCTCTTTCCATGTAGGAAAGTTCTGAGCCTCCTAGAGTCTATCCTCGACTCTCAACTGTACAGCCATAATGAAGTGTACCTATCAAACCCTAGATCTGAAACACTAAGTTTGTGTCTTCAATAGATCTGCCCTCGATATATTCAATATTGTTGCTTTCTCTCATATTTGCTTAGAAGAGCTCTGATAACATGTAAATTTCCTTCAAACCCAATCTTGAGTTACCCAGTATATAATTCTTTTTTTATTACTGACAACCACAAATGAGTTTCTTCAAAAATATTGCAACGGAAAATAAATACTAAAAAAAATAGAACAGCAACCACATCAATAAAGACACCAATATTTTCGGGTATGAAAACCCTCGAAAAAACCCAAGATAGGAAAACCGCTGCAATAGACTGAGAAGATATTTTTATTAGCAAGATATAGAACAATACAATCCAGAAATCGATTTTACCCAACCTGGCAAAATCATACAACCGAAACTCACAAAGAAAAACCCAACACAATCATACGGCCCTGCATCACCCTGTACGGCCTCTGCGTCACACGTATGGTTGTTGACGTCACACGTAGGGCTGCCTACGTCACGACCTCTGCGTCACTATACAGCCTCTGTGATTTGCATGTGTTTCCTTGTCGATCTCCGAAAAATGTTCTTCAATCTTACTCTCTGCAAAATTCTTCTGCAAAATTTCTATTACTCTCCGACTGAAAGCTATGAGCAAGAAATCTCTCTCTAACAATGTGTGTCTTAAAGCAACTGTGTGTGTGTGTCCTCTCCACCAAATCAATCTCCTTTTAACTCAATGGCCAAGCGAAAACCCTAACTGCCACTATGCATCAATGGATGAGATCCTCCGATGAGATCAGTGGCCAAGATTATACTAGCCAACATTTAATTACTTTTCACTTGAACTTTATAAAAGTACATCCATTAAGTCAAATTAAAATTAGATCACATAATGCATTTTTCCTAAATATAAACTTTCGACAAAGACAATGATCAATCTAGCTTCCTGTTTATGTCTTCCATCAAGCAAGGACACGTGCAAATGATAGAAGACCTTCCTTGTTGCCACTTTTTAACAATAAATATATATAAACATTAAATATCAATATTGATTATTAATATTAATATATATTAATAATTAATAATTAATAAATAGAAATGATTAATTAATTAATTAGAAAAAAAAGTAAAAAGATGTACCCTTTCGTTTGAAAAGGCGCGATAAAGCTTATATAAAGCCCTAGCAATGTAATTGTAAATCATCATCATTCATCTTCAATATTCATTTTATGTTTTCAATATGGAGTTATTTTCCATTGGTTGATTATTCACTTGACTAATCCTTGAGAATATCCAGATACGGATATTACACAACGAATACAAATTAGACAGAGTGAAAGGAAGATGTGCAGAAAAATTTAGATGAGACAAGCTACTTGTTAGAAGGTTGTAAAAAAAATGTGTCAACAAATCCCATGCAGGCTGCCTGTTGAATATCACCTCAAATTACCAATACAAACTCTTTAAACTTAATCCCGGGGGGGGTATCCCAATTAGATTGAGTATTTCTTTAAGCCTAAATAAAAGATAAAACAATATTAAAGTTAATCTAGACTGTTGCTAAGCATAATATATAATGTAAAATTGATGCATATACTTAGAGAAAGCTTAAACATTAAGGTAATATTTAACAATACATGTTCAAACTTAGCTGATGAATTCACTTCTAATATTCAATGACAATGGTAAACTAAATAGCAATGCCTCTCAAAATATTCAAGATGAACAATTAGCAACGAAATAATACAATATACCAATTCCACAATAATAACGATCAGCAATGTTACATAAATAATAATAATAATAATAATAAAGACAAATACATAAACAATATATAAATTAATAATCAACTAAATAATTACTATTACCATAAAGAGGACACGACTCCTCCCAATAGGTGCCTAAGCCATATTTAAAGGCAGGCTTTCAATTGTAAAAATATCATCAATCATTTTATTCAATATGTATTATTTACTATGAAGATGGATTCTTCTTTATCTGGATACAGATTCTTCCATAATACACGGATTTGGTGTTACAGTGGTAGCAAAGCCCCTTCTTGGACTTGATTTTGGGCCTTTGGCCATATTTTGGCTTTTGGCCATTAATTTTATTTCGTTAAAAAAAATAAGAAGTCAAAAAGAAGAAGAGAAGAAGTCCCATAAAAAGGGGAAAGAACGAAAGAATGAAAAAAAAGCAGCAGAGTTTATAAAACCAAACCTTGGTTTTATAAACCACACAAGGTTTTATTAAGCCCAAATTCCCACTTTCACCCCAAAATATAAACTATATATATGTATAATATTATTATTATTATTTATAAAATAATTATCAATATTTTTTAATAATTAATTGGATTTATTATTAATTAACTATTAAACTCTTACATTAACCATGAAGTCATTTAAAGAAGATTTGGATGAGATCTTCAATCGATTTATGAGGAAAATGGAAGAAGCACTTGACCGTAAGGAACAATCGAATGTAAAAGTTGTTGACAAGACCTTCAATGAAATAAACCTACAAAGTGAACTAGAGGCCTCCCAAGACGAAGACTTGGAAATTAAATCCCAATCCAATTTTCAAAGCTTGCAAGAAAAACATGGTAAAGAACATGAAAGTGATGGAATTGATGTCTTGAACATTAAATTGAATAACACAGCCAGTTCCATATCATCATCCAATTTTCATGTCAATAAAGATGAAAATGTGCCCACATGTGTATCGGAAAAAGCACTTGCACAATGTTCTCAACCACTTTTGCCAAATAAATCTAATGATCTGATTTATGGAGTTGAAAGCCATGGAAGTTCTCAATACCTACTTAAACAGGATGAAAGAATTCATGATGGTTCTACAAACACAAGTGTAGATAGTTATGCAAACATGGTGCTCTTTTCAACTGTCGGTTACATTCCAAATAGTGTTGAAAATAGTCGGCCCAATAGTTATTGCATCCACATGTTTAGTAATTGCAAAAAGTGGAAGTGAATATAGACAATTCTTCATAAATGGAATCCAAAAGATGACATGGAAAACCAATAAGTACAAGTTGTACTGTTTCAAAAACTCACCACTTAAGCAGAAGAAATTACAACACAAGTTCTAGAATCATGTCCATAGAACGAAATCGATCCAAGATTGTAGTGTTCAAGTCATCACTTCAAACACAACCCATAATAAGAGAGCATCAACACTATCAGCTTTGAGGATAAAGTTGCCCTTAAGGGAAGGGCAATGTTACATAAATAATAATGATAATAATAATAATAATAATAAATACATAACACCTAAGTCACAGGGTTTGCCGAACCTAATCCTTCAGGTTCGAGGTTCGACAAACCTCAAAAAAAATTTGAAATTTGTTCAGGTTCACCGAACCTGAAAAACGAACCTAATGTCGAACCTAAAGCCAAACCCGAACCTAAAAGTGAACTTAAAGGAGAACCTGAAGGCAAATTTTTTTGAGGTTCGATTTTTTCACTAGAAAAAAATTGAAATTAAAAAAAAAACACGATACTTATAAATTAAATGTTGTCTATAAATTAAATGCTCTCTATTTATTTATGTTGTCTATGAATTAAATGCTCACTATTTATTTATGTTGTCTATAAATAAAATGTTGTATATAAATTAAATGCTCTTGATTTATTTATGCTGTTTATAGATTAAATGATGTCTATTTATTTATGTTATCTATAAATTAAATGCTCTCCGTAATTCAAAATACCAGACATGTAGTCTACATAAGGACACACCAAACAACAAGTAAGAACATAGATTTACCCCTAAGAACAAACTACTGTTGTGGAAAGCATGTAAATATGTTGTTAAACCACAAGAACCTGCTCTTAGAAGCACAGATCTGTGAGCAGAAATGTCATAAACAGCAAGTATATAGAAGCTTTAACTAAAGCTTAACAATATTTAATTGAGGCATGCATTGTTACTTTTAGAAAAAGCTTTAACTGAGCCATACATTGTTTCTTTAACTGAAGCTTTAACTAAGGCATACATTGTTACTTTAACTGGAGCTTTAAGTGGAGTTTTAACAATTCGAGTTCACCTTAGTCCACTGAAGTTGTACTTTTAACACTCCCTCTTAGTAAGGGAGGAATTCTCTGCCATACCAAGCTTGTCTTGGAAGTACATAAACTTCATCACTGAGAGAAGCTTTGTTAACACATCTACAATATGCTCTTCAATAGCAATCTACTGAAGTCTTACCTCTCTGGACCATGTCTCTGATGAAGTGATACTTATCTCAATGTGTTTCAACTTATCATGAAACACAAGGTTTTCGGAAAGCTTGAAGCAGCTTTGATTGTCATAGTGAATGACTGTAGACTCAAGGTTTTAACCCAATAAGTAGCTTCTCAAGACACACTGCTACTCGGCAGGTAGTACTAGCCGCAATATACTTTGCTTCTGTAGTACTAGCTAAAATACACTTTGCTTCTGTAGTACTAACCGCAATACACTTTGCTTATGTAGTACTTACCGCAATACACTACTAATCCAATTGGAGTTGGCATAACCAAGTAACTTTACCTCACCACTAGAGCCAAATCTAAGTCCATAAGCAATACTACCTCGAAGGTACCTAAGCACATGTTCAATGTCTATGTCTAATCTCAGACATGATCTGACTCACAGCATAACATATAACAGGTATACTATGTATCAAATACATAAAGGAACCTATAAGATACCTATTCAAACTTATTTAGTTTCGCTAAACTAGAAACCATGGATTTGCAATCCATCCTACCAAACCTTCACAACACATCAAATGTGTAATTTTCTTGCAAAGAAAATCTCACCTTTTTTCAATCTTCAGCACTTGCATTTTTTTTTTGCTTGTTGACTTCTAGAATCTTCTATGGTCTAGAGAATTTTTATGTGAGCTTGCCATTCTCTGTGAGGTTCTCCAAGGCCTAACCACTTTCAAAGTGGTTTCATTTTTCTTTACAATACCCCACTAGCCAACTATAAGGCAATCTAACCTCTCCAAGAGGTTTGACTGCTCCCCAACAGTCCTGACTATAACTCACTTGAGTATCTGATACTCACTAATAGTCTTGGAGACCTTGACTATTATCTGATAGTCATCTAAGGTCTTGTTGGCAGGCGGATTGGATGTGCATGATGCGATAGCGACAGAGGCAAAAGAAGACTGCACAAGACGAAGAAGTCGACAAGTGGTCGGCTTGGTTGCATTTTTGTACTTTTGGTCTGAATTAGTTAGAAAGTTAGTTAGATGTGGACCACTTTGTAAAGGTGCAAGCCTATTAAAAGAGTTAAAAAGGTTGTAGAAAGATATCTTTGGTGTAAGCGGAGATCTTATGTTCAGAACAAATCTTGTCTTTTGTCTTTCTTAAGAACTGTTTTCTGGGTTTTGGTCTGAGGCTATCGACAAGGACATGTATTTTGGAGATGTATGTTGATCTACAAAGTAATATGAAACTGAAGTTGTTGGAAATTCCATGTGTCTTTTGTCTGCGATGCGATATCCGATCTTGTGATTGCAGTTTATGCGGTTAATTGCTGTGATTTGAATGATGCGATCTGAATGGGCAAATGTTACAATCTAATGTCTTAATGTTTTGCTTATTTGAATGATGAGAAGTCTTCGCATGATGTATGGATTCTTGTATGTCAATCTATTTTTTGCATAATGAACTGGTGCGATGTTAGATCTGATAATGGAAATGGTAAATAAATGATAAAACCATGTTCTGGAACTCTCAGTAATAGTGTGACAGCGAGAGATTAGTGCGCAAAGTCCTCTTCCCTTCTGCGGAAACGTGGTTCATACAACACTCCCTTAAACATCTCAGATGAGACCTCATCTACTTCGCAGGTGTTGCTGGACACGGTGAAACCTGTCTGGGACAGTGTTTAGGGAGATCCCGTCGAAAAGGCTGTCGACAGAGTTTGAACCCCTGTCGACTGAAGTGAGTCAACATATGGTTCCGTTGCCGGAACAATAGTGCGAGAACGAAGAGGACATGTTGTGACATCCAACGAAACCGGAGATTTAGGACTAGTTCGATCAAAAGGCCCGAGAATTTGCAACAGAAGAAAACTAGAGTTCCAGATTGACAACAGAAGAGTGGTTGGGAAGACATATCTACTCTGATATCCACAAATATTTCTTCATTGAGTTCCCGATTATCTTGTATGAGTGGTTGGCGCAGCTAACATACCAGAAAAGAAATTTCCAAGGAGGCGAACCTACTTGCTAGACACCTGAACTGATTCAGTGACTAAAAGAGGTCGATAACAGGGCATCGACGGCTGTCGAAGTGTGGCTTGACAGCATTTTGGAGGGATATATCACTGAGTTCGCCGTCGACACAATCAAATCCTATAGCAACGCAGAAAGGGAATTCTCCCAAGGACCAAGAGGTAGGTTTCTATTGTCTTTGTAATTGTGGATTAAGATGCTTATCTGCGAAAAGGGTATATTGAAGATGAACTCCGACGAGTAAAGCCCGGGTGTGCGGAGGTTATTGGTACTGCGGAGATGAGGGTTGGATGGAATGATACAAGGTAGATGGATGGGAGTTACGACGAAACTATGAGGGAAGTCGAGGAAGAGTGTGGTCTTCTGCGAAGTGGGGTGAGGTTCCGGCAAGAGAAGAGGCAGAGGACTGAGGAGAGTCCTGCTGCAACCGGAACAAGAAACTACGAGAGAAGATCACAAGGGACTAAGCAACCCTACAGCGACGAAGCAGACAACCAAGCTAAGCCCGAGCCCAAGGAAGGACCAACCCAAAGCAACAACGTACCTACACCTCTGTGCACTGCGCCACATTCAAGAAGAAACACCATATCATCACAAGACTGCCCAGTGTGCCATTACCAAAGTAACAGTAGCAGATCAGCAAACACAGGAAGAAGGTCCAGAATGGCGAGCGACGATGTAAAAATACATTTCTTCCATGGGAACGGGACGGAGGATCCCAAGCAATATTGGTTTCTCTGTGAAGCAGTATGGACTGTGAAGCAAGTCCAAGATGAAGACATTGAGAAGGGACAACTTGCGACAAATTTCCGAGGTCGCACACTAGATTGGTATATGAAGTTCGTACAAGTACCAACAGAGAATCAGCAAAAGAATCTAGTGCAGATTATGACCGAGTTGATCGAGGAGTTCCGAAAACCTAAATATGAGTCACAGTACATTACTGAATTGAAGGAAATCAAGCAATATCCAAACGAATCGGTCTAGGACTTTGATCAGCGATTCATGACATTGATGGCGAAAGTCAATTTCGGAATGAGCGATGTACAACACAAAGAATGATTCATCGCAGCATTAGTGCCACATATCTGAATGCCATTAATGCAGCAGAAGATTGCGACATAGACTGAGGCTTTGGAAAATGCGATGAAGATGGAGGCTTCACCAGTTGGTGAAACAGGGATTGGGATGAATCAGATCCAATCACAATTGGAAAATCTAACGATTCAATTACAAGATATCAAGAAAGGGAAAGACATCTGCGAAGAGGTATGGTGTACTCGATGTCGCACAGAAGGACGTCATAAGGATCAATGTGCGAATTTCCACGATTACTTGCAGTTTGGCGCTCCCAATCCATTAAGTCAGGGGGGTTTACCATGGTGTCGAATATGTCAAACTCGAAGACATCGACACAATGAGTGTGTATATCTCCAAAAGGCAATATCAAAACCTGCAAATTTGTTCTGTAATTTTTGTCGCTCTGTTGGTCATGAAGAGAAGGATTGTAGAGCATATGACTTGCTCCAAGAAAGGACAATGGATACATACTACATGGAGGGAGAAGAGCATCGATCAACAGAGAGGTCACCACCGCAGCAGACACCACAGTTTGCGCAACCGCAACCGATGTTTGCTCCGTCGTAGCCCCAGTACAATCAAATGCAGTATGCTCCGCAGCAATTGCAGTATACTCAACCTCAGTACATTCAATCGCAACTGAATCAGCCGCGACAGCAACAGTTTAATCAACCACAGTACTAGCCACAAGGAGGATTCCGAGGAGGTCGAAATGGAGGTTTCAGTCGAGGAGGAGGACGAGGTCGAGGACCTGTCCAATGCTACAATTGCGGAGTATTGGGGCATTATCAGCGAGACTGCCCAAACCTTCAGTCGCAATGTACCTACTATACCGCCGCAGATCAAACTGTTGAAGATTGTCCGCAGCTGATTGCAAAGTGGCAAGCGAAGAATGCTCCACCACCACCGAACCAGAATCAGAATGTGAACCAGGCTACAAATCAGCCTCAAAACCAAAATCAAGGGCCGACTGTAGGGAAAATTTTGGCAGAACCCAGGACTCAACCTGCTGATGTTGGAGTCATCACTCGAGGAGGTGCGACAATGGGGGATGATGGTCCAATCCCACAGATTCAATTGGCGACTCGAAAGAAGGTGCAGTTCGATGTCGACACTGAAAAAGACACGTTCTTTGATGCAAGAGACATTATAAAAAGAGATACAGGTAAGTTACCTATCTATGAAATGCAATCTGCTTTTGATTCGACACTTATCGCAGGATCATCACAGAAGGTTGGAACATTGCAAAATTTCTTTGAAAGTTGTCTGTCGTTAGCAAAGGACCCTGATACACTAGCCGAGATTCTAATTCTGCTATACCGACTAGAGAAAGGTCGACAAGACTACATTGTGAACTTCTTGCACACGAAGAAAACCGGAAGGGAGATGAGAATGAATGTCCAAATTGGTGATTATGATGTGGACTCGGTCATTCTGGATCTAGGATCGGATGTCAACATTTTGACAAAGCAGACATGGGAAAGGATGGGGAAACCACAGTTGGTTTGGTCTCATGTACAACTGTGACTGGCAAATCAGGCCTGAGTGTCGCCGATTGGACGAGTACCGCACTTATTGGTTGAAGTAGAAGGGATGAAGACTTATGCGGATTTTGATGTTATCGAAATCAACGATGAAGGTAGCTCATATCCCGCACTGCTGGGGATTGGGTGGGCTAATGACAATCTGGCGGTGATCAACTTCAAGAAGAGAGTAATGAACTTTGAGAACCGCGAAATACGAGTCATAGCCCCATTGGATCCGAGTGAAGGTTGAAGATATGTCGAACCAGTGAAGGAGGAAGTCGTAGGGGGATGGTACCATGCATACAATACTTCAGAGGACAACATCCATCCCACTACAGACGGGGAGCTGGGCTGGCGAAGTTCTAGCTCCGCATCATCGAATTCTAGCGATGCGCTGGAAAATTGGCAGAATCAACTGCATGAAGTATCAATCCGGAAATGTGGGCGAGTAACTCAATTGTTGCACTAGGTTGCAACGGAGGTTATTGAGCTACCAAAATATGAAGGGCTACCCAATTTGATTGAGTTCATCGATGAGTTCGAAGACAAGGTATCAGAGCCTCAACGAATTTTGGCATTGGAGGAAGCGTTGAAGGCCACCCCAGCAAGATGGTGGGCAACGCATAAGAAATCGATCGGCCGTTGGTCGATATGTCGCAGACTGATGGAAATTCGATTTGGCGAAACAGAGCACTATCAAGGCCAGAAGTATGATGGAAGGAATGATCACAATGATCATCTGATCGCATGTCGGACTGCATGGGTGTCAAGACCGAAGGACGAATGGGTACATGCCTTTGTACACACGCTAGATGAGATGTCGTGACAGTGGTATGTATCAGCAGAACTCCGAAGGGAGATTACAACATGGGAAGACTTGACAGTCTGCTTCAGCCACACCTTCAGCTTTGTGGACACTGACCCAGTAATTCATAGCGCACTTCAACACGTCCGAAATGTCGCCTTGGAAATAATCCCAGTTGCATTTCCCACAGAATCGCATGAGACGCCAGTAATACAGTTGATGCAGAGTGTTACAATGTGACTGGAGAACCCCACAACGGGGATGATCCAAGGAATATTAATATCGCAGAATCCGAAGGAAGTCAGGACATCGCAGCACCAAAGATGTCGACTGATAAAGTCCACCAACCTCTCAAGATACGGAAGGTCAATATTGGGATGGTGGAGGACCCGAAGTTCACCAGTGTAAGAGATTATTGGGATGAAGCCACTATGGCGAAGATCACCGATTTGCTGCACGAATTTCAGGATTTATTTCCGACCAAATTCTCTGAAATAAAAGGATTTTAAGAGACTTGGGAGAAATGAAAATCCCACTAAAGCCAGACACGAAGCCGGTAAAGCAACGTCCGTATCGATTGAATCCACGATACAAGGAGCGCGTGAAGGCCGAACTTGAAAGAATGTTGGATGCTGGAAATTGGAATCATTGAAACCAATGGAAGAGTCAGAATGGATCAGTCTGATGGTTGTTCAAGATAAGATGACAGGCGAAATCTGGATCTGTTTCGACCTCTGGAAACTCAATGATGCATAGCTCTGTGATCCGTTCCCAAAGCCATTTACTAACAAGGTATTGGAAGGTGTAGGTGGCCAAGAGGTCTATTCATTCACGGATGGCTTTTTAGGCTATATGTGCATGATGCGATAGCGACAAAGGAAAAAGAAGACTACGCAAGACGAAGAAGTCAACAAGTGGTCGGCTTGCTTGCATTTTTGTACTTTTGGTCCGAATTAGTTAGAATGTTAGTTAGATGTGGACCACTTTGTAAAGGCGCAAGCCTATAAAAAGAGTTAGAAATGTAGTAGAAATATATCTTTGGTGTAATCGGAGATCTTATGTTCGGAACAAATCTTGTCTTTTGTCTTTCTTACGAACAGTTTTATGGGTTTTGGTCTAAGGCTATCGACCAGGACATCTATCTTGGAGATGTATGTTGACCTGCGAAGTAATATGAAACTGAAGTTGTTGGAAATTTAATGTGTCTTTGACCGCGATGCGATATTTGATATTGTGATTACTGTTTATGTGGTTAATTACTGTGATTTGAATGATGCGATCTGAATGAATAAATGTTACGATCTAATGTCTTAATGTTTTTCTTATTTGAATGATGGGAAGTCTTCGCATGATGGATGGATTCTTGTATGTCGATCTATTTTCTGCATAATGAACTGGTGCGATGTTAGATCTGGTAATAGAAATGGTAAATGAATGATAAAACCATGTTATGGATCTCTAAGTAATAGTGCGACAGAGAAAGAATAGTACGCAAAGTCCTCTCCCCTTCTGCGGAAACGTGGTTCCTACAGCCCTCCCTCAAACATCTCGGGTGAGACCTCATCTGCTTCGCAGGTGTTGCTGGGCGAGTCAGTGTTTAGGGAGATCGCGTCGAAAAGGGTGTCGACAAAGTATGAAGTTGAACCCTTGTCGACTGTAGTGAGTCAATAGGTCTTGATTATAGTTCTACTCATACGGGTGCATTCCACATGAGATACGGAAACCCCTGGCTGAGTCATCTACCTTGACTAACTTGCATCTGAGTCGAGTATTCGTGCATGACTATTATGAGCTATGTACAACTAAGTGGCTTATATGTTGCATGGCTTTACTGAGCCATGTACCACTACATAGCTAATATGAGCCATATATACTGTATGGCTTAACCGGTGTCTAAGCCATGTACCACTGCATGACTTACCAGTGGGTAGAAATCCTAAGTCATGTCCCACATGACTAACTGGTGGGGATTTTATCTATCTGTTGTTTCCTATGGAGAATCATCATACTCCCTCTCAACAAGAGGAGTTATTTTGTACTACACCAAGATTGTCTCGGGAAGTACTCAACTTTACTTTGTATAGAGGCTTAGTAAGTATATTGGCAATTTGCTCATCTGTGAATATATACTGGAGTTGCACTGCTCCTTTATGCACCATGTCTCGAATATAACCTGTCAGAGACATATCTAAGTCCATATCCAAGCGTACCATGTAGGTACCTCAACACATGCTTTGTTGTAGATGTCTTTGTACTGACTCCAAAGCATATATCTCACTAGGAGCTAACCAGGTAAATCTAGGATCTAACTGTCTATGAGATCCTCCAAATCTGAAGAAGAATCAGCTTTACATTTGTCATCATATGTGTGGCAATGGACTTACAGTCCATCCTCCTGAATATCTTCAGGATCTCTACTATGTATTTTCCTTAACTGAGGAAAATCTCATCAGGTTTCTACCACACCACAAATCCAAATAATCATGCCAAGATTCTTGAATACTATAATCTAATTCCTCTTGTATATGAGCACCATGCAAATCTCCTTTTGGAAGGAGGTTCATCAACCAGTTCTACTAGTTCTTCAGGAGCTAGCGAATCTAAGAACACTTATGGCTTCTCCTCTCAACATTTGAATGGGGAGAGCTAGAATCTGGGTCCTCTTCTCTTTCGAGGTCCTCCATTAATACTTTTCATTCTTCGCTTGTAGGTCATAGCATATGGTCTTTCCCTACAAGCCAAATTTAGTCAAGTGATTAGCAACCTTGCATTATAATGAAATTCAATCATATGAATATTTCAATGCAATGACAAATAACTCACACAGTCATGCAAACATTTTAACCAATATTTCAACACAACTTCCATCCATATTTCATGGAATGTTATGCAACCCCATATGTTACTTATTTAATGATAACATGTACTACATAAGCTTTATTATTCGCTAATAAAAGAAAACTATAGTATATGCTAATCATGTTATACATACTTCCTACTTCTAGGAAGATAGATCTGCATATAACTATAATGAAACATATTCAAAAACATTCAGATCTGATTTACAATAGTAACTACGTCGAAGAGGCGCATTCTACAACCCAATAGGGGGAGATGTGTATGTCCTTCCGTGCTCATCCTAGAGCTGACACTTGTCCTTTATAAAAAATAATAAAATGTTTTAAAAAATAACATGTCGGCTCAATTTAGATTTAAAATATTTTTTAGAACCACATATATAAGACTGCAAATTAAAACCATAAACATTTCGTTCACATTTCCTCAACATTTCCACTCTAAAAAGGGGGTTTGCAGTTAGAGAGATTTGATTCCTTTTAGCGCTTGGTAGATCCTTTTTAAGATGGATCTATACTGGTTAATAATCAAAATACAAATACAAATCTTTAATTGTTTTGTGGGCTCTCTCTTTATCTCTGCTTCCTTGCGGAGATTACTGGAGTCCCAAGGTAATGAATCTATGCATGGGTGGAGGAGGCCTCATGCAAAATATAGCGAATCACAGCATGCTTTGTGCCTCAAACTCATCAACTCTCTCTTCATTCTTGTTGTAAGAGCAAGGTCTTCTTCTTTGGTGCACATGGTATTGCTCTGGATTCAGCCTTCCTCTTGGAGGCAATCATGCCACAACCTCTCGAAGTTAGGTTGCACCTCTCGGCCATTCACAACAGTCCAGCATGTCTCCCATGAAGATGGGAAGCCATCAATAGCGATTTGAAGGAGATCATTTTCATCCACCACTACTCCAATGCTAGTAAGTTGATCTCTTACCTGACAGATCTTGGTGAAAGAGGAGGCCACTATCTCTTCCTTCTCCATCTTCAGGTTTCGTAGCTTGTTCTTCAATGCCCTCTTTTGACTCTAAGCCGTCTTCTCATAGAGGTTTGTCAAAGTATCAAAACACTCCTTTGCGGTCTTCAACGATGTGATCATGAACATCAAGTTATCCTTCACCAAATCATAGATGATCCCCATTTGGCTTTAGCTTGGTTCTTTTTGAAGTTGATGCGCCCTACATTAGATGTAGGTTCCTCTACCACAATGGATACGTAGTTATCCAAGTCATGTTCCTCCAGGATGTTCAGAACCCTGGCCTTCCAAGTGTTGAGATTTGAAGTGTCTTCAAGACAATCTTTCGGTTGTACTGAGATCGATGCCATTGTCGTCAAGTCTTCTGCTCAACTCCTGAGGATCTACGTAGGCTTCTAGTTTGCTTGCAAAACTTAGCACCCTCACGCCTTGAGCTCTGATACCATGTTCATTTTTGTGCAAATATGTTGAGCTTTGATCTTTAATTCTTTTAAGTGTGAACATAATGAATACTTGAATAACAATGAACCATTCAATTACATAAAAGACATTTAACAGTAATACAGGATGTACCCTGGGGAAAACCCTCAAACAATACGGGTGAAAATCCCCAGCAAATCTTCAGAGCATAATTATGATAGATAGCATAGAATGTCTTTTACAGTAGCAGATTGCTTTCGGCACCCCAAGTACAAAATAAGAGAGAACAAACACCCCAAGTGTAGATACAGAGCAATAGAGAGGAGAGATCAACCGAATGAACTTTCCAATGAGTTCAATACAATAAATAACATGTCAAACCAGTGCCATCCAAGGACTAGTTGTTAGCATTTTGTAGCTCGGAGGTACTCATTAGGTGATGGGGTCTCATTAATGTCATTAGGTGACTTTATTAAAGTGCATTTATTAAAGTTCCTTTTGATGTGACTTTATAATTTAAAAGTGAGTTGTACTTTAATATGTTTATAAAGTGATTTTTAAGTCATAAAGTGACTTTTTAAATATTTAGGGTAAAAGTGACTTTTCGAAAAGAAAAAAAGATTTATTATATTGTTCACTTAGGGAACTTAAGTGAACATGAGATTAAATCCCAACCACAGATCTTCTGTCCAAGATCTAATCTAAGCCATGGAATTCGAAAAGTCATGAGGAGTTACCCTAATGAGAAGATAAAAGAGATTTGAGGCTTCATTTAATTCATCCCAAAAGAGAGTTTTTGCTGAGGCATGCATTCCAAGAGGAGAGGACGAGGCACGAGTTCCAAGGAGAGAGAGGAGACTCTTTGAGGGCACGAGTTTCCATGCAAGAGAGAGATTTGTTGAGCAGAATGGTGGGAATGCAATCCTAGTAGAAAGAGTTGTTGAGTATGCAAGCATTTCCAGAAGTGGTTGTTATTGTTGATGAAGACAAAACAAAAGAAGAGAGGCACACTTCCAAAGAGAATGGAGTGAGCACACATTCCAAGACAGTGATTGGTGTTTTCAGCTAACTGTACATCATTCCCAGGAGGGTTGTATTGCTGATTTGGCATAGAAATCGACGGTTGTTCAGATGAGTGTTGGCATAGAAATCGAGGTACATTTAATGTTGTTGGTTTAGTATTATGCACAGATTTTGAGGCTGACATTGTACACAGATTTCGTGGAAGTAATCAGAGTGAGGAGGTCGTACTGCAGACTGTATAGAGAATGTATTGTTAGCAATTTTTGAGTTTGGCACATTTTCCCAATGTTCCCCAAACGTTTCGAGACGGTGGGACGCGGGGAGACGCAAATTCGGGGCATGCGGAGACCACACCCAATTTTTAGAAAAATTCAGGGGGGACGACGAGACAGCGGGACACGATAGTCATAAAAATTTTAAAAATATGAAAAATATAAATCCCAACAATAACAAACCATCCCATGCAAATTAGT
The DNA here is from genome assembly GCA_001517045.1 of Pseudotsuga menziesii. NCBI lineage: Eukaryota > Viridiplantae > Streptophyta > Pinopsida > Pinales > Pinaceae > Pseudotsuga > Pseudotsuga menziesii. The sequence continues at coordinate 109,259 of LPNX011100034.1, forward strand.
GAATTACTAAATAATAATACTACATTCATCATTCTGCAATCATGCAATGTAAATGAAAAGTTCAAACACATTAAACAATTCATCAAGATTATTATTATATCAATAATAAATATATGAATCTATGATTAACATGAACATCATATTTCATGTTTGTCACTTCTAAGTTCTGAGTCTTTGTCATTTGATATTTGATATTTCAGATTTGACTTTTAAGTGATTGAAAAAATGAATCAATGATATTTCAGATTTGTCACTCTCTCCTCTCACGATGGTTGTTGAATAAACTTTCACGGCTTTGTAAGTTTGTAATGCCAAATGAAATAAGAAATAAATATTAAAGATTTGATCTCGATAACTTAGGATTAGGTTAGAAATTAGACTTAGTTTTTTATTTTTAATATTTTGTTTTTTTTATGTTTTAAATTTTAAATTTTAATATATAAGTTTTCTTTAATGATTTATTTAATTAAACTCTTGTTTCATTTTTATTTTTTTTAAATGTAGGTTAAGAAAATTCGAAAATATTCTGGAGAAGTTTCGAAGTTTCGGACGGGACGCCCACAAGTCTCGACGAAGTTTCAGAGTTTCGGGCGGGACGCCAAGAAGTCCCCCCAAGTTTCATCAAGTTTCGCCGCCCACCGAAACATTTCGCTCTGCGTCTCACCAAGTTTCGCCGAAAGCGAGACGTCCCGAAACATTTCGCATGGAGTTCAGCGTCCCCAGGACACGAGAAATGCCGAAACGCGTCCTCGTGGAACACTGCATTTTCCAAGGTGTCAGTACAGTACTTTTAATACTATAAGACATTGTTGTTTTGTACCATTTTTCCAACTCAGCTTAATAAAATCTCTTGCAACTGGTTTTTCGTAGGGGTGGGGTTTTCCAGGGTCTAAATTTGACCAGATACCGTGTTAAATCGCATATTACAATCTGTTGTTATATTTTTTCATGTGTATTAAATGTTGAATAGTCTGTTGGTTTTATCATTATTCCGTTGCTAAATTGCTAGAAGAACAGTGTATTAACGTATAGTCTTAGTGCCAGTGTAATGTGGTTTTCCATAAGTTCTCTGAGACTCAGTTGAACTTATTCATTTTTTCAACATGGTATCAGAACTGGGCCTCTGATTTTCAGTAGATTGTTGCTACCCAAGAATGTGTAAGAGAATTGAATGAGAAAGGTTGTTTGCTTTACAGTTGTGTGAGCAAGAGATTTGCTAGTGGTATAGCTGGACAATGTTAGCACAGGAGGGCAAAGATTGCTTTGTTTTGCAAAGACAGACTTTTGGTTTGTGGCCAAATCTTTTGCTTCATACTCTCAGTGAGAGGGCTACCAATTTGAGGATAGAAGATAGATTGGATGGGACAGGGAATTGTGTTCCTTGGAAAGCGAAGATAGTACTTATATTGCAAGAGAATGAGTTGTGAGATGAGGTAGTGAACCACACTACAGCTTACCCAATTCAAGTACCCACAGCCACAGATGCAACAACATTATCAATCTTTAACAAGAAAGACATCAAGAAAAAAAGGATTATCCTTGATGGGGTGAAGGACCATGTAATTCCACATTTAACCACTAAGACCTGTGCCTATTTGATGTGGGTGGCCTTAACCAATTTGTACCAGAGCTCAAATGAGAACTGGAAGATGGTTTTGAGGGAGAAGCTGAAGAGTATTAAGATGGCCAAAGATGAGGGTGAGACATCCTACCATACTAAGATCACTCAAGTGAGGGATGAGCTTGCATCCATTGGCGAGGTAGTGGATGACAGTGAGCTGGTGCGGACAACCTTGAATGGCATGGCCAAGCCATGGGCTGTATTTGTGGAGGCCATTGTTGCCAGGGAAAACATGCCTTCTTGGGATCGGCTCTGGGATGACTTTGTACAGGAGGAAACCCGAAGAGGTTTTGTGTAGGATAGCTCATCAAATAGTAAGGAAGATGAGGAAAATGTGGCCCTTGCAGCTAAGGGCAGGAAGAAGAAGAGTGGCTTGAGCAGTGGAGCCAAATCCGAGAAGGATATGGGCAAAGTGAGATGCTTTGCTTGCCATGGTTATGGACACTATGTTGGGCAGTGTTCTCACAAGAAGAAGAACAAGAAAAAAGAAAGGTCTAAGGCTACCACTTCAGCTGAAGTGGAAGAGTTTGCGAAGAAGTTCGAGAAGGAATTATCGCTAGTCTCATTTCTTTCAGGAAGCAGCGTCGCTGAGTGTGAAGACAGTGGAGCATGGTACATAGATGGCAGAGCAGCATGCCATGTGACAAGAACAAGGGCAATGTTCCTAGAGTTGACGAATATAGACAAAGTTACACTTGCAGAGGATGGGTAGGTCGGCACCCATGCAGTAGAAGGAGTTGGAAATGTCCTATTCCAACTTGAGTCTGGAGGTCATCTAGAGATTGGCAGGGTGCTGCTTGTTTTAGAGCTGAAAAAGAGTTTGCTCTCAGTGTTGGCTCTGGAAGATGACAGATATGCAGTCCTTCATGTGGAGGGATGAGTTATTATTTATCTGGTGAGTGAGGCGTGATGCAACACTAGTGATTGGCACTCGGAAGGGCAATGTATACAAGTTAAGAGGACAACCTGTGGATGGAGAGTTTGGTGGGAGATCAAACTCAGGGGAAGCAGTGATTGCCGCTAGTGGAGAGGATTCTTACAGCTCTATGAGGAGACCGAGCTAGTGTGAGATGACTCTTGAGGATGAGATGGAGAGTGAGCAGAGCTCTCAGTTCAGAGTGGTCAAGCGCACAACTTCAGCAATTGATCTAGTGCATGTATTTGAGGAGCTTTCAGATCTACAGGGAGCAGCATCAGCGGTTGGAGGGAGTATACTAGAGGTGATCAAGGTGGAGCAGATGCTGGCAGTACCTCCCTCGCTAAGAGGAAGTGTTACCATTTTGTAGCTCGGAGGTACTCCCGCATCTTGTGCCTAGGTGCAGGAGTCGGAGGTGATGAGGTCTCATTAATGTCATTAGGTGACTTTATTAAAGTTCCTTTTGATGTGACTTTATAATTTAAAAGTGAGTTGCACTTTATTATGTTTATAAAGTGACTTTTTAAGTCATAAAGTGACTTTTTAAATATTTAGGGTAAAAGTGACTTTTCGAAAAGAAAAAAAGATTTATTATATTGTTCACTTAGGAAATTTAAGTGAATATAAGATTAAATCCCAGCCGTAGATCTTGTGTCCAAGATCTAATCTCGGCTGTAGAATTCGAACAATCATGAGTTCGCTAATGACAAGATAAAAGAGACTTGAGGCTTAATTTCAGTCATCCAAAAAGAGAGTTTTTAGTGAGGCACAAGTTCCAAGCAGAGAGAGGAGTCTCTTTGAGGGCACGAATTTCCATGCAAGAGAGAAAGATTTGTTGAGCAGAATGGTGGGCACAGAGTTGTAGGTGAAGAGTTGCTGAGTAGGCACGCATTTCCAGAATTGGTTGTTGCTGTTGATGAAGACAAAACAAAAGAAGAGAGACGCACTTCCCAAGAGAATGGAGGGAGCATGCATCCCAAGACAGTGACTGGTGCCTTCAGCTGACTGTACATCATTCCCAGGACGGTCATCGTCGTACTACTGATTTGGCACAGAAATCGAGGGTTGTACAGCTGAGTGTTGGCACAGAAATCAAGGTACATTTAATGCTGTTGGTTTAGTATTATTGTGCACAGATTTTGAGGCTGACATTGTTTACAGATTTCGAGGAAGTAATCAAAGTGAGGAGGCCGTACTGCTGACTGTACAGAGAATGTACTGTTAGCAAGTTTTGGGTTTGGCACATTTTCCAAGGTGATGGTACAGTGCTTTTAATATTGTAAGACACTGATGTTTTGTATCATTTTTCCAACTCAGCTTAATAAAATCTCTTGCAACTGGTTTTCCCCAAGGGTGGGGTTTTTCCAGGGTCTAAGTTTGACCGAATACTGAATCGCATATTACACTCTGTTGTTATATTTTTTCCTGTGTATTAAATGTTGGGCAGTCTGCTGGTTTTATCATTATTCCGCTACTAAATTGCTAGAAAAACAGTGTATTAACTTACAGTCTTAGTGCCAGTGTAATGTGGTTTACCTTCTGCCTGTAGAAGCTTAATACCAGAGGTTCTCCAAGTGTTTGACATAAGTTCTCTGAGACTGAGCTGAACTTATTCATTTTTTCAACTATAGCGAATCACTGCACAGGGAATTAGCCTCCCATGCAAACTATAGCGAATTGCCTTCCTGGATAATTGTTGTGCACTTTTGTTTCTTCAATCCTGCATAATCAATGCGCTATGACTTTCTTCTTTGACATTAAATCATGCTCAATTGTCTTCAGAGTGAACAAGCTAAATTAAGTGTCATTATGCAATAGGTATAACTCAAGGTCATAACTTAAGTGTCGTCTTTCAACTTAAGTGTTGTCTTTTTGTTTAACTAAAGTGTCATCTTTTAGTTTAACTAAAGTGTCGTAATGCAAAAAACTTTAGTTAACTAATTTTTTTTTAATTAACACTTTAGTTAACTAATCCTAACTGAAATCATGTTGATTGATTTACTGAAGTGAGCACTGTGAGTTCTCCTTTAATTAATTGATGCATACATTGTTGCCTTAATTGAAGCTTAACAATATTTAATTGAGGCATGCAGTCACGTCCCCGACCCTCTGACCGGCGAAGAGGACACGACTAAACCTTACTAATCAACCCGGGCAACCATGCCCCATGAACGTAAAATAAAATAAAATGCATTGAATTTAAACCTACACAGATGCATAAATGAATATCAAACAGCAGAAGCAATTTCATTCATTCACAACATTTAACATGTTCATATGGATTTATAAAACAAACACAGTTGCAAGGATTTAAACACAAGAATACTTATCTTAGAAGAAGCTTGTCCCGCAACCAGCTACGTCGCTGCAATGTTCCACCCAACCATAGGCCAGTGTGCTCATCAATCACTCAGCAACATTGCCACCCCCGAGTTGGCCATGATTCCACAAGGAATAAGGGAAAACTAGCAGGCTCACACGTAGCCAAGGATACACAATAATACATAGCCAAGCCAACAAAGTTGGGTTTAACAAGCTAACAGGAGCTGGAAACGCCGGCTGCTAAGCTAGTGAGCTCACTGAAGAGCTAAGGACACTTGCACCAGAGCTAGCCTGACTTTTAATCCATCCACACACACCCAACACAAGGAATCATCCCCTTCTCTGCTACATAGTCCCTCAGGCCATGAATTCCCTTCCAATGCTATTCAGGGGGTGTAGAGAAGAAAACCAACCCTCTAGCTCTGTCTGTGAGGCTCTGGCACCCACTAGGTTTATCAAGCACGCTCGGGCTCCATTCCACTCCCAAACAGTCCGAAGAGCAACCACTGTGCACACATAGCAAAACACAGCAAAATCATAGCTTTGGGATTTTAAGGAAACACATCACAAAGCAAAACTGGAATGACAATTGGCTAATAGACGGCTCAAACTGAGCAATTTGACTCCAGAGTCGTTCTTGGCCCTATCATGGCCAAAACGACTCAACAACAAACCCACAACAACCCAAATTCGTGGGGGAAACCAGCTGCGTGAGGGGAAGAATACAACCTGCGTGAAGGTTGATTCGGTCACACAGACCCATAAATGTGAAGAGAAACTGCACACAGCAAAATCGGGGAAGAACTGTCTCGAATGTCTGTCTACGTGAGGAAGAACGAGTGCCTGCGTGAGTGTAGAATGAGGATGATGGGAATGATCGGATCCATGGTTCCCTGGGTATGCGTGAGCGTGTGAGCAAGGACTGACAATCCTGCCAATACTGATGTTGCCCATGCAGACGTTTTCCCAGGGCAATAACTGCCCCCAACTAACTCCAAGGAATTAATTCGATGGCTGAATGAGACAAGGAAAGGTGAGTAAGACAAAAGAGGGGTTTATCAATTGACACTTGGTTGTTCCCCAATGGTTCCCAAGGGTTAGACATCCCCCCCCCTTAACCTTAGGAAATCATGCCCCTTCTCATTATTGTTGCATTGACATAGCTGGTTGTGGCTATTTTTAATTAATTGCATATTTACATGATGATTTAAAATCATAACGTGCCTGGCTAGCACAAAATACCATCATCACCTACTTTAATCGCCGAAACATAAAACGATAATCCATGGTGGGACTTTTTCCTGTAGCTCTACACCATGATTAATTACAATATATACATCATATACATTTAATGCAAACGGGATCCGAACTGGGGTGTTACACATGCATTGTTGCTTTAACTGAGGCATACATTGTTACTTTAACCGAAGCTTTAATTGGAGCTTTAACAATTCGAGTTCATCTTAGTCCACTGAAGTCGTCTTATGTGGAATTCGAATTCTCTTGTTCTCTATGCATTTATCTTTATCTCTTATCTTTTACTGCATTGGTCAATAAGTGCTAACTTTGATTATCTATCATATCGGATTATACTCAGAAGATTTGTTAGATGCTGTGATCATATTATAATACTTTGGACCAAATGATCATATGCTAAAGTAATTCACTCTAGAGGTGGCCAGTCTCTAAAAGAGACTTAATAGCAATCGGTGATCATGGTTAGTATTACATCACACAACATTAATGCTTCAACATGCAAAGCATTTACTTCTATATGGGTGGTCCACCTCATGGGTACCCACTATAACTGGATGTCCACATGAGAATTTGACATGACATACAAGTTCGGAGCCTTGTCCAACAAGACTTTACAACATCATCATTTTAATAAATCAAAGCATTCACCTTTATACGGGAGGAATAACCTTTATACGAAAGGCTTAGTCATTCTTCAGTCTGACCCAAGAATCTACTCCAAGTACCTAAGTCCAACTCAAGCTTCGTACCTCAACACATGAGGCCCAATCCTGGATGCACACAAGATTGGCTTGGAGAATGACATGTCATGTTGTACTTGTAACAACAACAAAAAATAAATTATTATTTGCACCTACTAACAAAAATGTTAGATTTTCTTAAGATCTGATTAGATTATCTAGGATCTTTATCTAAAAGAATAACAAGTACAAAAAAATGCATAAGATATAAAAGATACACAAGACACAAAGATTTTCATCGGGGAAACCATAAAGGAGAAAACCCCGCAAACTTCCTCAGAATAGTAAGATGATCAAAAGCAGTAATAAGAAATGTTCAGCAGCTATCTTTCTCTCCTCCTCTAACTGTCTCTCTCTCTCTCTCGTGCACCTTAGAGAGTGTGTGAGGTGTGTATAAATGAGGGAGAGCGCCTACTTATTTATACCCTTTCAAGTCACTGACCAAATATAAGACTCGAGCCTACATGTCATCTCACATGGGGCCCACTTCTCCTAGAGAAACCACAATTACATATTACATGATGTTACACTGGGGACTATTGCCCCGACTTACAACGAAGGTTGTACCTCAAGGTCTAGACACAATTTAGACATCCCATAAAGGGGTAACAGTAACACACATCCCCAATGGAGGTACAACAACATACAATGATAATATACATCAGAATATCTTCCGAAGTTACAAATATATCAACGCTTCCTCTTATAACTAGGAAGGTATTCTCTCTCTATACAGTCATCAACACATCTGGTCAGGTCTTCATCGCATCATTATCATCACGGAGTCATAGAGTCTTCATCATAGCTGTTGCCATCATCTTCTTATAATTTGATCATCATCCCGTACTATCTGTCATCAGAAGTTTCTACAGTGCCAGCCCTTTTTCATGTTGGATGTAGGCCTAGTCCTCTGCCAAGTCTTCATCTACAGTGCCAGCCCTTTTTCATGTTGGATGTAGGCCTAGTCCTCTGCCAGGTCTTCATCTACAGTGCCAGCCCTTTTTCATGCTAGATGTAGGCAGAGTCCTCTGCCAAGTCTTCACCTACAGTGCCAGCCCTTTTTCATGCTGGATGTAGGCCTGGCCCTCTGCCAGGTCTTCACCTACAGTGCCAGCCCTTTTTCATGTTGGATGTAGGCCTAGCCCTCTGCCAAGTCTTCACCTACAGTGCCAGCCCTTTTTCATGTTGGATGTAGGCCTAGTCCTCTGCCAGGTCTTCATCTACAGTGCCATCCCTTTTTCATTTTGGATGTAGGCCTAGCCCTCTGCCAGGTCTTCATCATTTCTATGAGCAAGCCATCAAGTAGGTACATCTCAGGACTTGATGTACCTACTTGATGGCTTGAGGTTGTGAACCTTTTATCCAACTTGATGTAAGCGCCATGCAGGACTGCATCCTGCCAAACCAGTAGCCCATACTGAATCTCAAACTGAAGAAGCAACCCAAGGTGCTCTTCTTCTCAGTGGCGCTACCAATCCGAATCAACATAACCATGCAGGATAGTCTTCTGATTCATATCATACTTGAGCACATACTCAACTGTACCCTTCAGGTACCTCACTGCATGCTTTGCAACCAAGTGAGCATGTCTCGGATCCATCAGGAACTGGCTCAGGTCGTTCACAGCAAATCATGTGTCTGGTCTTGTATTCGTCAGGCACATCAAAGAACAAATCATCTGACGATACATCGTGGCATCAACCGTCTCTGATGAAGCATCACTCAATAGCTTCTGGTCCGATGCCATAGGTGTGGCCATGGCGTTGCAGTCCATCATCCCGAACCTTTTCAGGATCTCCACTGCATACTTCCCTTATCCAAGGGAGATTCCATCCGCACTCTGCCACACCTCCATGCCTAGAAAGTAGTGCATCATACCCAATTCCTTCATCTCGAACTCAGCAGCAAGTCTCCTTCTTGCATCTTTAATGAGTTCCTCTTTTCCTATCAGGAACAGGTCATCGACATATAACAGGGGCATCACTGGTCTTCTGCCTTCAACCTTGAAGTAAAGGTTGGAATCTGCTCTACTCTCAGTAAAGTCTAGAGCCATCAGTAAGCTGTGCATCCTGTCATACCATGTCGAACCTCGGGATCTTCTGCAGTCACTCTCTCTGAAGCGGAGCATCATTTTCCCTCTGCCTTTTGTACTCTATGTATTGAAACATTCTGTAATGGAGTGACGAGTAGCTTCCTCTGCTACTAATATTCTATGTATCCATCTAGGGTCACTGGATACCAAGATCCTCTACCTTGAACTTTGTTGAAAAATTCTTCTCGCACCCATCTGTGAGCTTGTCATCCTCTATAGGCTTTCATCTTTAATCTTGTAGCAAAGGTTAAGATCTTCATCACTATAGGTGATCTTCAAGCTCCTTATGTAACTGTATGTTCTATCCCATGGGTGCCTTCTGAGCTCGTACAAGACATTCTTTAATTTGCACACGAGTCTGCCTGTCATGTGTCTCAACTCCTAGTGGCTGCACTATGTATACTTGACTTGTCACTGGTGCAAATGTCTCCTCGTAGTCTATGCCTTCTTTCTGTGAGAAGCCTGGTGCTACGAATCTTGCTTTGTATCCCACGATGTTGCCATCTACTGCATGCTAGATCTTGTAGATCCATATGGAAGACACTACGGACTTCCCTTCAGGTCTTGACACCGCATCCTAGACATCATTCTTCTTGAACTAGTACTCTTTGATCATAGTCTCCTTCCCTTTCTTCTTGTCTACTTCTTCATAGCTAGAAGGCTATGTATCAATGATGTCGCTCAACAGTGTCACATAACTAGAGTGTGTTTGAGGCCTCTTTCTTTCTCTATGGTGTCTTTGACTCGGGAAGCTTCAGGTTCCTCTTCTGAATTGTCGTTACTTGTTCTTTGGAATGATCTACATGTCCAGTTCATTTGCATGATTAGAAACATATCATAATTTCCAAAACATATTAATAGTGACAAATATATGTTACATAGCCATGCGACTATTTTAGCCAATGCTACAACATTCATCCATATCATGTATAAATACAATAACTTCTAGATGGATTCTACCTTAATGTTATTAAGAGTGTGTGCTACTCCTAATATGCCAGCAAAGAGGTTTCAATCTAGATAAGTAGTAATGGAATATTGTACAACATCATTGACTTCCTACCCATCATGTGCAATTCAGTAGTATAAATGCAAATACTCAAACATGCATAACACATCAACTCTTTATTTGTTTCATGGGTAGACTCCTTCTTGAGCCTTTAGCTTCATCATCTTCTTCATTCATAACAGCATCATTTCTTATCCAAATGCTAAGATGGATAAAAGGTTCTTCAAGAATTGAGTCCTTCATATTCCTCATCGCTTGAGGGATCTTCTTTGACTCGTGAGAGCTTGATCTTCAGTTGCTCCCATCTTCTCTTCTCTTATTATGAGTCGAGCTTCTTCTTGTGTGCACTCTTCCTAGAGTCTGCTGAAGGTAATCACTTCCTTCTTGCACACATTCCTCGAATGAATGAATCCCATGATCTTGGGAGTCCATTCAAGGTGGTTATAACAATATCTTGTTCTTCTTCGATTGTTTTGTCATAGCGTCGAACACTTCTTTTTGGTGTCTTCAAGGATGACACATGAGCGATGAGATGATCTTTAATAGAATTTGCAATGATTCTCTTGGCTCTAGCCTTAGCCTCATCTCCGTCTGGCTCTTAGAACTTCCTTACTGAAATACTGATCCAAGTCAATTTCTTCAAGGATCACGGAGGTCCTATACTTCCATACTCAGAAGTTGTCAGCTTCACCAAGATTTTCATCTAGCTGGTGTGATTAGTCATTTTGAAATGAGAACCTCAAATGTAAATAGCAAAAATTTAGATCTTACCGATTTGAGGTGTTCGTCCTCGTTCCGGAGCTGGCTGATGTAGGGTTTGTTATAGAAACCCTAATTTTCAAAACATGGAATTTTAAACTTCTGATTGGATAGAAATATAGGCCTCTTCAAGGCAAGCTGTCCAATGTACTCCTTTTTCTGAAAACAGTGGAGGGAAGCTCCCGGAACAGGAATCCCTAGTTTTTCAATTTCTTCTACAGAAATGACTAATATTGATTCTGCTATATCTCCAAAGTTTCGGATCCTTAAAGTCTGAAACTTCTCACTGTGATAGCCTGATAAGTTTTCTTTCCAACCCCACAGGTTAGAGCAGAAATGGATTCTCCAAGTGGGACTTATTCGAATTTTCCCAAGGTGACTGTTTTCGGGACTGTTCTGCATAGCGAACTTGTACGGACTGTCACGTGTCACTGTTTCACATTTTGGGTCTGAAAAGCGTACCACAAAAACTACAGTCCGTGCCCTACCTGCAACATCTTGCGAAATTTCATTTGGACCTTCCTAACGCGAGATAAAGCAAATGTCCCTAGGTCACCTGTTTATGACTGTATTCTAGAGGAGGTTGGAACCCTGGTTTGGAGGAACCATATTCTCCTAAAGTATTGTGAATCTGAAGCTGAAACTTTTACAAAAGGTACGGAAAGAATTTATCTTTGGCCTGTAAAAGTTTCGGCTTCTGAGCCTTCTCCAATCACGCGTTATAGCGAAAGTTATAGAATGACTAAATTCAGTCTTCTAGGGTTTTCAGGCATGAAACCCTAATTTGCATTAGCTTCCATTGTAGCTGTATTTCGGTTGTACAGTGAAACTTCTTTGATTCATAAACTGCTACCACCAATAGATGCGCCCTAGTGAGGCGAGTTAGCCTAGACCTCTTTGCTTGATGATCTGTGGAGAGAACACCTTCAACTAGGAAGCCCTAATTCCCGCAGCTGCACAGTTCCTTCTTTCAGAGAGGCTCTAATACCATGTTAGATTTTCTTAAGATCTGATTAGATTATCTAGGATCTTTATCTAAAAGAATAACAAGTACAGCAAAATTCATAAGATATAAAAGATACACAAGACAAAAAATTTCATTGGGGAAACCATAAAGGAGAAAACCCCGCAAACTTCCTCAGAATAGTAAGATGATCAAAAGCAGTAATAAGAAATGTTCAGCAGCTATCTTTCTCTCCTCCTCTGACTGTCTCTCTCTCTCATGCACCTTAGAGAGTGCGTGAGGTGTGCATAAATGAGAGAGAGCGCCTCCCTATTTATACCCTTTCAAGTCACTGACCAAATATAAGACTCGAGCCTACATGTCATCTCACATGGGGCCCACTTCTCCTAGAGAGACCACAATTACATATTACATGATGCTACACTGGGGACTATTGCCCCGACTTACAATAGAGGTTGTATTTCAAGGTCTAGACACAAATTAGACATCCCGTAATCTGACTCTCTCTCTCTCTCATGCGCCTTAGAGAGTGCCTGAGGTGTGTATAAATGAGAGAGAGCGCCTCCCTATTTATACCCTTTCAAGTCACTGACCAAATATAAGACTCGAGCCTACATGTCATCTCACATGGGGCCCACTTCTCCTAGACAGACCACAATTACATATTACATGATGCTACACTGAGGACTATTGCCCCGACTTACAACAGAGGTTGTATCTCAAGGTCTAGACACAATTTAGACATCCCGTAAAGGGGTAACACACATCCCCAATGGGGGTACAACAACATACAATGATAATATACATCAGAATATCTTCCGAAGTTACAAATACATCAACAAAAAATAGGTAACATCCATGGCATATATATAAAATGGCATTGATACAGTAAATGAAGTGAGATTACACCTTTGGAAAGAGACTATCTTTGAATAGTAACTGCCACTGGATATTTGAAGAAGAAACCTAATGGAGAAACATGACTGATTTCTTTGGGATACTTTATAAAATATGATCAGAAAGAATAATGATGGGAACATTTCTGAAACAGCATTTTGAGATTAAGAAGATATATTCAACCTGGAGACTTTAGAATCCCAACCAAGATTGTCCAATGACATGAGTATTTAGAAAGGATATGTAAATTTATCCTCAATGAATACACTATCAGCAAAAATTCTAAAAACGAGGGTCCAAAATAAGTGTGTTGCACCAAAAAATCAAGCAATAGAGAGAGGACAAGGAGGCAAAATGTCAATTATCAAATGCTGTTAGTTTTACAAATCCAACAACTCATACAGTAGAGCAATAGACTGGCACCTGCATTTTATCAAATGGTGCATGTCTGCATGCTTGCACATATTCCCACGCCCCAACATCTACATAGCAATCATCAATTTGAGCGTCATAATATTGCTAGATTCAAGAGGTATATTTCCTTTAATCCCCAATCCTGTTTAGTTCTAATTGTTCTTATTCTCTTCTACCAACAACAAACAGGGCACTGACAGAAAGAGATAGCTGCAAAAAAATAAGGAAATGACATGGATGTAAAAAGTAAATGGTTGTCATTTTGAGAAGCACTAAATAATTCATAAAAGTCAACAGGATACAAGAAAAATAAAACAAGGTAACCTAACAGAGCATGATATATCTGCAACTTGATGATTGCACTTGCCCTCTTGTCTTACCTTTGAAAAAGGAAACTGTTGATGGAGTGATTGCACTAACCCTCGGATCAGGAACACCATCTGTAGGAAAGCTTTTTCTCACTCCTAAAGTAGGATTGCTATCAATAATAGCTACTCTTAATGCTTTTGTCAAAGGTAAGCTTGCTGCAAGATAAGGATGAGAAAGAGTTACATATTTTTACGTTCAAAAGGTGTTAGCTTTTTTAATTGAATACTTGTATTTTGTTGATAAATCCAACAACATTACATCAACAAGCATAATTGAAAACATCAAGTCACATTACTCTACCAATCAGATTAAGCATCACAGGGAAATGTGGATGTAAAAGTTATAAAAATAGGAAAACAAAAGAGTAGTAATGTGGACAAATATAGAGAATAGAATTGTATCAAACTGACCCCACTCTAATCTTTGTTTTCTTTTGTTGTTCATATCTCCTCCATTGTTTTATTTCACCTACACCAAATCACCCTAAAAAATGCAAGCAAGGTGAAAATTCTACTTCAAAGCTGGATCCATCTGGATGAAGGACCAGAACATTTTGTTGTAAAGCTGGCTTCCTCCAACACAGTACACAATTTACAGTGAATCAAGGTAACTTTGGAGCCCTTATTTTGTACTGTTAAAATTAAAATCCTTTAGGCATTATCCATATGAACTCTACAAATAATATGGTTAAACCTATGTCCATAACTTGCTGATGATATTTTTAATGGCAAGCATCAACGATAATGAAAATGTATTGTCAACTACTGTCGATTGAACAGGGCACCATCAAAAGGTCCTACAATACATAAAATGTGCTCCAAGCTTGATATATATTATAATTTAATTAGGACCAGATGACAAACTTATCATGTGGCCACAGCCACTGGCTTCTCCAAATTAACCCAGTATTCTACACCCAACTGAACAGAATTAGTGAGAAATAAAACCAACATACATTTGTAAGTTAGCAATTCGCTCACACAAACATCAAATTGTTATTCTTTCAAATCAAAACCCGGAGTTGCAATAACAAAAAGAATTATAATGTTAATGCAAGGATATCATGAACACATACCCAGACCACAACCAACTGCAGCACCCACCATTCCTCCTCCCACAATGGCAATATCATATTCTTTTGTATCCTGAGATGTATTTGTATGTTTTTCATCTCCCTAAAGCAGTTCAAATCACAAAATTCAGAGATCCATTACCACAAAAATGCCAAATGAAAATAAATTCCAATAGAGGTAGCCAACAATATTATTTCATTTCCAAAGAAGAAACATTTCCTATTTATAAAATGAAAAACAATACAAAATATTCTCAAACTCAACTTCTTATTTATCTCTAACAAACTCTTTTTTAATCCTAAGCCTTGTGTCTTATTCTGTGAATATGGTTATTGAATCTCATGTGAGCAAATAATAAGCAGAAACTGCATTATCGCACTCTCATATGATCCTGGCCTCATATGCTTAATCACAAAGTGCTAGATATGTTTGCGATAGGCTAAACAAATCTTAATAGTAAACAGAATACATTGCATGGAAATGGATCCATAGACAGAAACAGATTCAATGGATTTTTTTTAAAGTCAGGATCCAGATCAACGGAAATGGCATATATAAAAAAGTATAAATGAATAAATATATATATAGTAAAAATTTAAAAGACCATGAACCTGAAACACAGAAGATTCAGATCTCCAAATCGTTCTCGGAAATGCAGACTGCTATAAAATAACAGATTTGTATATTTTAAGAATGGGGAGGGAGTGTTTTATAGAAAAATGTAAGGGTTTTAGGGACCCATACTTTGCCTTTTTTTTCATTTTTTATTTTTTATTTTTTTCGAAGGATCTGCCGACTTGATTCTAACAAGCTGGAAATATATCTTGAGTGGATCCTCTGGTGGTTCCAAACCAGAAACTTTATCCCAAGCAGATCCAAATCTTGGAACCTCCATAGGTGGATCCAGTAACATAGTAAACAACAACATGAGATATAGAAGCTCCCACACATCAATCCAATTATAGATGTGAGTTATAATTGGCAATAAAATGCTACTCAGGTAAGAGATTATGTTGCAATGAAGAGTCATATATGGTATATCATTATAATACAATGTGTTGCCCACCTATTTCGACTAGGTGGCAACTCCATGTACATGAAGATGTACATAATTGTGCAAATTGTACCTTGGAAAAATCTGAGGATTTTTTCACTTCTGCAGGGCAATTGCCCCTTTGTAAAATGAAATGTCCGCTCCCCGGCGTGGGAAAATTAATGTAATTATATGTGCTAGTATGAGTCATATGATATGGATGCCACACCATGGAATTGGTTGTTAGGGAAGTCCCCTCATCGAGTGTTTTTTCCCTTCCAATAAATCTTGTTGTATAAACGATTTTAATTGGTTTGGTTTTTCACTCAAAATCCTCCAAAGTGGTGACGGGCGTTCTAACAGTCAAGTCCATGGGGTGGCTAAGGGTTCAAAATGTTATTCGTGACCATGCTAGACATTTGTATAGAGTCTTGCGGAGTTTCGTTAGGTTGTTGTATTTTTATTTTTCTAGTTAATTAATTGCACCCCTTGGTGGTTAATTAACTAAGTTTTGATGTAAAATGTAATTGCTCAAACACTAGCACTTTGTAATAGAGGCTATGAGTGCAAGGTAAATTGCTATGAAACCCCCTAAGCCACTGCTTCGAGTCCCATGTCATTCTGGTAAGAGGTTGAGGAGATAGACCTTTTTTGGCTAAGCAAGGTCTATTTTTCCTAGGGAATTAATTAATTTCCCTAAGTCAAAAATTTAAATTATTTGATTTTGAAGGAAAAAATCAAATAAGGCCATGGTATTTAAGTTTGGGGGGTGGCTAAGCATAGCCAAAATTTCATTTAAATAAACCCCCCATGGTCAAAATAAATGTCTCAAGATCTCCTAAGTGGGGCGTCCCTCTTGTCTTATTAAAAATTAAAAAATTAAAAATTAAAAAATTAAAGATCAAAAATTAATAAATAAAATATTCAATAGAAAATAAAAGAATAAAAAATAAAAAGATAAAAATAAAATAAAAGATTAAAAGATTAAAAAATAAAAAGTAAAAGATAAAAAATAAAAGAATAAAAAGATAGAAATTATAAAAAGTAAAAGATAAAAAATAAAAGATTAAATAAAATATAAAAAGTAAAAGATAAAAAATAAAAACAATAAAAAATTAAAATTCGAGTCAAAAGGGGGCCCCACTTGAGTCATGGAAACCCTAGATCTAAGGGTTAAGCTTTATTGTGACATGGATCTATCTTTTTTACTGTTGATTTGAAAAGGCACCCTTGCTTATGATTGGTGGATGGCTTGCAAAGTCAACAAACCTAGATCTAGTGGTGGAGATCTAATCTAGATCTAGATCTAATCTTGGCCATTGATTTTCAACGGGTTGGGGGTGCTCTTCAACTATATAATGAGGGTCTCACTCCCTCATTTGATAGGATCTCTCATGCTATTGTTATGCTGCTGGAATCTTTCCCTACTCTCTTCTCATATTCTCTCAAGCATTTGGCCCAAGCCTCTTGCCATTTTTTGTATTGGATCTTGCCCTAGTTGGGCTGTAATAGAAGAATACTTTGGAGGAATATTGTGTCGTCATTTCATGCATCTTGTGGTGAGGTAACTTGTATTGTATTTATTTGATTTGCATTTGTATTAGCTTAAATAGCTCTCCACAAAGTATTTTGTGGAGAGATTTGTAAGTAGAAGTATTTCCGCTTCCATTTGTGAGTTTCTTAATAAGATTTATCAAAGTATTTTGGTAGATTTATTGGGTACTCACCTCTTTGCTTACATTTTGCAGCTCTCTCATAAGTTCATTTACAGGTTTTCCAAGCTAAGAAGGGCACCTCCAAGGGTTTCGTTTTTTCTTATTTTCAATTCGGCCATTTTTCTTTTCCTATCCTGAAACTGGGTTTTATTCACTGTATAGTGAATATAACCCTTGTTTTAGGGCCCTCATCCATTATATATTAGTATAGGCTTATAAATCTACTGTTTATATGTTGTTTTCACCCTAAAAACATTCATTTTCAGCCACTAAAATTTCTGTTTTTTCCATTTTTTAAACTTCAGATTTTTCTGTAAACATTTCTGGGTTTTACACTAAATTGTTCTAACTTTCTGTTTCAGTTTTCTGCAGTAATTTCCAGCAAGTAAGTTGCTGAGTTTTTGTAGGTTTTATGCACAAAAAGAGGGGGTTATGCTGCCCTAAATTGCCCAGAAAAAACCAGCAAAAATTTGGTCCAAAAGAGGCCCTAAACTACACTTCTTCTCTCTCTTCTATTTCATTGTAAACCCCAAATGAGAAATTCTCTTTGGGGTATTTCTCTGCTGTAAATTTGTATAAGTAGTTGCTTAGAGTAGTTTTATTTGCAAGTTATTTTTCTGTTTACCCACCTATCTCTGTGACAGACCACCATCTATGTTACAGAGATTGTTGTGAGGTTAGGATATCAGTTTTATTTCTGTTTACCCACCATCTCTGTAACAGAGATTGCTGTGAGGTTAGTACATTGCTTTAGTTAGTCGTTTTTCCTTTTAATTTTCTGTTCAAAGTAGTTAGATTTAATTTTCATTTCCTGTCAAAGAAGCAATCATACAACCCACCTATCCGGTGTATCCTCTATCCACTTGTCATCTCCCTTTAGGGACTTCAAGTTGGATACGAAAAGCAGGAGAAGTCGGGGCTTAGCTTAGTCAAGACAACTTTCTTTTTCTGCTACAATCTACACACTTTATTTTTCAGTCCAAGATCAAGTACCAGCACCTCCCATAAGGGATACCGCTTGGTTGATCTTGTTGATAGTTTAAAATAAACCTTGTATGCTAATCATCAAGACTAAAATTTACCCTCTAAAATTAACCAACAACAACTTCACTAGCCTCTGTTCCTCTACTCGGTTATCACCCTTCGGGGTACTCGCGAGATACGATTGGGGATAGAGAAGTCTTAGTTTAATAGGCATCCATCTTGTTATTTTTCCAGTTAATTAAAAACAGTGACCTCGGAGGCGACTTGGGGTAGAAGACCGTGGGGGGTCTCTAGGCGTTCTACGTCCCCCTTGTTGAGCACCAGGCCATTGGGGTTTGACCTGTGAGCTACAGGTGAGCTTTGCTCCCACTTTGTTGAGCGCAACAGCATTCCCTCTTTGACTTGAGAAATACTGGATTGGGGTAGTCACACCACCGGTTCGAAAACTAAACTTCAAGAAGAAAAACATTAATAAAATCTACCTAAAATAAACCAAGAGACATTGCAAAACCGGTTCTATAACTTTTTTTATTTTAGCACACTTCCACTCCAGCCTTGCACTCCAACACTTTACTTTCAGTCTCATTTACTTTTCAGTTTCATTTACTTTCAGGTCTGCAATTGTTTATGTGGTGAATGCTTAACATTTGTTTAACCGCTTCAAGTATTTCAACTTAAAGTCTTTCCATTTTTCATTTACTGTTGGTTTGATAAATTTCTTTTAAGGCATTTTCTTTTTGCTATCTTTTGTCTATAACCTGTAAATCTGGTTCATATGTGTCTAAACTGTAACTATTTTACTTGATTTGTTTATATTGATAAATTTAGATCATCTGTACATTGCTTAGATATTTTGATTCATTATTGTATCATTTATTTGTTCATTCATCTCATTTGTTAGACAACTTAACCTGTGGGATAATTAACTTAGACTGAATCCATTGAAAGTTGCATTCTCTGACTCCATTCTTTAGGCACTGGTTATAAATAAAAGGATTGACTGTCATTTAAATATTGCATCTTGCATTGGTTTGACCGTCATCTCTCAAAACCTTAGCCTCAATCTTAATAAAAGATCCCTTTAATTAATTTGCAATTAATTAATAAAACTGGAACTTAGTCTTCCATAGGGACTTCCCCCCTTGGCTCTGTTGGGATCTTGCCTAAACGGAGGAGTTGTGGACTGTGGTGACAGTGGTCCCCAGCTCTCGCTTGCCCCCAAGGACACACATAGCAGGTTGTGACTTTCCTGTGTCTTAAAGTGTGAATTAGGCGGCAACATCTTTGGCGCCGTTGCCAGGGACAAGTCTTTTGTCCTTGGTCTTGACATTAATTAAATAATTTTAGATCTAATTCTTTAATTATTCAATTTAATTCGTTTCTAACGTGTTAATAAAAATTTTGAAATAACCTTAAATTTTTATTTTTTTTCTTTCTTTTACCCATATTGGAAGTTTACTTGTTTTCCAAGTGGCGACTCCACTTCAAAATATATAGTAAGGTATTCTACCTGGAGCCCTTTGGTTTGCTTAGCTTCCTCTTAGGTCCTGAAAAGGCTCTTTGAGGAAGTTAAACAAACTTGCTCCCTGTAGAATCTTTACAAGTCTTGGAGAAGAAGCCAATTTCTAATATGCATTTGTGGTTTATCTAAGTAAACCAACCTGAACAATGAATAATTATTATAGACCATGTGATTTCTCTAAAATTGTTGGTTACCCTCATGAAGTTCCAGAAAAAGCTATAGATAAGTTGCCTTCTTTTCAAGGAGACAATGTTGCAAGTGCTAAAGCCCACATCATAAATTTCAATTTATGTATTGCAAGATGGTGTATGGCACACAATCATGAGGATGTGAAGATGAAACTCTTTGTTTTGTCCTTAGAGGAAGAGGCCATTGATTGGTTTATGGAACATGATGATAACAAGTTTAAAGACCTTAAGGGAATCATTGAAGCTTCTAATGATAAATGGGGAGATAAAAGGGATCATCATTCCTTGTTGACTGCCTTGCACTCTAGCCATAAGGAAGATAATGAAACAGTGGAAGGATTTAACAGAAGATTTAATGAATTGGTTAAGAATCTCCCTCAAGATATTAAGCCTCCTGAAAAGGCCATCTTAATTTTCTACATTCAAACTTTTGAAGGGGAAATGAGATACCAGCTAAGGGATAAAGAGCCTACAAATGTTAGGGAGGCACAAGACAAAGCTATTAAAATAGATAAGAATATGCAAGATTCAGGGAAATCAAATGTTCTTGGGTTTTCAAAAGAAGTTAAGAAAGTTCAAAACCAAGAACCTCAAGGCGACTCCATAGATAAGCTCACCCAATTGATTAAACAAATAGAATTGAATCATGCTAATCAGCTAGCTGCCATGCAGGCAAACCAGACAGCATTGCATAACAAGATAGTTGCCATAGAAGAAGATAAAGGTAGTAATCATAAGCTAAATGATAGATGGCAAAAGGGTCTCCCTAAAGGACCCCCTTATCAAGAACAAGAAAGACCTCCAGAGCCTATGGAAGCAAACAATTGGTTTGATAATTCAGTAATCCCTTACTGTAGGGCTTGTGATGATTCACATGAGGAAGGGACTTGTCCCATTTTCTTTCAGATTATAAAGAAAAAGTTAGCAGATAGAGAAAGAATGGAACAGGTTAATATGGTTGGTCATGAATGTGTGTTTGACAATAATGAGGATTTATTGGATTCAGTAGAAGATAGTAAGGACATGGTTTGCATGACTATAAATATGGACAAAGTAGAAGAAACATGTGACCATGAATTTACCCCTAACCAAAGTGTATTTTCAAGTAATAATTTGAGTATAGATTTAGAGGGTTGGATCAATAATGTAAAGGTATCAGTTCCTGTAGCAGAGAATGTAAAGGTTCCAACCCAAAAGGATAAGCCACCCAAGGCTTTAGTAAGTTCTCCTCAAGTCAGCGAAGTGTCAGATCATTTTCAGAATGTTTTAGAAGAAAAGACAGTCGAGGCATGCCAGAATGAATCAGTGCTTTTTCAGAATGTGGACAGTGTACATAGTGTAAAGGATCATGTTATTTTTGTTAGCTTCCCGGAAAATATAAAGGATGGAATCAGAATAAAGGAAGTTAACAAAATATGGCATGAGCAGTTTTTTGATAGTGTGGGCTTTTGGAAAATTTTCAAAGATGTGAGGCACTATCAAAGTCACAAGAAACAGGAAAGGGTCAAACAAGCCACAAATCAGGTTTTTCTTCAAAAAGATAGATGCTTAGTGTCCTAAGGGGCACTTTCTGTAATGTATCTCTAACCCTTTTCCTTGCATTCTTTTAACAGCTTTGTATTTTTTCATTCTTTGAAATTATTTATGCATATATGTATGATCATTGTGTAGTCATTTCATTTATTCATTATTGATTAGGACTTATGTTGGTTATTGGTGAGAATTTGTGGTTGCAGAGTCTGGAGTTCTCGTATGCTCTCCGATGATCGAACACACGTCCCCAAGTTGGAGCCAGATGTTGCCCAACTATTTCGACTAGCTGGCAACTCCATGTACATGAAGATGTACATAATTGTGCAAATTGTACCTTGGAAAAATCTGAGGATTTTTTCACTTCTGCAGGGCAATTGCCCCTTTGTAAAACGAAATGTCCGCTCCCCTGCGTGGGAAAATTAATGTAATTATATGTGCTAGTATGGGTCATATGATATGGATGCCACACCATGGAACTGGTTGTTAGGGAAGTCCCCTCATCGAGTGTTTTTTCCTTTTCCAATTAATCTTGTTGTATAAACGATTTTAATTGGTTTGGTTTTTCACTCAAAATCCTCCAAAGTGGTGACGGGCGTTCTAACAGTCAAGTCCATGGGGTGGCTAAGGGTTCAAAATGTTATTCGTAACCATGCTAGACATTTGTATAGAGTCTTGCGGAATTTCGTTATGTTGTTGTATTTTTATTTTTCTAGTTAATTAATTTCACCCCTTGGTGGTTAATTAACTAAGTTTTGATGTAATAATGTAATTGCTCAAGCACTGGCAATTTGTAATAGGGGCTATGAGTGCAAGGTAAATTGCTATGAAACCCCCTAAGCCACTGCTTCGAGTCCCATGTCATTCTGATAAGGGGTTGAGGAGATAGACCATTTTTTGCTAAGCAAGGTCTATTTTTCCTAGGGAATTAATTAATTTCCCTAAGTCAAAAATTTAAATTATTTGATTTTGAAGGAAAAAATCAAATAAGGCCATGGTATTTAAGTTTGGGGGGGGGCTAAGCATAGCCAAAATTTCATTTAAATAAACCCCCCATGGTCAAAATAAATGTCTGAAGATCTGCTAAGTGGGGCGTCCCTCTTGTCTTAATAAAAATTAAAAAATTAAAGATCAAAAATTAAAAAATAAAATATTAAATAGAAAATAAAAGAATAAAAAATAAAAAGATAAAAATAAAATAAAAGATTAAAAGATTAAAAAATAAAAAGTAAAAGATAAAAAATAAAAGAATAAAAAGATAGAAATTCTAAAAAGTAAAAGATAAAAAATAAAAGATTAAATAAAATATAAAAATTAAAACAATAAAAAATTAAAACAATAAAAAATTAAAATAATAAAATTAAAATTTGAGTCAAAAAGGGGCCCCACTTGAGTCATGGACACCCTAGATCTAAGGGTTAAGCTTTATTGTGACATGGATCTATCTTTTTGACCGTTGATTTGAAAAGGCACCCTTGCTTATGATTGGTGGATGGCTTGCAAAGTCAACAAACCTAGATCTAGTGGTGGAGATCTAATCTAGATCTAGATCTAATCTTGGCCATCGATTTTCAAGGGGTTGGGGGTGCTCCTCAACTATATAATGAGGGTCTCACTCCCTCATTTCATAGGATCTCTCATGCTATTGTTATGCTGCCGGAATCTTTCCCTACTCTCTTCTCTCAAGCATTTGGCCCAAGCCTCTTGCCATTTTTTGTATTGGATCTTGCCCTAGTTGGGCTGTAATAGAAGAATACTTTAGAGGAATATTGTGCCGTCATTTCATGCATCTTGTGGTGAGGTAACTTGTATTGTATTTATTTGATTTGCATTTGTATTAGCTTAGATAACTCTCCACAAAGTATTTTGTGGAGAGATTTGTAAGTAGAAGTATTTCTGCTTCCATTTGTGAGTTTCTTAATAAGATTTATCAAAGTATTTTGGTAGATTTATTGGGTACTCACCTCTTTGCTTACATTTTGCAGCTCTCTCATAAGTTCATTTACAGGTTTTCCAAGCTAAGAAGGGCACCTCCAAGGGTTTCGTTTTTTCTTATTTTCAATTCGACCATTTTCCTTTTCCTATCCTGAAACTAGGTTTTATTCACTGTATAGTGAATATAACCCTTGTTTTAGGGCCCTCATCCATTATATATTAGTATAGGCTTATAAATCTACTGTTTATATGTTGTTTTCACCCTAAAAACATTCATTTTCAGCCACTAAAATTTATGTTTTTCCCATTTTTTAAAGTTCAGATTTTTCTGTAAAAATTTCTGGGTTTTACACTAAATTGTTCTAACTTTCTGTTTCAGTTTTCTGCAGTAATTTCCAGCAAGTAAGTTGCTGAGTTTTTGCAGGTTTTATGCACAAAAAGAGGGGGTTATGCTGCCCTAAATTGCCCAGAAAAACCAGCAAAAATTTGGTCCAAAAGAGGCCCTAAACTACACTTCTTCTCTCTTCTATTTCATTGTAAACCCCAAATGAGAAGTTCTCTTTGGGGTATTTCTCTGCTGTAAATTTGTATAAGTAGTTGCTTAGAGTAGTTTTATTTGCAAGTTATTTTTTTGTTTACCCACCTATCTCTGTGACAGACCACCATCTCTGTTACAGAGATTGTTGTGAGGTTAGAATATCAGTTTTATTTCTGTTTACCCACCATCTCTGTTACAGACCACCATCTCTGTAACAGAGATTGTTGTGAGGTTAGTACATTGCTTTAGTTAGTCGTTTTTCCTTTTAATTTTTTGTTCAAAGTAGTTAGATTTAATTTTCATTTCCTGTCAAAGAAGCAATCATACAACCCACCTATCCGGTGTATCCTCTATCCACTTGTCATCTCCCTTTAGGGACTTCAAGTTGGATACAAAAAGCAGAAGAAGTGGGGGCTTAGCTTAGTCAAGACAACTTTCTTTTTCTGCTACAATCTACACACTTTATTTTTCAGTCCAAGATCAAGTACCAGCACCTCCCATAAGGGATAC
>LPNX011100034.1:133792-157564 GCA_001517045.1 Pseudotsuga menziesii
CAGGTGGGCTTTGCTCCCACTTTGTTGAGCGCAACAGCATTCCCTCTTTGACTTGAGAAATACTGGATTGGGGTAGTCGCACCACCGGTTCGAAAACTAAACTTCAAGAAAAAAAACATTAATAAAATCTACCTAAAATAAACCAAGAGACATTGCAAAACCGGTTCTATAACTTTTTTTATTTTAGCACACTTCCACTCCAGCATTGCACTCCAACACTTTACTTTCAGTCTCATTTACTTTTCAGTTTCATTTACTTTCAGTTCTGCAATTGTTTATGTGGTGAATGCTTAACATTTGTTTAACCGCTTCAAGTATTTCAACTTAAAGTCTTTCCATTTTTCATTTACTGTTGGTTTGATAAATTTCTTTTAAGGCATTTTCTTTCTGCTATCTTTTGTCTATAACCTGTAAATCTGGTTCATATGTGTCTAAACTGTAACTATTTTACTTGATTTGTTTATATTGATAAATTTAGATCATCTGTACATTGCTTAGATATTTTGATTCATTATTGTATCATTTATTTGTTCATTCATCTCATTCGTTAGACAACTTAACCTGTGGGATAATTAACTTAGACTGAATCCATTGAAAGTTGCATTCTCTGACTCCATTCTTTAGGCACTGGTTATAAATAAAAGGATTGACTGTCATTTAAATATTGCATCTTGCATTGGTTTGACCGTCGTCTCTCAAAACCTTAGCCTCAATCTTAATAAAAGATCCCTTTAATTAATTTGCAATTAATTAATAAAACTGGAACTTAGTCTTCCGTAGGGACTTCCCCCCTTGGCTCTGTTGGAATCTTGCCTAAACGGAGGAGTTGTGGACTGTGGTGACAGTGGTCCCCAGCTCTCACTTGCCCCCAAGGACACACATAGCAGGTTGTGACTTTCCTGTGTCTTAAAATGTGAATTAGGCGGCAACACAATGCTCTGACCATAGCAAGTTAGATTATCATTTTACTCAAGGCCTAGAGTATAAATAACATATATTTCAAGAGATCAATAGCGCCAACTCTGTTTATCTGGACATCCACACATAGCAAGACATTTCAACCAAAACAGAGCCATAATCGAGTTAAGAACAGACCACAATAAAGGCAATTTATATTTCCAACAGCAAAATCTGAGATCACAATCTAACCTTATTGGGGTTTACATAAGTTTCCGAAACCTTCAACATCTTTCAGTTTATTAGCTGATATAAGGTTAAATTGGCTTTATACCATTCACATTTGAAAACTCTTCTTACATTTCATTGCTAAACAATAAATACATAAGTATACAACATTTGGGCCAATCTATGATTGTACAAACTACCTCTCCCTATATGGGAAAGGTGGATCAGAATATCTGCCGTGGGCCCCTATACCATTCTCTCTTTTGGAAAATGCATCTTGCATTTCAATGCTGAACAATGAATACAGACATATACATCATTTGGGGCAGGCTATGATTATACAAAGAACCTCTCCCTATATAGGAAAGGTGTACTACAATCCCTGCCTCAGGCCCTGTTATCACCCAAACTCACACCATTCAAGGTCTTAAAGCTCTAGGTATGGTCTTGGTGAAACTAAGGAGGCCAATGTCGCCACACCAACCCTCTTCTGTACTTTAGGTTGGTTCTTCTCCAACTCAAGGGGGATTTCTCTAGATTAGAATTACTAGAGCTTGCTATATCTTGATTTAGCACCTAAGTGGAAAAGTCATAATCCGCTAATGCCATCAAGTGCAAATTCGGAAGAGAGCACCATTGTCGCCTCAATGTTAACTTTTCATGCTTTAGACCAACTCTCAAGGTAAAGGGGCGCTTCCCTATGGGTTGATTGGATGAAGTTTTTAGAGAGATAAGATAAGATAAGATAATTTATTAATGCCCAACAAATGACCACAAAAGTTGGCCAATGGGATTGTTTGGTACCACGATGTCAATACAAAGTGGGAGCACTAAGGCGACTCCTATAAAAGCAAGATGCATAAAGAAAAGTATGAATCTAACATAAAAACAAGAAAGCAAACTCCAAATATGGACAGTCGATCTAGGAAAGCGATGTACAAAGAAAATGGATCTAAGATCTATCACACGAGGTGTGAATCTGTCATGGTTCACTGGAACCATCTCTCCTAACATCATGGTTCACTCAAAATAGAGCTCTCACTGGTGGACAAGCTGAAAGAGGAGCTAGATTGGATAATGTGTCGATGGTTGACGTGAGGGGTGTTGCCGCTGTGACCTGGAAGAAATCATCAGGTTAATGGTATAGGGCCAAGACTAACTATGTTGTTGAGGTCTAACAAAGGTGAAGGCGGTCATTCACATCTGAATTGATCTGGGATCGAAATTAGTACTGACTTATGTTTCTCTCTTAGTGCCCCTATAAGATGGGAGCACCAAAAAGAAGAAAGTGATCCGTTGAGGTGAGGTTGGTCCATAATGTAACCATGACTAGAGGATGAGGGAGAAAAGCAAGAGGGCCTCCTACAAGTAAAGGGACAGGCGTCTTTGGTCGGTATACCTAAAGAAACTGGTCAAAGTTTGGAGCTCCCTAAAAAGATAATAGAAACGCCCTCGAATCTAGTAGTAAACAGGACAATGGAAAATGAAGTGCTACTCGGCCTCATCCTCTCGAAGGTGGCAAACATGGCAAATCCTGTCTAATCAGTCAATCTAGTGATCTGTCTCCACCCGAAAATGACGAGAACCCACTCTGAACTGGCCTAAAAGAATACAAAGAGCGTATGCCCAATAATGAAGTGTGTAATGGGGTCAAACTATGAGACCATCCCTCAAATCCATGAAGTGATCAGCATAAAAGGGCCATCTTTGGACGTATCCCACCCTAAGGGTTTATCACAAGTGACCTACACAAGCTTCCTAGTGATATCCTCTCGAGTGATCTTGTTCAACTCCTTCTTAGTAGGTAACAGGAAACCATATATATTCAGGAAGTACCTCAACGGAGGAAGTCGATCCATTGTGATGCCAAAAGACCCTAATAGATCCGAGACCCCCGCATACTAGCAGCGAGTGCAGCTTGAGGGGTTAGCCATGGAAATGGACTCCAATGAGCGGTATCCCAAGTATGAGTACCAATCCCTCCCCTTCACCAAGTCGACGAAGCTCCATATGCGGTGTAAGAGTGAGACAAGGCTAAACACAGTCTCAAGTTGAGAGGGTCGAGCGCCAATGTCCGCAAGAATGGTGGGCTGAGGTACCATTTGCTTGCATCTGATGATGCGACGAAGGAGGACCTGCACCCTCTCTATTGAGGCCCAATAAGGGTCTAGAAGAAAAGGACCCCAAACCTTTGTGCCAAAGAGAACTATGGGCTGGATGAGAGAATCCATAAGAGATAGTTTGGACGATATGTCCTGAAAGTGGTGCCTGAAACATTGTCTCTTGAGAAGGGCTAAGGAGCCATAGCCATTGTTGACTCGTGGCTGAAAGGCATGCGGCAAACTGAAACAGGGTCTTGTGAACTGTACCCCCAAATAGGTATAGGTGTTGGTGATCTTGATCTCCTCCACTTTAAAGAAGAAATGGAGATTAGAGAGGAGCTTCTTCGACCCATTGATGTAGATTTTTGCAAGTTTTCAGCTTCCTGTTATAAGTAAAAAATCGTCTCAGTTTATTTGCAAACTTAGAAATTTAATGACTGGAAATAAACATAAATTTTTAGACTTAAAACACTGCTGTAACTTCAATCTTTTACTGACAGAAAATAAATAATATGCACGCCATTCAACACACACTACTAAAAAAAAATTTGGCCAATAGCCCTGGAAAAAACCAACAAGGGAAAAACCAGTCAGAGAGAGAGAGTTTTATTATTTCTTCAGGAAAAATCAAACAGTCATTTACAGTCAAAAATCAACTTATCTCAACCCAATAAAATGACCCAACAACCTGCCTCGATTTCTATGCAAGTGCTGCCTCAATTTTCGTGCACTTTTGTCTCGAAAAACGTGCCTGGAAATCACAGCACTGTCTACCCTCGATTTCTGTGCACGAACAGTAAAATACTGTCCTCGGTTTTTGTGCCAAGCAGACCCAAAAACCGTACTGTACGAACTTTTTTTAATGCAGTCGTACACTTCGAAAATCATGCCATAAATTAATGCCTGTTTCCTTGGGAAATGTGTTGTCCTTTCCTCAAAAATTGTGCCTGAGATTGCCCTCAAAAGCAGTGCCCAAATCCGTACTGTACAGAACCGTACTCCTCGATTTCTATGCCAACATTAAATGCATGTCGTACTTTCCTTTTGGTTTTTGTGCCAGCAATAAATGCATGTCGTACACTTCCTCAAGATCTGTGCAATAAATAAATGCTCCTCGGTTTTCATGCCCATTGTAAAAATCTCAGGTGGGTGCCTCAAAAATCGTGCCCTCTCTCTTCTTCTTTCTCAACTCACTCTCATCTCAAGAATGAAGCAAAATGCCTTTCCCTTTGGCTTTTTGAGTTCATCTAATCTAACGGTGGAGATTAGATTAGATCAATGGATGAAATTAATTGCTCATAATTTAATTCTCAAAATATTAATTTCACTCGCCCACTTAAATATATCAAAAAGTGACTTTACACTCTAAAGTCACATTAAATGCCTCACTTAAGTCATTTAATGCAAAGGTCACTTTATTTCCCCTCTATAAATGACTAAGGCTAAAGTCACTGTTATCACCAACCTTGTAGTTGCCTGTGTGAGGTGGATCCAGGATGGATGGTAGAGGGGCAAGCAACTAAGGGGTGGAACCACGACTGCCTAGACTCCCAAATGGATGGTTGTCGCGCCAATCAAGGCAGCCTTCACTTTATGTTATTTAAGTCCAAGACAACAACAGGGGAGACCCAGATCTGCTCCCGACATGAGAGATCAAACCTAGACACCAGAATAGATCAAATATAGCTTTGAGGAATGTAAGGTGTAAGGTAAATGGAAATCCTAACTCTAGGGTTTAGGTACTAGCAACTGATGAAGATGACCACTGTCTTGCGAAACGTAACTATGACAGGGTGAGCAAGGACAGAGTTGGGACTGTCTAGTACCAAGGAGACAGACTTAGTGAAAGATAGGTAACTTGAGTTATCAATGAATGTTGGCAAAGAGAAAGGGAGTAAGGTCAATTTAGGGCTAGTGCCAGAGATAGGAGATCAGTGCCTTTCGTGCATTGGGCAATGGAGTCAGCATCAACACAATGTTTCAATGAACCCACCTGGGATATACCTTGATCTATGGACCCAGAAAAGGATTTGGCTCGGAAGACTCAGGTTACAGGAAAACCAGCAAAAGGAGGGCTAGCGCTAGGGCTTGAAGAGGCGGATCTGCAGCTCTAGAGCCACCAGGAGGCTATCAACTCGGCGTTGAAGGGAAAATGAGATCAGGGTAGCCTGATCTACAAACCCAAGTCAGAAAATTTCAGTAAAGATCAGATCTAGAAAAGTCAAAATCTGATGAAGGGGGCTAGGGGGTGAAAACCAGTTTTTCAGATCTAGGGCAACCTGGAAAGAAGTAGCTCAGCGTTGAGGGTGTTCTAGAGTGCTCAAGCCCTGATCTATCAATCTAGCCTATCAGATTTCAGAAAAAGTAAATTCCGGAAAATTCCAGTTTTCAGTGAGGATGCTAGGGTTGTTTCAGTCAAAAACTCAAATCTAGGTCGAACTGCCATGAATCTAGACAGCGTTGAGGGTGATTTGGACTGTGTGGGACCCGATCTATTCGTCTGTGAAGTCAGAAATCAAAAAAAGTAAACTCCGAAAAAGTCCAGTTTTCAGTGAGGGTGCTAGTGCTGTTTCAGTCAAAAACTCAGATCTAGGTCAAACTGCCATGAATCTGGACAGTATTGAGGGTGATTTGGACTGTGTAGGACCCGATCTATCCGTCTGTTAAGTCAGAAATCAGAAAAAGTCAAAACCCTAGCAGGTCAGATTTTCAGTGGGGGGTTATGCAGTTTTTTGGCTAAAAATCAGATCTAGGTCAAACCAGCAGGAATCTGACCAGTGTTGCAGTAGATTTAGTGAAGGGGAGGCCCGATCTATGAAACCCAGAAGTGGTTTGGCCAAAAATCAAACAATTCCCAGATTTATTGCTTTTTAGGGCTTTCAGTATTTTTTGGAGTTTTCAAAAAAATTGAAGTAAAGCAAGGTACAATGGATTAAGATCTGAAGAGAAGATACTTACCTGTTAGATCTTACCTAGAAATGCTTGTAGAAGTCTTTAACAGTGATGATCCTTGCTATCCCGATCAATTCTGGAAGATCCAAGTGATTTCTATGACGGATGTAAGCCACAAACCACCAATGCCCCTCCTATCCTGCATGAGCAAACGTCAACAATATCAAATTTGTCAATACAATATAAAAAAACCAAATGCTACAAGAAAGTAAAACGAAGTAATCATAGATCACAATGAAACTAATGAAAAACCCCTGATCCAAGACGAAGAAAACCAAGCAAGTTGAGGTCCCCCTGCAAAAACGCTCCTACCAAAACGCCCTCCTGTAGGCAAAACAATGACAGCAGAAAAATATAGATCTCACAAGAATTTCCACAATGCTAGGAAGTAGAAGACTATCCAATCACCATTTGAGAACATCAGATGCAAAGCAGAGCCCGAAAATATCCACAAAAAATTCTTTCTATTATTCAGATCCAAGATCCAAAGACCCCTTACAAATGAGAAGCTCTCTCCTTTAAATAGAAATGAGAGAACCACAATCATAACCGAATCCTAACCACTTTCAAAACAAGTGGCTAAGATTAAACGATAAAATGTTCTAATTAATGGTTGAGATGAGCTCAACATACAATACATGGATCAATATAACCATAAAGTACCAAAGTGGACTAAATCACCCATAAAGAGGGTAACCCACTCAACAAGAAATAAATGAAGCACATGGTGGATCCAAGGAGTGTTTGACTAACTCCCTTTGGGTGTCCCCATGGCACAATAAAATAATATAATAATTTAATTCTTTGATTTTGTGCCTCCTTGAGGAAATCATGAGTCTCCCAAAAGCTCCAGAAAATAATATAAAAATGCCCAAAAATAGGTATGGGCCCAATCAGGTGCTGCAACTGCTGGGGAAGGTGTGGAGGACATCACTCTCATCATTGTGACTCATCCCATGTCATTTCCTTGCCTCAGTAGCCCAAATCGATTTCTTCAATAGCCATTTAATCATTTTGTAATTGGCCTATATGACCCTTTTGGGACTTCACCAGTGCTTAAAAGCACAGCTAATCGCAGCTTTCATCCTGGACATATTTATTTTTACAAGGTCAGCAATATTTGGATATAGCATATTTTTAACCATTGCTTTTTTTGGACCTTTTCTCATACTCTTCAAGGAGTATTTTAGCATTTCATTGCTCTTGCCCTCTTTACATATGTTAAGAAACACAGTTTTATAATTTTCATTTTCCATGGGCGCAAATTCAACATTTCCAATACAGGTAGTACATGAGCTTTCAGTTTTAGCCAACAACATCTCAAGTGACTAGGGGGAGTTCTGCATAGTGCCAAACATCGGGACAACCGACCAGAATGATTTAGGCATACAATTCAACTTACCAAAGGTAAGTTCTGTCACCAACTCAGAGCCGAGACACAATATAAACAGGGAGGCTTGTCCAACAAAAGTTCTAGCAGGGAAAAAGATCCTCCGTGCCATAAGTCAAGAAGTCAATAGGGTTGAAAACTAAACTGGAAGGTAATGGATGGGTGAAGACAATGAATGATGGAGCCAACACTAGCAAGCCAAAACAATGGTGGGAATGACTACCTCTATTCTCCCTAAGGAGGGTAAAACCAATGAGTATAGATCAGGAACTTCAAAGTCAGAGTAAGGACATCAATACATAGTACAAAATACATTCAAGTCCATATAATTATGACCACCAGATCATGATACCACAAGTTAATACATGTCACAAAAATCAATATAAGAGCAATAATAACCATAACACAATATAAAAAACTGAGTCATAATCATGCAATATAATCCATCTGAGACACCATCTGTCCAATGAGAAAGAACTGATATAAAACTGGGCATCAATGACTGCTCTGTAATGACATAAATGGCTACATCGTTCCTCAAATCTGAGTGTCCTGAGACTCAGTCCTGACATGGGAGAGTACAATAGTCCACTAATATAATAATGATCCATCAAAACTGCTCATCTCAGCATCTCATATGTAAGAGATCTGGCTGAAAAATGTATTGTGTCTGAAAAATAGAATATGGTAACCTGGCTACTATATATGTGATAACAGTCACTTAGGGGAACACTTTCCTAGGTACAAAATTAACACTCCCTCTTACCGAGGAAGCTGTTTTGCACCACTCCCAACTTGTCTCTGAAAAAGACAAACTTGCCCCTCCCCAAAGATTTCGTCAGAATGTCTGCTACCTGCTCATCAGTGGAAATGTACTGTAAGGTAACTACTCCTCTCTGAACATAGTCTCGAATGAAATGATATTTGATCTCAAAGTGCTTTGACCGGTCATGAAATACTGGATTCTCAGAGAGTTGGATGCAACTCTGATTGTCACAGTAGATCACGGTAGGCTTCAGCTCCTAACCAGATAAATTCACCAGCAACTTGCGAAGCCACAAAGCCTCGCAGTTGGCCTGACTGGCTGTCATATTCTCGGCCTCTGCAAAACTCAACGCAACAGATTTTTGCTTCCGACTAAACCACGACACTGCTGTCGAGCTCAAACTGAAACAACATCCAGAAGTGCTCTTCCAGTCTGCCACACTGCCTGCTATGAGAAATTCGAACCACAAGAGAATCTAGGAGCGTTAGTGAGGTTCACAAATCAAATTTGGGTGCAAGATTCAGCAAAAACCATCAAATTACAGTTAAATTACACACAATGATAGTTGGAAACAAGATAATTTTTGGAGTGTCTAACTCTGAAATTGTTATTAACAGGTTTATAAATACATCATGAGTGATTCGAATGGCTTTGGAAGCCAATTGTGAGCAAAAATCCCAAAATTGCCAAATTGGCATCAAACCCCCCTGGGTGGGCCAATCTCGTCCCAAATCTCTCCAAATGGCCACAAATTGTTGAAGTGGCATGGCTGATGTGTGTTGGGTAAATGATTACACCTTGGACAGCGTGGGTGTGGAAAACTGGATGGTTTAGACTCTCAATGCAACATTATTTGTACCAAATCAAGCCAAATTTGGGCAAAATCCCACTCTAGCGCCCCAAGTCAACTTGCCTATCCACATTCAATGAATGGGAGCGCACCAACAATGATGGCTGTGCATATGTGGTTGGTTGACTAGGTTGGAGTACCCATGTGGGTCATAGAACCTCAACTTGACATGGCATATGTCCACCTAAGCACCCCTAGTCCACCTCATAGTGTAGTAAAGCTTAAAAAAGCAATAAAATTGACTAATTAGTGTAACTAAGGTACTAATGATGGATTACTGTTCTAACACCCTCCCTTGATCCAACAACTAAGTATGCTCACAAAATGATGAAGGCCTTGGCAACAATGGCTCAAGTCACCTCAAGTACATAATCATAAATTTCATTTTTTATTTGTCCATGTGAAACCGAGGAAAGAAGGAAAACCTCATGGGAAAAACATCCCCTCAAGAATGGACATGGGGCTGGACCTGCAATGATATAACAGCAAATTACCATCCTTCACTCACCCCAAGCAAAGATCTCAGGTAAGTGAAGGTCTTCTCAGTGAAAGCCTTGGTAAAAATGTCTGCAGTTTGCTCGGTGGATGGGCAATACTGCAGTGAGATCACCTTGTCATGCACTGAGCCCCGCATGTAATGCATGTGAATCTCTATGTGCTTTGTCCTCCACCTCTGTACTGGATCAGTAGATATCTTGATGGTACTCTGATTATCCACCCAAATGTTGGTTGGAGAATCAATTGTGACACCGAACTCCCAAAGAATTCCCTGCAACCAAACACACTGAGTTGCAGCATTGACTGCTGCCCTGTATTTGGCCTCTGCTGATGATAGTGAGATGGTGTGCTGTTTCTTACTTGACCAGCAAATAGGACCCTCAGCAAACATGAAGACAAAACCTGATGTTGACTTTCTGTCAATTGGATCACCGGCCCAATCTGAATTAGAAAATCTAGCTAGTTGAAGTGAGGAACCAGCTGTGTAGTGCACTCCGAACTTCTTAGTTCCTTGGACATATTGAAGAATTCTTTTAGCAGCCTTCCAATGGAGCTCATGTGGCTGGTGCATGTATCTTGCTACAGCACTCACAACATAAGACAAATCAGGTCTTGTATGAGTGAGGTAGAGCAAGCTGCCCACTAGTTGCTTGTAGAGTGTGATATCCACCATTGGGGAATTGCCAAATTCATGCAACTTAATAGCAGAAAGAAAGGGAGACTTGGCTGCCTTACACTCAGCCATATTAAACTTCTTCAGTAGGTCTAAAGCATACTGTGGCTGACTCAGCATGATGCCCTTACCATTTTGTTCAATTTCTAAGCCCAAAAATTGCCTTAGCAATCTTAGGTCTGTCATAGCAAATTCACTGTGCAAAGAGTTCTTAATTTGGCCAATTGAATTGGTGCAGCAACCTGTAATAAGAAGATCATCAACATAAAGAACAATGACCTGCAAGTTAACATCATTTTGCTGCAAATACACATTAGGGTCTGATTTGCATCTTGTGAAGCCAATTGAAAGCAAGAAAGCATCCATTTTTGCATACCAAGCCCTGGGGGCTTGCTTGAGTCCATACAGTGATTTTTTCAGCATGCATACCAATGAAGGATCCTCTTGGAAACCTTCAGGCTGCTGAATATAGATCTCCTCCTGTAGTTCACCATGCAAGAAAGCACTCTTTACATCCATGTGGTGAACCTCCCAACACTTACTAGCTGCTAGTGCAAGAACTAGTCTAATTGAGTCCATCTTTGCAACCGGTGCAAAGGTCTCTGTGTAATCAACTCCATGGACCTGAGAATAGCCATTAGCCACTAACCTAGCCTTGTGTTTTATATCAGAACCATCAGCAGCAAGTTTGGTCCAGTAGACCCATTTACATTGAACAACTTTCCTCTTGGGAGGAAGGGGAACCAATTCCCATGTATTGTTCTCTTGGAGGGACTGAAGCTCATCTTCCATTGCTGACTTCCATCTTGGGTCTGTACAAGCTTGCTGATATGTCTGTGGGTCAAAACTGATCAGCATGTAACAGTGCTCAGCAAGAGCACTATCACTAGCAAATGAAGCCTTACTAGTTTGTGATCTAGTTCTCCTAGGCTCTTGAGAATTGCCTGCCAATTCTTCGGCTTCTTGCACAATTTTTTCTACCCATTTGGGCCTAAATGGTGAGTCATCTATAGCAATATCATCTTCAGCAACATTCACATCATAATTATCAGAAAAAACAGAGCATGTGTCATCACTTACATCTTCAAATGGTTGAGGAGAGGAGCAATCCCCCGGTGCAAGTTCAAAGTCTGGAATTGGCTCTTCTTCGAATTTGACACTTCTTTCAACAAAAGTTTTGCCAGTAGATGTGTTAAAGAGCTTGTACCCTTTGGTGTCTTCACCATATCCAACCATGAGACACTCCTTGCTTTGTGGCTGCAAGGCTTTCCTCTTCTCTGAAGGTATTCTTGCCCATGCTTTTGTACCGAATATCCTGAAATTTGAGACATCTGGTTTTTCACCAAACCATGCCTCGTAGGGTGTCATCCCTTTCACTGATTTGTGGAAGGCTCTATTCTGAATGTGAGCAGCATAGCTAATGGCTTCAGCCCATAGCTTGGGATTAAGTTCCCTCACTTCTATCATGCAAGTTGCCATCTCTTTGAGAGATCTATTCTTTCTCTCTACCACACCATTTTGCTGTGGTGTGTAGGGAGTTGAGTGTTGCATTTGGATGCCACACTCCTCACAAAGCTGTTGTAGATTCTTATTCACATATTCCTTTCCATTATCAGTCCTAAGGACTTTGATCTTCTTCCCACTCAGATTCTCTACCAGTGCTTTCCAAACTTTGAGTTGCTCAAACACCTCAGATTTTAATTTCAGAAAATACACCCAGCAAAATCGAGAGTAGTCATCAATAAATGTAAGCACATACCTAGATCCACCATATGAGGGAGTGGGTAGTGGACCAATCAG
Organism: Pseudotsuga menziesii; assembly: GCA_001517045.1. Classification (NCBI taxonomy): domain Eukaryota; kingdom Viridiplantae; phylum Streptophyta; class Pinopsida; order Pinales; family Pinaceae; genus Pseudotsuga; species Pseudotsuga menziesii. The sequence continues at coordinate 145,949 of LPNX011100034.1, forward strand.
ATCAAAATGCACCAACCCAAGTTGTTGTGTTGCTCTCCTTGCCTTCCCTTTCTCGTAGCTCTGCTCAGGATGCTTCCCAATCACACATCCAATACATGCTCCATTAGATGGTTGAATTTGTGGAAGACCTTCCACCATTCCTTCTTTGTGCAATGTTTGGAGATATCTGTAATTCATGTGGCCAAACCTCTCATGCCATAGTTTGGAAACTTCATTGGCATGTGAGTGAAGCGCTTGATCACTGGAAGTAGGGAGGAAATTAGAGAATTTGTACATTTTCTCATGATGATCAGCATACCCAATTGCAACAATTTGGTCTGTTGAGATTTCAAAAATCTCTACAGAGTCAGGAATAAAAATTACTCTCTTTGGCTCTCCTGTATGGGTCATCTGGTAGACTAACAGCAAATTTGCTGCAAGGTCCGGTACATACAGTACATCATTGAAGAACCCATGGTCTAAATCAATTCTCCCAATCCCTTTGGTTTGGAGTTCAAAATCATCTCCCATTCGAACTGTTGGGCCAGCATTCGAACTCATGGAGGAAAAGAATTCTCTCCTGGATACCATATGCCTGGAAGCACCTGAATCAATAATAAAGGATGAGGAATTAGAAGTACCTGCCACCAATGCATGACATTTCTCCTTGCCTTCACTTGAGCTGGAGTTGCCATCTCTCTTCCTAGCACTGTCAGGAACTGGAATGTTGTTCTTCTCCAGCAGCTGCGCCATGGTGTCTATGGTTTTCTTCATTCATGAGCTTTCTAGATGCCATCCCTTGTGGCAATAAGAGCATTTGGCCTTCTCTTTCCCTTTCATCTCCTTTTCTTTGGCTGGATTCATAGCTCCCTCACTGGATTTGGGTTTTTCTGATTTCTTCTTGTCCGGCAACTTCGAATTCTTGGACTTGGGTTTGCCCTTTGCTGAATTCGAAACCCCCACTGCTAGTGCTTGATCTTTGGTCTTGATGGAACCCATTTGAACCAATTTGTCCTGCTCTTGAGTGAGTGACTCCATGAAACTTGCTAGACTTGGCATTTGCAAGTTTCGAAGGGTGAGTATGCCTAAGTGAAATGTGCTCACAAAGACTGAGAACTCTGGCCGCAACTTTGAAAGTATAGACAAGATCAGTTGATCTTCCTTCTTCTCAATCCCACATTGTTTTAAATGCAATACAAGTGATTTGAACTTGGTGAAGAAGTCATGGATTGTGTCATAGTGCGCTGGGCTCAAGCTGGTGACCACGTAGCTCATCAATTTTGCCAAATAGAGACTCAAGTTTCTCCCAAACCTCCTTTGGTGATGTCAAACTATCAAGCTAGAACAACAACTCTCTTGACATGCTCAGACACAGCAAACAATATGCTTCATCCAATTTGTTAAAAAACTTGGCTTTTTCCACAGCAAAATTTGGTTCCACTTCAGTGCCCATAGTAACTCTGAAAAGCCCCTTGGCTCTCAATTGAATCACCATCTCTGCCTTCCATTCAAATAAGTTGAAAGGTGTTAGCATGATGTGAGTAGCCTCCATTACTGCCTGCGTTGATGGTGGTGAAATTGCTAACTGGGTTACACTCAGCAATTCGATTTTATCTGGAATTCACTAACAAAGCAGCTCAAATCCACTAAGAATTTGGTCTGCAACTCAAAAATCTCCAACCAGCTCTGATACCATGTGAGAAATTCGAACCAACAAGTGAGTAATTCAAACCACAGGAGAATCTAGGAGCGTTAGTGAGGTTCACAAATCAAATTTGGGTGCAAGATTCAGCAAAAACCATCAAATTATAGTTAAATTACACACAATGATTGTTGGAAACAAGATAATTTTTGGACTGTCTAACTCTAAAATTGTTATTAACAAGTTTATAAATACATTATGAGTGATTCGAATAGATTTGGAAGCCAATTGTGAGCAAAAATCCCAAAATTGCCAAATTGGCATCAAACCCCCCTGGGTGGGCCAATCTCATCCCAAATCTCTCCAAATGGCCACGAATTGCTGAAGTGGCATGGCTGCTGTGTGCTGGGTCAATGATTACACCTTGGACAGCGTGGGTGTGGAAAACTGGATGGTTTAGACTCTCAATGCAACATTAATTGCACCAAATCAAGCCAAATTTGGGCAAAATCCCACTCTAGCGCCCCAAGTCAACTTGCCTATCCACATTCAATGAATGGGAGCGCACCAGCAATGATGGTTGTGCATATGTGGCTCGCTGACTAGGCTGGAGTACCCATGTGGGTCATAGAACCTCAACTTGACATGGCATATGTCCACCTAAGCACCCCTAGTCCACCTCATAGTGTATTAAAGCTTTAAAAAGCAATAAAATTGACTAATTAGTGTAACTAAGGCACTAATGATGGATTATTGTTCTAACACTTGCCCAATCTGAGTCTGTAAAACCAACCAATCTGATCCCATCTAACCTCCTGTAGTCCTGACCAAAATCCACTGTCCCTGCTAGATAACGCAGCACATGTTTTGCAGCTACCCAATGCAGACTCCTAGGATCAACCATGAACCGACTAAGAGTGTTCACTGCAAAACACAAATCTGGCCGAGTGTTGACCAGATACATCAATGACCCAATGAGTTGACCATATAAAGTAGGATCCACCAACTCTCCCTCAGAAGCATGAAGCTTCTTCCAATTGGTGGTCATCGGGGTCGACATCGGCTTGCTATCCTCCATCCTAAATCTCCTCAGAATATCAGCCGCATACTTTCCCTATCCTAGGAAAATATGTCCAGGCTCCTGCCAAACCTCCAATCCCAGAAAATAATGCATCAACCCAATGTCTGTCATCTCGTACTCTGCTGCAAGATCCTTCTTGCAAGCTGCAATGGGTCTCTCTCCCCCTGTGATAAACAAGTCATCAACATATAGCAAAAGAAAAAGAGGATCATCTCACAACCACTTCCCTCTGAGAGGTAAGGTAAATAAGGTAGGCCTTCGAAGTCTCATCATAGCCCACAAAGATGCCCTTCTCTACAGTGGGCTTCAACTTTGTCCTCTTCTCTGAAGGGACATGAGAGTAAGTCGAACTACCAAATATCCGAAAATGGCTAACCTCTGGCTTCTTGCCTGAAAAACACTCCTCAGGTGTCATAGGGACTCCTGTTCTGAAGATATACAGTTGTGCTGCAAGCCTCAGCCCATAGAAAGAAAGGAAGAGACTGGTCATGTAACATAGCTTTAGCTGCTCCAACAATGGACCTGTTCTTCCTCTCTGCTACTCCATTCTACTCTGGAGTACACAAAACTGTCAACTGTCTCTTGATACCCTCGTTTCTGCAATATCCATCAAACTCCTTGGAGGTATACTCACCTCCATTATCCGATCTAAGAACTCAGATCTTCCTCCCTATTTGGTTCTCCACAAGAGCTTTGAACTCTTGGAACCTCTGCAAGACTTCCTCAGACTTCTTGCTCTTCAAAAAAGTAGATCCAGGTCTTCCTGGAATGGTCATCAATGAATGTCACATAATACTCGTATCCCCTCAAGGAAACAGAAGACATCGGTCTGCATAAATCTGAATGTATCAAGTCAAGGACCCCTGCTGACCTGCTATCACTGCTCAGAAAAGCAGTCTTGGTGTACTTTCCCAAAGCTCACCCCCTGCAAACATCACTCTGCCCTGTGCTGAACTTCGGTAAACCTGTAACCATATGTCTCAACAACCCCAAAGCTGGATGATGCAAGTGAGCCATTCTCCTATGCCAAAGCTCACAAAGCTCATTGTTGCTGCTATGTGCCAAGGCAAGCTAAGGCTGAAACAAGAGCCTATACAGTTTCCCGCATCTAACTCCAATAGCAATTGAAGTAGATGGTACTGCAGTCTTGGGAAACATATGCACATGTCCATCCAGGAAGGACACCCCAAGACCCTGATCCTCGATCATGGAAACTGAAACTAGGTTCTTCTTCAGCCCAGGTATATACAATACAGCTCTCAACACCATGGGACTCATGGAATCCCTCTGAAAGGTAATGGTCCCACGCCCAATAGCTCTAACTGCTGATTCATCTCCCAACACCACCTCCACATCTGTCTCTGTCTGTGAAAGCTCGAAGAACATCTCACGAGCACCTGTCATGTGGCTCGAGGCTCCGCTGTCAATATACCAGGTGTTGGAAGTAGATGCACTGTAAAAATGGCCTGTCACTAAGGAAAACTCCATTTGTCTATCAACATCCGCACTGGTGAGAATAGATACTCTCTCTCTCTCAATATGCCCAGTGCACAATGAAAACTCACTTTGAAATCTCATGGCAAAGTCATCGACTTCCGCTGAAGCTGATGTCAGCTGCTGCTTCTTCTTCTTGTTCGGACACTACCCAGCATAGTGTCCCATCTTGTGACATGCAAAGCACTTTACAATGCTCAGATCCTTCTTATGCCCATCCTGCTGCTTGGCCCCACCCTTCTTGGGACCCTTCTTGTTCTTCTTCTTCCCCTTTGTTGTCAAGGCCACATCCTCCTCATCGTGCCTACTAGTAGAAGCACTGCACTGCAAGGAACCCCTCCGAGTTTCCTCCCAAACAAAATCATCACAGACCCTGTACCATGATGGTAAGTTCTCTCTAGCCACCAAACCCTGTACAAACATAGCCCAAGGTGCAATCACCCCATTCAAGGTTGTCCGCACTAGCTCAGGACCAGTAACAACCACCCCAACAGCTGCAAGCTCATCTCTCACCTGAGAGATCTTAGTAAGATAAGTCATACAAGCCTCTCCTTTAACCATCTTAATATTCTTCAGCTTCTCTCTCAAAACCATCTTCTTATTCTCATTAGAACTCTAAAACAATCCGGTCAAAGCACTCCACATCTCATGTGCATGATCCTTCGCTGAAATGTGTGGAATAACATGGTCTTTAACAGCATCCAAGATAATCCTCATGGCTTTAATGTCCTTCTTCCCAAAGGCTGTTGTTGCTACTGGATCAGTAGTAGCACTGGGAATGGCAATGGGGTGAGCTGTAGTATTATTGACTACCTCATCCCACAGCTCATTCTCTCTCAACAAAAGCACTATCCTGGCCTTCCATGAGACAAAGTTCCCTGCCCCGTCTAGTCTATCTTCACTTCTCAGTCCGGGAGTAGACATCTTTCTCAAAAACAAGTTTCAGCAAAATGGTACTACTGTCACAAAAGTTTTTTCTGAATTCTAGAAATGACTGTCTGTCTGCAAAAATTTAGTTTTCTGCCCCATTCAGCTTTGATGCCATGTAGATTTTTGCAAGTTTTCAGCCTCCGGTTATAAGTAAAAAATTGTCTCAGTTTATGTGCAAACTCGGAAATTTAATGACTGGAAATAAACATAAATTTTTCAGACTTAAAACACTGTTGTAACTTCAATCTTTTACGAACAGAAAATAAATAATATGCACGCCATTCAACACACAGTACTCAGAATTTTTTTGGGCAATGGCCCTGGAAAAAACCCACAAGGGGAAAACCAGTCAGAGAAAGAGAGTTTTTATTATTTCTTTAGGAAAAATCAGACAATCATTTACAGTCAAAATACAACTTATCTCAACCCAATAAAATGACCCAGCAAGCTACCTCGATTTTTGTGCAAGTGTTGCCTTAGTTTTCGTGCACTTCTGTCTCGAAAAATGTGCCTAGAAATCACAGCACTGTCTACCCTCGATTTATGTGCATGAACAGTAAAATGTTGTCCTCGATTTTTGTGCCAAACATACCCAAAAACCGTACTGTACGGACTCTTTTTAATGCAGTCGTACACCTCGAAAATCGTGCCAAAAATTAATGATTGCTGCCTTGGGAAATGTGGTCCTTTTCCTCGAAAACTGTGCCTGAGATTGCCCTCAAAAATAGTGCCCAAATCCGTATTGTACGGAACCGTACTCCTCAATTTTTCTACCAACATTAAATGCAAGTCGTACTTTCCTTCTCAATTTCTACGCCAGCAATAAATGCAGGTCGTACACTTCCTTGGGATCTATGCAACAATAAATGCTCCTCGTTTTTTGTGCCCACTGTAAAACTCTCAACTGGGTGCCTCGAAAATCGTGCTCTCTCTCTTCTCTCTCAACTCACTCTCCATCTCAAGAATGAAGCAAAATGCCTTTCCCTTGCCTTTTTGAGTGAACCCTAGGGTTCATCTAATCTAACGGTGGAGATTAGATTAGATCAATGGATGAAATTAATTGTTCATATTTTAATTCTTAAAATATTAATTTCACTAACCCACTTAAATTTATCAAAAAGTGACTTTACACTCTAAAGTCAAATTAAATGCCTCACTTAAGTCATTTAATGCAAGAGTCACTTTATTTCCCCTCTCTAAGTGACTAAGGCTAAAGTCACTTAGGGGAACACTTTCCTCGGTACAAAATTAACAATTGAAGATCATAACCTTGGTTTTACCCAAGTTAATTGTCAACTGACGAAGATCACAGAAAAGGGCCAAGACATCTAGTTGTCTCCGCACCCCACCTCTGATGAAGCCAAAAGGACCACATGATCAGTGACAAGCAGGATAGAGATCAAGACCTGGTGGAGAAGGCACTCATCTCTGTCTTGAATGTGCTCCTGTAGGAAAGACTCCAGTTCATCAATGTATATCCTAAATAAAGGAAGCAACAGGGGGCATCCCTTGTTGACCCCAATGGTGCTCCTAATGAAATCCGATACCTTATGTGTTGTGTAGAGATGACCAAGAACTAACTCATATAATTGCATGTTGTCAGTTAGAAGGGTCACGAAAATGCCAACCTCTCTAAGCCTCTGAAATAATGCCTCCTTGGGACAAAGTCAAACGCTTTTCAAAGTTTGCAAACCAACAGTAAACCTTCGAAGAGCAATGGTGTGCCTCCTCGATGATGGCCTGAAGTGTAACAATGCGATCAATGGTCTAGTGTGCAGGTCTAAATCTAACTTGGCCTCTAGCTCTAAGATGTCTCCGCTCAATCTCCTTAGAAAGCTGCATGTGGAGGACTGAAACAGAGTTTTGAGAAAGTGTGTTTTGTATTTATTTGGGTTTGCACTAGGTCTCGATTTGTGGATCGGGTGAATAATATTAAGTGGCCAAGGTTCCAAAAACCTAGTACGGTCCACATGGTTGAACAGATCAAATAGGTGACAATCCAATGTGTGGAAGGTCGGAGACCATGTTTGAAGAGTTCAACCTAGAACACATCCCCATCCACTGCTTTGTTGGAACTCATGCCCTCTTCTACTTGAGCAGCAAGAACCAACCCACTAACCTATCGAATTCCCATAGGTTCGAGCGGGTACTGAAAGACAGGGAATTAACTAACGAGTGTTGCCACAAGGGATGAAAGTACAACATTAGCAGTGATAATGAGACATTAGCAGATAAAGAGGACCACTTAAGCAAGACCAAGTGACATACATGACATGCAGAGCCTAAAGAAAAACGCATGCGACATGCGTCATTAAAGTTGCATGCATACATAAGTTATGTTGCATGTGTCATGCACAGGTCAAAAAGAATAAAAGAGTGCAAATCGACTTTTCTAGGCATTCATGATTATTATTCACTTTTGGAAAACAGGTTTGAGAGTTCGGTGAGCTACTTCAGGGTTAAGGGCGAATTGCCTTAGCCATTATTGATTTCGACAGTGAAATCTAGCCGTCCTAGTCGATTCAAAAGATAGATCATCTAGGTCTGTCAAAAAGCTTCAAGACAACAACGCATTTATCAATCTTTGCAAAGATTCAAAGACTTCTCCAACCACATATTTTAGCAAGGCGCATTCTTGTTCATCTTGAGGGTGCTTCAATGGCTTGTCTGAAAGGGCGCATTATTGGTGATCACAGGAGTTCTCTCCATCTCTCTTCATTCGAGGGTTTGAGGATTCATCTACAAGGGCGAATTGCCTTCTACATCTCTGAAGGCATACAGTATGCTTCTTGCATATCATCGAGACGCTTTCATATAGCAGAGGACACATTCTTCTGGCCCATATCATTGAGGGCACTTTCATCTGACCATTGGAGGCTTTATCCTTCATACCATCTCTGCTGAGAGAATTATCATTGATCCTACTGCTTCTTATTGGGATCTGTACTAGCAATTTTGGGGTTGTTTCTAACTTTCTATTGATCTGACACCAAAGAAGGGCATGACACCTTGCATGGGCGAATTGCTTTGGGAGTTGATATTACCTTGAGACCTAGAGTTGATGCATTCTCTATGATGTTCCACTACTCCAGTATATCTCATTGGTATGTCCATGCTTTCATTTTCGGTTCATTTACTTTGTAGATCCGAATATTTCTTATATCTGAGGCATGCACATATATTATTATCCATGCAACTCTATTTATTGGCCAAGTTGTACATCCACACTAATAAAATACCAAGTATCACAATAAACACTACACAATAGCAAAATACAACAATTTGGTATATTACAATGGTATCAAAGCATGTTCCTTGCTAGCTATGGGCTTGACATGAACATGCAATAAGCAGTTAGATGAATCCAAAAGACACTGCATTTGTCACTAACAGGAGGAGAAAAGGTAAGTACACAGAAGATCCAGATCTACAGGATCGGGTTATGGATGGGACAGAATCACAGACAAAGAAAGGAAAAGGAACCATGGAATACAATGACAAGATAGCAATCAACACTCTCATCAGTGCTCTAAATGATTTGGCTAAAGACCAAAAGGAGATGTTACATGCAATAAACAGGTTGGCAGAAAAACCAAGGCATAATCAGAATAACCTACTTATCACACAGGGTAACAGAGTGTCCACTAGCAGTAGAGGGTGTCAAGTGCATACCACCAAGCAGAGTCTGTTGATTAAATTTTCATTGATGACAACAGTACCTGGTGAAGGCCATGGTTGCATCGGTCTTAAGTCAAGACACCTTTTGTATTGGTCTTGGTACCACTCATGTTGGGTGCAGTGGTCTTGATGCCCCTTGTTGAGCCCTGGAAGTTTTGTGTTGGTTGGGTCCTGGTTAGAGTCTTGGGAGTCCTTTTGGGATTGACCAAGCCCAAGTCAGAAGCCCTTGGAGGCCTTGGGACAATGCCAAAAGTGCTAGTTATCCATTGACTTGATTGAGTAACCCAAAGTTGTATCTTGGTCCTACTTATGTCGCTGTTTGGTTGATGGTCTCTGTGGTGTGTTGATTGGTTGTTTTGCTTTATTGAAGTGGTCCTAACCTCTTGTCAAAACCCTATATCCTTACCCTATTCGTTGGTCCTAGAACCTTTACCCTAACGTCACTCTTTGAGCCTTATCGTTGCCCTCTTTTAGCCTTTAATTTTTAACCTAAAACTAATACTAAATTTGATAAATAATAATAATCCCATTATCATATAATCATTTCAATTTAAAAGAAATAATTTAAGAATTAATCAAAACACGACAAGATTCTTAACCCTAATCTAAGTAAACAATGGATAACATATATTACTAAAATATTAAAAGATTTTGAACTCAAATAACAAAAGGATTTTTATAATATATTTAGAAATTTTTAGAATTAAAAATTAAATCCTTGTAAGTATATATTTAAAAAAGTTTAAAATTAAAATTAAATCCTTGTAAGTCGGCTCCCACAAAAAATTCTTAAATAAAACTCATTTGGAGAAGTCGGCCCAGATTGAATAACTCTCCTCCAACGTTTAAACTTATAAATACAAGTTTATCCACCGTCCAAACGAATGTAAGAGCTCTGATTTTCGTTCAGCTCAGGTAGACAATTTGCTGGTAAAAGAAGAATTCACAGTAGCAGCAGAGCAGGTTGTTAAAGTTTTTCTTCTCTCTGATTTTTTTTGGGGTTACAAGCTTATTACAGTCCAAGTTTGGAGGAGTTTCCAGCGCAAGTAGCAGCTGTTTTATCTTAGTTCATAGTCTATTACAGTCCGAGTTTTGGAGTAGGCTACAAGTTGTCTCATCAGCAGTTGACAAGTTCCCTTTGTCAACTTCACATCTCTCAGTTCTGAAGATGTGGTTACAGTCAAACAAATCAAACACATTCAGAGTTGATAAGTCTGCTCTCAAACAAGCATCAAGAGTCAAGTAAGATCCTTACAAAGTTTATCTTCTGACCCTTTTGTTGGGCAGTTCTGACTGCATATTGTTTTAATTTTACACTGATTGTCCTCTCTTGTTTTAGCTTGACATCCTTAGCAAATTGATTGGTTACTGTGATTGTGTTTGATTGACTGGAAGTGTTTTGCAAGTTACATAAAGCCTGTCCTGACTTGCAAGTTGTCTAAAGTTTGTGTTGACTAGTATTGACTGTAAGATTGTTTTATCTTTGACAGTGTTGTTCATGATTATTTGACTGTATGTAAGCCTTGGTGTCACTTGACAAGTTGTTAGTATTCTTTTACTGTACTCCTTGACAGTTTGTAAGTGGATGGCTTGTTATGCCCCAGTTTGATTAGTCAAGTTGACTGATCTAGATTCCAAGCCTACTTGGTTGTTGTTTAGTCTGCCCTATCAAGTTGGTTTTGACTGTGAAGTCTTATGACTGTTGTGTGGAGTGCTGTGTTTGGCTTGAGTCTGCTTGCGACTTACTTGATGAGGCAGACCAAATTTCAAGCAATGAACAGCTACTAGAGAATTTGTTTAGTTTGCAACATCATCAGATTGAATGGCATAGGACAGTTAGTACAGGTTGATGGTTAGTTGGTACAGGCCAGATGGTACAGCGTGATGGTCAGTTCGTACAGGTCGGTTGATACAGATTGATGTTGGTAAAAGTGTATATGCAGTTGGGCATAAGTACACAAGCAGGTTGAACAGTTGGATGAGTTGGTTGGTTTGACAAGTCCACACGTTCAGATCTTATCAGAAGTTCAGACTATTCCCTTCTAGGGTGGTAGGGTGGTGCTAGGGCTTACAGTTGTAGTTGTGAGTTGAGCTGTTGTAGCAGCTCAAAGCCTAGGAGTTGGAGCCCCTTCCAGTTGTAGCTGGTAAAGTTGTATAAGAATTGTAATTCCAGTTGTTGCTGGATCAAATCTTATTATAAAAGGCTTCCGTGGTTTTTCTCACAGGGCTTGGGTTTCCACGTTAAACTTCTGTGTACTGTGCATCTTGCTGTGATTTCTATATGATGATGATGTGATGATGTGATGATGTTATATTGATAAATCAAATGAATTAACTGTGTTTAAATTGTTCTGAATAAAAGTGAAAAGTATGGTACACTAATTCACTTCCCCCCCCCCCTCTCAGTGCACCTCTGTGACCAACAGAGTCATCCTCACATATATAATCCATCCAGATCCACCAATCACAGTTTATGGAAAACCCCACCGCAGGACAGGTAGTAACAGCAGAGCAGACTGAGCCTTTTGGGGCAGGTCTACAAGAGTACAAGGATCTAGGAGATGATTTTCAATCAGCCATGTCCTTCACAAACTTTTGCAATATGAAGAGCAGGAACAGGCCGAGAGGATTCAACAGGGCATTCAATCAAAACTTCGAGTTACAGCATACAGTGGGGAAGCTGACCATCCCCAACTTGGATGGGACATCCATGTAATGTCCCCTTCCTTTTAGGCCTTGAGGCCCATACCGCTAACCTATGTGATTCCTGTGGGTTCGAGCGGTTACTGAGAGCTAGGGAATCAGATCAGGA
>LPNX011100034.1:173157-205419 GCA_001517045.1 Pseudotsuga menziesii
CTCATCCTCAAGCTCACACGTGTTGGACAGCTCCATCTCCAAGCTCCAACATCCATCTCGAATGGTCCAAATGTGGTGGATGAAGGGTCTAGAAGCATCTCCAAGTCCCCACGTGCCAATAGAAAGTGTCTCCATCATGAGAAAAGGAAAGAAACTTATGTAGTGCTAGAAAACATCAAGTGCTAGTATCTCCAAGTGTAGCACTCCACCAAAATATACCACATCAAGTGTTATAGCATGTGTAGATAAGTAAATGTCCTAGTGCAAAAGGTTAAACCAACATATAACTTAGGAAATGTTCAAAAATATGAAAATAATACATAAAATTAAATTACAATTACACCTTTCTAACAGCTCAATGACTTAATTAGCCTATACTCATCCATACTGACATTAGTGTGACTCTATTTAAGTCTATTACATGTGAGACCCCTAAGTTAAGTTGCATAGCCTAGATTCCTAAAGTAAGTGAGGGTAAATACAGTGGATGCAAACTTCGGAAATAAAGTGGTCTTTGCAAATTAACCATCATAGCAACTGAGTGTGATAGGTCTAGTGTGCCTTCAAACGGAGTGTTGTTATGGATCATTCATCCTTATGTCCCTTTTTTGCAATCCCTTTCCTTTTTATTTCTTTGATATTTCATTTATTTGCATTTCTTAGCTCTTTCATTGGCTTAGTCCATTTTCCTTGAGATTTGGCTTTGATAACCTGGAACAAGGGAAATTAGACTTTTGCAAGGGGAGTATCTCCCACAATTTTCAATTTACATTTATTAGCATCAACCTTATAGTACTAGTCTCTTTTAGCTTACTTGAAGCATTCATACATGGGAATATTTATGATACCTTAGGTTGTTACTGATGATAGATCATTTACAAAGGGGAAAGTGTAGGGGATAGATGAACTACCTAGCGGGATGAAAAATGGCTAGGAAAAATGTTATGAAATGGACGAATTCACTTAATTTAGTTCACTAGGGTACAAATCAACCTTCGGGCTAACACACTTCTAAGGTAGAATATACCAAGGTTACACTATGACATGAGTAATTGTTTTAGTGTTATGAATTACTATATGAGCATAAAGGTAACATTCCATGCAAACATATTGTCATACAAGAAAACATTCTAAGTGTCTATGAAGGTTTAGAAATATCACAACACATAGAACATCTGACAATGACTCTGACTAGGCACATCCAAGGCATATGGACCATTTGACCATGCTAAAGGACCTCTAACCAATAATCTATGGGGAAGCCACAGATCTCAACTCGAGAACAAATGTCTGTGAAATGATCACAAACCACATATGATCAACATATTGCCCCTTGTTGAAAAAGGGATAACACATCCCACAATGAAGTCCAAGGTCAAATGAAGAGATGGCTCTAGCAAAATGATTTGTTTTAGCAATAAGAAAAGAAGTGGATGGAAGGACAAGGGACTAGTGCCTTATTCATTGGGAAAAATGGGGTCAACCAAGGCTCACATGAAGGCTTAAAGGAATGATCACAAAGGTGTTACGACAAAAAGATTACAAACCCTAGCCACTCTCTAATTACTTCACCAAATTCGGAATTTTATCAAAAGAAAAACCCTAATCAAAATGTTTTCACAGTCTTGAAGTGATGGTCGTCATGCAAGAGATAAGTGAGAATATAACCATGAAATGAGATACATGCAGCAACTTAAAACTCCTAATTGACAATCACCACAATGAAGAAGAAAGATTTACTCCATAAACTCAAAACCATTAACTTTTGAAAATTCCAGCCATAAATGAAGCATGAGCAACAAGAAAACCATCGAAGAGAAGCGCTTTAATTAATCACCCAGGAGAAACCAAAAAGATATTAAACTAAGCTCTAGAGAATTTCCCCCACAGTCCAATCATGAAAAGGAACGAGGAATGGCTACTCCTTATATAATGTCAGATCAAATTTCTTTACATTAAAATAATAAATCTCTATCCTAGATCCACAATTTACTCAACAAACTCTCCAACAATACCATAAAGTGGTTAAGATCCACTTTTTCTCTAAACAAAACAATAATGCTAGATCATAACCAATCCATACTGTGAAGTCAACAATGAATCAAATATAAGGTGGTTATGGAAAGGGTCCTTCTCCAAGGTGGACGTCTCCAAGAAATATGCTCCTCGAAGGCACGTGCAGCTCTCAAACATGCACCCTCCAAATGGAACATGTGGACAAAATGCGTTGTGGCTCTTTAAATGGCAATTTTGAAATTGTTGACTTCCTCAATATTTATCGAATTTTCTATTATACCCACTTTTAGGAAATCCCACAGCCACTCTACATCTAATGGTGTTGAGTTGGATCCCAAGCACTCTATCAAAAAATAACTACTACCAAAGCTAAGACGTCCCTCCAAAAAAACAAGATGATGTCCACATGCCAACAATAGTCCTTCAAGTTAGAAAGTCACCTCCAAAGGCTCAATATCCAAGTGCCACCTCATTAATACATGTGCAAAAGCTAGATCCATGGAATAAGGAACCCACCAATAAAGATAGTGGCATCAAATCAAGTGCAACGCCTTCACAATACTCAATAGGCCCCTTTTCCATGTAATAAAGTACAACCATGCATCAAAATGTGTGCCAAGGGAGAAGATCAAGGGATCCCTCTACTAAAATCAATGATTAAACATGCCAAGATGCTATCCAAATGCTAAGGAGCAACAGCACCCAAGAAAATTGTGTTATGCCTCAAAAAATGTGCTAGAGGGAGGGCACTCCATGCAAAACAACAATGAAACATCCATAAGTGCAAACCACAGCAAATCAACTAGAAAACCAAAAAATACCATCAAGTCGTGCATGCAAGCCAAGCACTCCATGGAAAAGGATAGGCAATGTCAACGATATGCTAAATCAAACCCACAATGCTAGGGTGTTCCATGAGAGGATGATCTACGTGTCAAGAGAAAGTGACATATTAGTGAAGTGCACCATCATCCCCGACAGCGTTTTAGCTAGGAGGCCTCAACCCCACATAACCACATCAATAACCGTGTTGTCAAATATCCCATAGGCAATATTTCATCAAGAAGCAATTATTACACTTTAAAACTTAGGAAAACCCTAAGTTGATGGGTTCCCATTTCATACTAAGCAAAACATACTCCAAGCATCCCAAGATCATCAAGATGAAGCACATCAATATCAAAACATCAAGGAAATATCACATTCCATAGCTACTAGCACCAATATACCATGAGGATCCATCAACTAATCACCAACTAAGGCATGAAAACAATAGGAACCATAACTCTAGCATCAAGTAGCAAAGAAATCCAACAACTACATCAAGCTATCAACAAGCACTTGCAATGAAAATCACAAGTGTAGGAACTCATACAATTTATGGGGTAACGGGCACCAATCTCAAGAAAAACTGCATCGTCCATAGAAAGCCAATTCTATCCAATGGAATAAACAATTCCTGTTTATTACGAGATTGATAAAGTAACTTTGCAAATATATAATAAAATATTGAATAATGAATCATGTTTACAATGAGCCTCGTGACAGTGTATAAATATACATTGACTGCTAAGGATGTGTGATTGTTGGCATTTAACCGAACTATTATATTTTATTATTATTATGTTTGTTACATTTCCACCCCTTGAAAGGATGCTTTGTCCACACATGTACTATAACAAACTTAATAATAATTTTGCAAGTATATAAAAGAATATTGAATAATGAATGATTGACGAATGATGTTGATAATTGTTGAATTTTAGCATTAGCATGAATACTTTAAAAATTTGCAGACTAACTTAAACAAATGATAAGTGTAGTAAACAACATCAATCACATCAACAGATCGAACACAAGATTTTTCACTAGGGAAACCTTTAAAGGACAAAAACCCCAAAAGCACTAGTAATTCATCTCGTAAAATGAGATGACTGAGTTTTTCCAAAATTTACAAACTCTAACTGAGTTTGTTCCACAGATCAAAAATTACACAGAAGATAGTTTTACACACAAAAATGCCAGTTTAGGCTTTTTCACAGATTAGGGCTTTCTGCCCTAATTCTCTCTCTCCTACCAAGAGAGATCAGACTGCCCACAAATTTTCCTTGACAGCTTTAGGTCTATTTTTCTCTCTCCTGTCTGAAATGTTCAGGAGTTGCCTAAATCTGAGAGGAGGCTGCCCGAATCTAAACAAGACTGCCCGAAGTCTAATAAGCCTGCCCAAAATTCTAATAGGCCTGCCCGAAATTCTGATAGGGCCTACCTAAAATCTCTTCTGCCCCTGCCCAAATCTTCTCTACCCCTGCCCAGACCTTTTCTTCCCCTGCCCGAACCTTTTGTTCTGCTCAGATCTGCCTAGATGGCTGATCTACCTGCCCGAAGGGGTTTATTAGCCTGCCCAGGTTCTGTTTGGGCAACCCAAGCCTATGGTCGAGCTCTCTGTTGCTGCCAGTCGAGGTTAGCAGACAGAGGTCTGCTGGCCCGAGGCCTTAGGGCCTACCTAAAGGCCTTCCCGGTCTGCTACTAGCAGCCCGAGGCTCTTACCAGGCAACCCAAGCCTGCTGCTTAAGAGCCCATGGCTCTTGCTAGCTGCCTGGTGCCGCTGTAGCAGCTCGGGAGCATTAACAGGCTACCCTGAGTCTACTGCTCCCAGTCTGTGGACAGCAAGAGGGCTGCCCATGAGGAGGGGCACCCTACCCGAAGATAAAACTTGTTGCCGGTGAGAAGATAAGCGCAACCCGTGAAGAGAAGAGGGCTTCCTATAAACCCTTGAAGCTGCCGAGAAGGTTTTGTTGCTGCTTGGATCTGAGAAAGAGGGTTAGGGTAAAAACCCTAGTGAAAGACAGAAAAGAACTTGCAGTTGTTCAAAACCCTAGGTTAGGGTTTGTCTTCAAATCGATGATGATGATGCCCTAGCTAGAATTATCCATGCTAGGGCATAATCATAAAAATCCTCTTCTTCAAAAACCTATGAGATCTTCTAATGGAGCAGTTGTACCTGTGAGAGCAAGTGTGCGTGTAATAATGAAATGGAATGATCTTCTTTTATATCCTTTGAGTCACCTATAAGTGGACCAAAATTAGAAAGAACAAAATATTATTATTTTATTCTTTTCTAATTTTTACTTTTGCCTTTAGCCTTCCTGTGGTCCAAAAGTCCTTTGTGTATTTTTTACTTTTACCTGTGGTCCTTTTACCTGTGCTCCAAAAGTCCTAATGTATTTTTTACTTTTGCTTGTGGTCCAAAAGTCCTTATGTATTTTTGACTTTTGCTTTTAGCTTTCTTAAGTGCTCTTGTGGTCATCACATGCGGTCAACGTGGTCTTTCATCACCACTCAAAGTACATCATCATAAAATGAGAGAATTACTAATGCTTTTATCTCACACTCTATGTAACACCAAGATCAGGTACTAAGGTGTCTTAACCAAGGGTAGCTACGCCTTGGAGAAGACCGCAAAGCCCATTGATCAAGGGTCAGAGTGTCACACATGCCTAGACCTAGTCTAGGGCTTATAGTGCCTTCCTAGTAATAGACCAGGTGCCACAGCCATAGGCTGCATAATTTGACACTAGGTCAAATACTTGGTAACAGACCAAGCACCTCCATTCTTCAAGAGAATGGCTCTTAGCCCCAGGTTGAGTCCTGGTAACTGGCCAGGTGCCTCCATTCAAAAGAATGGCTACTCAGAACTAACCTGACTCTACCAATACTAGACTGGTCCTTATCGTGGTCCCGGACCAGATGTCTACCATTCAACAGAATGGTCACCCAACACAAGGTTGAGTCACCCCATAGTAGACCTGGGTCCATATCATGGCCAAGGACCAGATATCATCATTCAACAGAATGATCACTCAACTCTAGGTTAAGTCCACAGCGTGGTCCCAAACCAAGTGTCCCCATTCTCCAAAGAGAATGGCTCTCGATGCTGCTCAGAAAAATCAACACTCCCTCTCAGCGAGAGAGGCATTCTCTGCCATACCAAGCTTGTCACGAAAGNATTCTTGGTCAAGATATTTGCGATCTGTTCATTCATATGAATGTACTGCAGCTTCAGAGCACCTCTCTGGACTAGGTCTCTGATGAAATGATACCTCATTTCAATGTGTTTCGATCTATCATGAAACACTGGGTTTTCTGAAAGCTTTATGCAACTAAGATTATCGCAATGAATGATCGTTGAGTCAAGCTTTCCCTCAAACAGATCAGATACAAGTTTTCTGAGCCAAACTGCTTCCTTGCAGCAATATACTCTACCTCAACTATATTATGAGCTATGGAATCTTGCTTCCTGCTGGACCAAGAGATCATTGCAGATCTCATACTGAAGCAGTAACCAGAGGTAATTTTTCGGTTTACTACACTACCAACCCAATCTGAATCAGCATATCCAGACAACAATACTCCGTTGATGAAAGTATACCTGAGCCCGTAAGTGTTGGACATGCACTGACTCGGAGCATTCACTGTGCAATAGATGTCTGGTCTCGTATGCGAGATACATCAAGGATCCAATAAGCTATCTGTACAGAGTGGAGTCCCCACTCTATAAACTGGTAGCTGAGTCACCCAACTTTGTCAAGCAGACAGTCATGGGTATCTCAAATAACTGCAAGATGTCCACTGCATATTTTCCTTGTGTCAAAAAGATGTTGCCTGGCTTTTGCCAGACCTCTAAGTCAAGGAAATAATGCATCAACCTGAGATCCTTCATCTCGAATTCAGAGGTAAACTCCCTCTTACATTGTTCTATCAACTGTTCATCACCTGTGAGAAACAAGTCATCTACATATAGAACAAGTATCAAGACATGATTATGAACAACCTCAAAGTACAAGTTAGAATCAGTTGTACTTTTGGAAAACCCCAAGCTATGGAGAAATTCTTCCATCCTTGCATACCAAACTCTCGGAGCCTGTTTCAGTCCATACAAGGCTTTCTTCAATTTGCATAAATGGGTCTTCTTCCCATGAGTCACAAAACCTTTAGGTTCTTCAATGTAGATTTCCTCCTCAATCTTGCCATTGAGGAAGGTTGTCTTTACATCCATCTGATGTAACTTGCATCCGAATACTGCAGCAAGTGAAATGATGGTTCTAATGGTGGTATACTTGGCAACAGGAGCAAATGTCTCATCATAGTCAATGCCTTCTTTCTGAGTGAAGCCACGAGCTACGAATTTGGCTTTATACTTCTCCACACTGCCATCTGCAGCATGCTTGATTTTATAAAGCCATCTGGAAGTCGCTACTGACGTTCCTGTTGGTCTGGGAACAACTTCCCACACATCATTCTTCATGATTAAACTGTACTCTTCAATCATGGCATCAACCCATACCTGTTTACTTGTTGCTTCTTCATATGATGAAGGTTTTGCACTAATAAGCTGGCTCATAAGACCTGAGTACTTTTGTGGTCTTATGCTTTCTCTAAAAGTCCCGAGAGGATCTTTGTGCTTCTCACCTTCTTGTACCGTCTCTCGGTACCAAGCAGGTCTCCTTTTGGAAGGAGGAACTTCAAACAGTTCTTCTGTTGGACTTTCAGTGTCCTCAAGTGCATCTGGAATTTGATCCTCAAATTCCTCTTTCTCCCTCTGAATTTCTGAATCTGGAAACTCAAGTGGAAGAGCTTCATCTCCCGTTGAAAGCTCAAGTGTTTTACGAAACACAACTTCCTCATGGAAGATCGCATCTCTGCTGACTATCTTCTATAAGCCTAGAAGAGTTGTGTAGTGAAGGTGTCCAAACCTTTTATGCCACAACTCACATGGATCAACAGCATGAGTGGAATCCTCGGAAGCCCTGTAAAGGCCTCCCTCTCGAACCCCAATATGTACTGTTGAGCTTAGATCTTCATCCCTTTCCCATAGGACTTTCTTGTCCATGAAGAGGACTCTATAGCCCTTGTCCTCTAAGCTAGCAACAGATAGAAGATTCTTTTTCAAACCAGGAACATATAAGACATCATCAATATGAAGAACCGTACCTGATTCAAGTTGAAGTGAAGTTGAGCCAACTCCTTCAATCTTGTAGGTGGAGTCGTCTCCAAGTTCTACCTGTGTGGTGAACTTCTTCTTTCTGTAACTAGTGAGAGCTTCACGGTTACCTGTCATGTGCCTAGAGGCACCACTATCCACCAACCAAGAGGTAGCACTGTCTGTGAAAGAACCAGAGAGAGCAGAAATCAGGGAGTACTCTCTTCTAAGTTCTTCTTTGTTAGCCTTCGTTTTCTTCTTCTTCTGCTTCTGCAGCAAAGGATTGAAATCTTCTTTTAGATTTCTTCTTGGTATGCCTACAATCCTTGGCAAAATGTCCAAACTTGTGGCAATTATAACATTCCACATTTGACATATCAGAGAACTTACCCTGAGGTTACTTTCCCTTCTTCTACTAAGGGAAAGGCTTCTTGAACTTCTTTGTCTTTGTTGTAAGTGCAAGGTCACCTTCCTTGGTTACCTTGCCTGAGGTCCTTCCCTCTTCTTGTATGGAATCATGCCATAGTCTTTCGAAAGTTGGTTTATTCTCTCGTCCACTAACAAATGCCATGAAGGTTTCCGAAGAGCTTGGGAGACCATCAACCACAGTTTGCACAAGGTCATCATCATCAACAGTAATACCAATAGCAATAAGATGATCTCTTACCTATACAATCTTCGTGAAGAAGGAACCAACTCCTTCATCCTTGTTCAGCTTCAAAGTTCATAGCCTCTCCTTTAAGACTCTCTTCTTACTGGGAGCCTTCTTCTCATACAAGTTGGACAAGGTGTCAAAGCATTCATTGGCAGTCTTCAAGGTTGTGATGTTGGGCATCACTGTTTCTTCGACAAAATCATAAATGATTCTTCTAGACTTAGCCTGCTTCTTCTTTAAGCAAGTCTGCCAGCATTAGATGTTGGCTCTTCAATGACATTAAGCACAATGTCATGCAAGTCATTTTCTTCTAGAATGGTTGTCAACCTAGCCTTCCAGGAGTTGTAGTTAGCTGAACCTTGTAGCTTCTCTTCCGGTCTGAAGACATTGACGGCCATCTCTGCCACTTAGTCAAATGTTAAGTCTGCAAAACTTATCCCAAGGTCTAGAAAGACAACAACAATGTTACTTCATTGTGTCTTCACATGCTAAGCTCTGATACCATGTTGAATTTTAACATTGGCATGAATACTTTAAAAATTTGCAGACTATCTTAAACAAATGATAAGTGTAGTAAACAACATCAACCACATCAACAGATCGATTACAAGATTTTTCACTAGGGAAACCTTTAAAGAAAAAAAACCCCAAAAACATTAGTAATTCATCTCGTAAAATGAGATGACTGAGTTTTTACAAAATTTGCAAAATCTAACTAAGTTTGCTCCACAGATCAAAAATTACACATAAGATAGTTTTACACAGAAAAATGCCAGTTTAGGATTTTTCACAGATTAGGGCTTTTTGCCCTAATTTTCTCTCTCCTTCCCAGAGAGATCAGACTGCCCACACATCTTCCTTGACTGCTTTAGGTTTGTTTTTCTCTCTCCTGTCTGAAATGTTCAGGAGCTGGCCGAATCTGAGAGAAGGCTACCTGGATCTAAATAACACTGCCCGAAGTCTGATAATCCTGCCCGAAATTCTGATCGGCCTACCAGAAATTCTGATAGGGCCTGCTCGAAATCTCTTCTGCCCTTGCCCGGATCTTCTCTGCCCTTGCCCGGACCTTTTCTGCCCCTACCCAAACCTTATGTTCTGCTCAAATCTGCTCGGATGGCTGATCTACCTGCCCGAAGGGTTTATTAGCTTGCCCGGGTTCTGTTTGGGAAACCCGAGCCTATGGTCGGGCTCTTTGCTGCTGTCGATAGAGGTTAGCAGACCTCTGTCTCTTGTCCCGAGGCATTAGGGCCTACCCAAAGGCCTTCTGGGTCTACTACTAGCATCCCGAGGCTCTTAGCAAGCAGCTCGAGCCTGCTGCTTAGCAGCCCGTGGCTCCTGCTAGCTGCTTGGTGCTGTTATAGCAGCTCAGGAGCATCAACATGCTACCCCGAGTCTGCTACTAGCAGTCTGTGGGCAGCAAGAGGGTTGCCTGTGAGGAGGGGCACCCTGCCCGAAGTTAAAACTTATTGCCGGTGAGAAGATAAGGGAAGCCCATGAAGAGAAGAGGTCTGCCCGTAAACCCTTGAAGCTGTCGAGAATATTTTTGTTGCTGCTTGGATCTGAGAAAGAGGGTTAGGGTAAAAACCCTAGTCAAAGACAAAAAACAACTTACAGCTGTTCAAAACCCTAGCTTAGGGTTTGTATTCAACTGGATGATGATGCCCTAGCTAGACTTATCCATGCTAGGGCATAATCATAAAAATCTTCTTCTTCAAAACCCTGTGAGATCTTCTGATGGAGCAGTTGTACCTGTGAGAGCAAGTGTGTGTGTGTAATAATGCAATGGATTGATCTTCTTTTATATCCTTTGAGTCACCTGTAAGTGGACCAAAATTAGAAAGAACAAAATATTATTATTTTATTCTTTTCTAATTTTTACTTTTGCCTTTAGCCTTCCTGTGGTCCAAAAGTCCTTTGTGTATTTTTTACTTTTACATGTGGTCCTTTTACCTGTGGTCCAAAAGTCTTTATGTATTTTTTACTTTTGCCTGTGGTCCAAAAGTCCTTATGTATTTTTGACTTTTGCTTTTAGCCTTCTTAAGTGCCCCTGTGGTCATCACATGTGGTCAACGTGGTCTTTCATCACCACTCAAAGTACATCATCATAAACTGAGAGAATTACTAATGCTTTTATCTCACAACACTCTATGTAACACCAAGATCAGGTACTAAGGTGTCTTAACCAAGGTTAGCTAAGCCTTGGAGAAGATCGCAAAGCCCATTGATCAAGGGTCAGAGTGTCACACATGCCTAGACCCAGTCTAGGGCTTATAGTGCCTTCCTGGTAACAGACCAGGTGTCTCAGCCATAGGCTGCATAATTTGACACTAGGTCAAATACTTGGTAACAGACCAAGCGCCTCCATTCTTCAAGAGAATGGCTCTCAGCCCCGGGCTGAGTCCTGGTAACTGACCAAGTGACTCCATTCAAAAGAATGGCTACTCAGAACTAAGCTGAGTCTACCAGTACTAGACTGGTCCACATTGTGGTCCCGAACCAAATGTCTACCATTCAACAGAATGGTCACTCAACACAAGGTTGAGTCCCCCCAGGGCAGAGCTGGGTCCATATCATGGCCAAGGACTAGATATCATCATTCAACAGAATGATCACTCAACTCTAGGTTGAGTCCACACCGTGGTCCCGGACCAGGTGTCCCCATTCTCCTAAGAGAATGGCTCTCGATGCTGCTCAGAAAAATCAACAATAATAAGCCTTATGACAGTGTAAAATATACATTGATTGGTCACGAGGTGAAGGGAAACATGACCCTTGGTATTAGTATTAGTGTTAGTATTGTTACATTGCCACCCCCTTAAAGGACGCTTTGTCCACAATGCATAGTAAATAGGATTCTCTATAGTTGAATATGTTTTCTTCGCAACATCATCTTTATCTGGCAAAAGGGTTGTGACTTCGTTCCCAATTTGAGTGTTGGCAAGGTTCCTTTGTAATGTATGCATCATAGTATAAAGTCTTTTGAACTTGGTTGTTTAACGCATAGTTGATGACATCAACATTGACAAAAAATCAACAAGGGTCCGAAATACAACTTCTAGGCAACATTGGCAAAAAAACCAAGAAAATTTGACAAACTGTAACAAACATAAATATTAAATAAATCAGAAATACTCAACATCAATAATTAATAATAATTAATTATTAAACACTAGTGACTAAAGATGACTAAGGGATGCAACCCTTCGTGAACAATCACAAAAGTGCCTTTAGGATTTATATGTACATGGCACTCTCATTGTATTGTAATCAAATCATCTTATATATATATATATATATATATATATAGTATTGTCCTTTATGGATTATTGTTGGCTATCCTATTTATTTTGGATATTTACGGATTGAACCAGATTGGTTCACTTCATTGGTATCAGAGCTTCGTGCTAATCCGGCCTTTGGCCACATACCCACTTAACAAAGTTTCTCTGCTTAACTTCGTCTTTGACCATAACTCAACCCTTGGCCATTTACAGCTTAGAATTTCAATTAAAGAAGAAAAAAAAATCCTGCTACAAAAGCAAGTCATAGAGTTAGAAGAAAAAAATATTATCGTCTCAGAGAATCGAGAGAAAAATTATAGCAAGGAAAAAAAAAAATCTGTGTATCCAAAAGATCAAGAAATCGCATCAAATTTTAGGAATTCGGGAGAGAAGATATAGTCATCGTTTTAGGAAGTGGTCGTTGAGAGAACCAGTGATGTTTCTGTCATTAACCCTACACAATATACAAGAGACGCCAGAAGGGAATCACCTGGGAAATACTCAAGATCAACCACTGCCCACACCTTGGAAACATATCTTTAGAAGTTGACAAAAATATATATGTTAACAGTTGTCAGCAAATATATATGTCAACCAATTAAAATTTGGAATCAACTAAAGCTACCAAGCAGCCTTCATGGAGATGTTGTGACAATAAAAGAGAGAACGTGACAGGTGCTAGAAGTTGAGGCACGAAATACGGCAGAATTTATATGCTTAATAGTAAAACTTATGCTAGGATTGCCACCTATTGCAGTTTGAGGAAATCACTCCTGTCGAAATTATTTCCACAACCGCCATTGATCAAGTAATTCCTGTCTTTGAAGGATATGAAAAAATAATCATAGTTTTGTATCAGCATGTGAATATACAAAGTCAAAGTTAAAATAAAAAGGCCACGACACAAGCTAAACAACTTGTAACAGAATTGAGTCGCCATTTTCTAGTTAAAATTAGTATGCACTGTAGAACCATGACCAATCAAGTGCTAAAAAGAAGACAGAAAGCGACGTAACTATAAGTGATCTAACTACTTGTGACATTTCGTATCTGACAAAGGCGCCATTAATTGCAGTTGAGGCTATCACTACGGCATAGCAGATTGGACGAAGGAGTGACCAATTAACATCATATATAGGTATTGTGATTTGCAACTATTTAAAAAAGAAAAAAGAACAAAATGAAGCCAGAAAGAATCATCGTCAAAGGAACCTACCTCGGGTTAGTTTGACTAAAACATTGAAACTACACAATTGCATTAATAATAATAGCATGGTTGATCATTTCAAAGTGTAAAGCTATTTTCTCCAAAGGGAACAACCTCATCTCCATTTTTCAAGAAATGTGACCATCCAAAGTATCCACTTTAACTTTTTTAAAGTGTAATCAAAGTTTACTTCATGGATTACATTATACCCAAGGCATAATAATTAAGTTACAGTTGTATAAAGGGTATTTTTTAAGGCAGAGTGGAAAATATAAGACCTTCATAGAAGGAAGAAAAGATTTAATAAATAGCTTTATTGGAATTTGTTTATAAGTTGTTATTGACTATGAATTTGTAATGTCCTCTTCTACTTAAGCACCAAAACACTCGCTAACCTATTTAATTCCCATAGGTTCGAGCGGGTACTACATGAAAAGGGAATTGACTGAGGACATTTTATACCTAGAGCAGAACAGAGCATTCATCTAGTATTAAGTCATCAGTATGGTAAAGAAAGCCTTATTTCTTTAGGCTTAAAGTCAACGAGAAATTAGAATTGCATGCATGCAAAAAGTAAAGCGTAAACCCTAAAAGGGACATGCAAACCCTAAGAGTATATGCTAAGTTATATAAGAAGGGTCATTGAACCAAAGGGATTATCTATGATTATTACTATTGAGTTTGGTTTCTAGAGTAGTAGCAGCAGGTGCCGCAACAGCAAGTTGGGGTTGGAGACGAAGGTCTTCAGCTAACAAGGGGTTTCGTTGTTGAAAAGTTGCGTTGGAAGTGTTTGTCCACCTAGCATTGCCTTGGGGTGGACAAGGACACTTTAAATGGTGACCCCTAGTCATTTGTATTTAATGAAGTGAGATGTACTTTATGTTTTTAAAGTGACTTCATTAAAAAGTAAAAGTCATGGTTTATCCTAAGTTCATATTTAATAAGTTGGGTGAGTGATTAATTAAAAGGGGTTGCTCTCACTTTATTAAATGACATGAGGTGCACTAATTGTCATTTATTAATTATTTAATAGAGCATTTATTGAGAACCCTTCATCTAATCTAATATTGACCATTAGATTGAAAAGGAAGTTGCCATGAACAAAAAGGGACTAGGGCAAGGCAAACTCATCTCACTATTCACTTTTCAAAGAGAAATTTTGGAGAGAGGAAAAAGAAGAGCAGAGAGGGTTTTGAAGAGATTTCGTAACCCAGCAGGAGAGAAATTGAGAGAAGACAAATTTGGGCACAGAATCGAGGAGGATTTTGGGCACAAATTTTGAGAAGAAAATCCGTACAGCATCACAAAAATCGAGGAGGATTTTATACTGCACAGATTTCGAGGAATTCGTACAGCAGTACATATAGGCACAGAAATCGAGGTACTGCTGCACATAATCAAGGAGTACGGCTGCACATAAATCAAGGAATCTGTACAACATTACAGACTGCACAGAATTCAAGGAGAACCATACATTATAGACTGTGCATGTTTTTCGAGGCAAGGTACATATTTGATTCTATCCGTACAGGTAGAATTCGGGCACGAATTTCGGGGCTAGAGTTGGCACGAATTTCAAGGAAAAAATCAACAGTAAAGGGTTCAGATTTCGAGAAAGAAAATTGATAAGTATTCTTGATTGAATTTATGTATCTTAGCTGAAGAAATAATAAATCTTTCTCTCAGAAACAGGTTTTCCCTTGGGGGTTTTATCCTGGACCATTGGTCAAAAATATCAGTGTTATTTTTATGTGTGTTTGGCTGATTTAAATTTCTAAGTTTGAAATTTTTATCTGGAAAAAAAAAATTTAATTGTTAAATTTGAAATAGAATTCCATGTGTTTCAGTTTAGTCAAATTTTATTAAAAATTTGTGCATACAAGGGTTTGGGCATTAAACTATGCAAAGAAGCTTGTTAACAAGCTTGAAACCAGGTTGGGGCTCTCAAAAACTATCATTCGGCAGCGAAATCTATCTACCCTAATCACTTCAGGATAGATCATCCAGGTCTATCATCAGTTATTCACCATATTCATTCTTCTTCAGCGATCTATCACACAGAGAGAGATTTATTGGAGGTTCACGTTTTGCAGTTGGGGAACAGCTAGAAATCCTCAAGAAGAATTCGCTGGGACTCACCATCTCAATCTTTCCTTCGCATGTCCTCGCTATCTCTATCAACAGACTCACCACACTGTATTGGGTGATTATCAGTCCATTGTTTGAGTATCTGGAGCAATTAGCAGCAAAAACGTGAGAGAGGGGGACGTCACCTTCTGGGAGGCAAAACAATTCGCTAGGTGCCTTAAGGGAGTCAAAACCTGTGCATGAGACTCCTTATCTCTCCGGGAAGCCTAGACCATCACTCCTACAAAGTTTCAACAGCAACAAACTATTCCTCCTTCAAAAACGTCAAGATCATCAACAGGGGGCACTCTTTTAGCTGGGCATCAAATTCAGGAGAGGAGCACAATTATCTTATCTTTCCAGCAAAACTTGCATGCATCTTATCTATTGGCGGACTATCAACATCATTATCAGTGGTATGTGTATATCTTCTTCCTAAAATTCTTTGCCCTAATATCTCTCCAGATTAGCTATTTTTTAGGGCCGTTTCGCACGAAACTTTTTGCATGCACATTTTATTCATCTTTCTAGCACATCTTGAGTGTCAGAACAACAAACATAGTAGCAAAGTACAATAGAATATCAATTGGGATATTACAGAATTCTATAAAAGATCCAACATTTTGGACTAAATGTCCTCATTTTAAGGGGAGTTTAATTATCTCTCAACCTTTAAAAATAAAATCCTCAATTGCCACAATTGTAAAATATTATATATTGCATGTATACAATATGCATACACATGAATTAACGTTGCAAGATCTCAGTATTAAGTTAGACCATGAATCACCTTCATCAGAGGACCTTAAAGACATCCTACGAGACAATCATAAATTAATGCAAAAGATGGAAAAGAAGTTAAAAAAAGTCATCATTAATAAAGACAAAGAAATTTCTCGCCTTAAGGATCATAGTCAAAACTTGATCGCATAGATTAAGAAGTTAAAAAATGATAAAAAATCGCTATAGAGCAAGTTAAAGCAACTCACTGAGAAGGAAACATAATCAATAAACAAACAATGATTGAACCTATGGAACTAGAGGAGTCATCGGATGCAAAAACCCAAGTCATGGGCAAAGAAACCAATATAGATCCAGTCAACATCACAACTTATCTGTGAATCCTTCAAAGAAGTGCCTCTCCTGACAATGGACCTGCTTTAGAGTTCGAAACTGTTGAGAAACAATTCACCACTATAGGCTTTGTTTTTCACTCTCCAACTGTGGAAAAATGAATAATGATATTGCAGCCCTCCATGGAAGGGACATGATTCAAAAGATCCATTTTTTTAAACCTCTCAAGTAAAAATTGCTCACCAATCAGCTGACCTAGCATTCCTAAAGAAGTCTCATGACAGCAGAGTCGTCCCTAAATTCTCTGCTTAGCTGACACTTCAAGAATTGCTTTGGACCATCATATATTTATGGAAGAAGTTTGAGTTCTTATTATCTGTGAAGCCTTCAAAGAAGTGCCTCTCCTGACGATGGACCTGCTTTAAGGTTTGAAACTGTTGAGAAACAATTCACCACCACAGGTTTCGCTTTTCACTTTCCAACTGTGGAAAAATGAATAATAACATCACAACTCTTGAAGATGCAAATCCAATTTAAGTGAGGATATCTTCAGATGTCGAAGTACAAATGATGGAAAATCCAAGTACACTCACCAATAGAACTTCAGTGATCAACAAAGCGTGGACTCCAACATTTGAAGAGGATTCAATACCAAAAGTGAATCACGAAGACACTACAAGTATGAGGAATAATCGTGCTACAAAGACGTTTTGTCGACAGCGTAATCACATAAGTCATTGCTTCAACCAGTCAGTCTATCAACATTGTTCTAAACAACCAAAAATGGTTTGTATTCCGAAGAATCTGAATACAAAAATAGTTGGACCATGCCAAGGTAAAAGTCATCTTCAGAATCAATATACATTAGGTTTTTTCTAAGGAAACCATGAATGCCCAATGTCGCAGAAGATCAAATTGGTGTGGCCTGATCCAAAAACCGTAAAAACAATTTTGTTTGATGCTTCGCAAATCATATCATCTTGTTTCGTCAAGTGTCGCAACTACAAACACAGAATATCATGAGAAGACATTATAAACAAGAAGAAGGGATAAGTCTTCCAACGAATTATGCTTTGAGGACAAAGCATTTGTAAGGGGAAGGCAATGTAACAAACATAAATATTAAATAAATCATAAATATTCAACATTAATTAATAATAAAAATTTATTAATAAGCACTAGCAACTAAAGATGATTAAGGGATGCAACCCTTTGTGAAGAATCACCAAGGTGCCTTTACAATTTATATTATATATGGCACTCTCATTGTATTGTGTTTGTGTATACAAATAAAATTGTCCTTTATGGAATATTGTTGCTATCCTATTTATTTTGGATATTTACGGATTGAACCAGATTGGTTCACTTCACAAATCGTGGAAAACCTTAAAAAATACAAATTATATTGATTTTTTAAAAATTTTAAGCATATAAAGCAACAACAACATCATATAAACATATTGGCACATGAAAATGGAGAAAGCACTGATATATATTATGTAGTGGATGCCAAAAAGATGATATATCAAGATCAATACTAAATCCAGAACCTTGATAGTTGTCCAACCATGGACTTGAGAGTGGACAACCAATCCAAAATCACATCACATATTTAAATGTATCTCCTCATCATGAGGTAGATATGCAATCATACAATGACCAAAGTCATAAACTAGCATCTAGCTATTGATATCAATGCCATTTCCCCTTTTACAAGAAAGGTCATGGGTTGTTTGCCAAGACTGCCCCTTGCAGTAGAAGGCCCTGCCCTACACCAAATGTCACATGATGACTAATGGGTGTAGGACTAGGTACATTAATCTATGTCGAAGGTGGTGTTGGCGCAAGCACATCACCCTCCATGAAGTCTTCAAGTTGTTCCTCCTCCTCTTCCTCTAACCATGCAAGTGCCTCCTCCATGATAAACACCTCACTCTCCACCCTCCACTTGGACAATACACCAATATTGTCCAAGGAAAAGGCATCCACATTCAGTGTTTTCTCCACCTTCCTCATCCACGATCAAAGATTGTAATGGAGATGCACCAAGTCATTCAAATAGGGTAACTCCAACCTGTAAAAGGGTCATAAATTACAATAGATGTAATTGCTTTGTTCAAGTTCTAACCTATTGTATTTCTTTGAGTGTATTTTATCAAATACACTACAGTTGTGCTCACATCCCAAAGCACTATAGGTTTGGTTGAGGACTCTAATGGCGGATCTCTATAAATTTGGCCATAGTTTCGCCACCAAACATTTATAACAAATAAGAAAGAAAGGGAATTAGATTAGATTTCATTACAGTGGATAAGAGGAAATAAAGAAAACACAATTAAATTTAAAAAATGTGAAGTTTTAAATTCTAATTAATAATGACTTAGGTGGCATCAAAATGGTCCTTTCACAGATAGCATAAGCAAAGCCAAATAGTCCATTAGCCTCCTGATACATCTCCATCTCATGATTAATTATGTGTTGAGTATCAACATCAAGTACCATCCTATGAAGACATGTGAGGAGCCTTTCCATCATCACAATCAAACTTACATTTGTAGAAAAGTCACTGTTTATGAAAAGTGTTGTTGCATGAATGGGTCAATTAAGCATCATGGTCCACCGACTATCAATCAAATCCCATAACATCATGTGTCTATTATATCCAGGGGTAACCCCTCCCTACATGATAAGACCGAATAGTTTTTTTGATCCTATCCATGGCCTCATACAAATAGCTCGTTCATTGTGTCGGTGAAGCTCTAAAGATGGTGTAAGGTAGCGACAAGACTAAACACAGCCTCAAGCCAAAAAGGTCAAGCACCAAACTCTGCAAGCACAATGGGATGATGTATTGTCTATTTGTATCTGATGATGCAACAGAGGAGAAGGATATGCACTCTCTCTGTTGAGGCCCAATCATAGTCAAGTAGGCATGGCCCCCACACCTCAAAGCCATAGAGGATTATGGGTCGGATGAGAGTATCCATGAGAGACATCTTGGATGAGATGTCCTGAAAATGGTGTCTAAAGCATTGTCTCTATAGAAATGCTAGGAATCCATATCCTTTATTAACTTGGGATTTAAGAGATGTCATAGGCTAAAACAAGGTCCTGTGAACTGAACCCGCAAATAGGTAAAAGAGTTAGTGACCTTGATCTCCTCCCCTCTAAAGAAGAAACGAACATCAGTGAGTAACCTCTTCGATCCATTGAAGGCAATAACCTTGTTTTTACTTAAGTTGATCATCAACTAACGAAAATCAAAAAAGAGGGCTAAGGCATCTAACTGTCTCTACAAACCCTCTAGAAATGAGGCCAAGAGGACCACGTCATTGGCAAAGAGCATAATAGACATCAAGACCTGGTGGAGAAGGCACTCTTCGTCGTCTTGAATGTGCTCTTGTAAGAAAGACTCTAGCTCATCAATGTAAATCCCAAATAAAGTGGGGGAGAGTGGACACACCTGCTTAACTCCATTAGTACTCCTGATGAAATCTGAAATCCCATGGGCCATGCAAAGACGGCCAAGGACTAAATCGTATAATCTCATAATGGCAATCAGAAAGGTCTCAAAAATGCCAATGTCTTTGAGCCTCTAGAATAATGCCACTCTAGGGACAGAGTCAAACGCCTTTCGAAAGTTTACAAAGCAACAGTAGACTTTCGAAGAGCAGTGGCATGCCTCCTCAATGATGGCTCATAGTGTAAGAATGAGATCAACGGTTTGGTGTGCCGGTCTGAAGCCCACCTGTCCTCTAGCTTTGAGTTGTCTTCTCTCAAGCTCCCCAGAAGAAGCCTCTAGCCTAAGGAACCTTAATCAAAAATTGCTTGAGCAAAACAAGAGATTAAAAGAGGAGCAATCATAAAACCAAGAGCTTCAGGACAAAGTTGGGAAGTTAGAGAATGATGAAAAACTTTCTCGTCTAACGAAGCATAATCAAAGTTTGTTTACACAAATCAAGAAGTTGAAGGATGACTTCAAAGTCTGAAGATTCTTTCATGTTGTTGACGAAGTTTCTAATCTGCTTGTCATCTTTAAAAGTTTAAACACTTGCCAATGATTAAGGTTGTCTGGGACAGAGGGTCTGAAATTTATTTCAAATATTTCATTCCCCTTTATCAACTCTTCATTGAAATCTAATGTGGAAGCTACTACAGCAAGCTTCTTTGCTTCATTGTTTTCTAACCGATGCACCACCATGAGGTTTAAAGTACTAAAATATTCCAAGGTCTGCCATACAACATTCCTATACTTTTTTAATCTTTCACTCTTACATGCAAATGAGTTCTTGACTTGGGAAACAATCAAGTCTAAATCACCTTTAATACTTAGCACCATAATGCCCATGTCTTTCACAATCTCAATCCCTAGCAAAAGTGCTTCATACTTAGCCACATTATTTGATGCATCAAATTCAAGTCTGTAAGCAAAGTTAAACTTTTTATTTGACGGTGAAGTTATGACAACCCCTGCCCCTTTTGCCGACTTAGAAAAAGCTCCATCAAAACTCATTCTCCATAGCTCATCGGCCTCTTCATCATTAGCCTTTTCCCTGATGGGTATAAGGTAGTTTGCATAGATGGCATGGTTTCCAAGGCTATCTACTTCACAAATGTATTCATTATCTATCTCATCAAGGTTCTCAACATGATACTTCCTTTCATTTTCCCTATATAGTTTGACATGCGCATCTTCGGAGGATGAAAGCATGGCATAGCTCCAATCCATTTGGATAGATCCAGCAAGGGTTGCAGCCCATTTCCTTGACAACAATATTCCCCATATGTCAAGCACATCTATGACTACTATGTCCATGGTCACACCAATGTCTAGTATGCATCTTATTTGACTGAAAAATTCAAAATTATACCCACAACATCGATTTCTCTTGAGTCCATGGCACATACATTTTGATATGGCCTTGTGATCTTTAGACCCATTTTCTCCATAACTTTATTGATCATGATGTTAGATGATGCGCTCAAATCAAGCATACAGTTATGCAATAACTTATTAGTTGCAATCAATGAAATGTAGAAGGCAGGATGGTCTTCTTTGTTAGGATCCCTACTATGCAAAACAATAGGAGTATCTTCATTAAAGTTACTTTGTTTCCTAGCAGGACTTTCAACAGACTTATTATAACTATTTCTTTTGGTTTGTTGGCTATTTTTTCCTTGGGCTTCTTCGTAATTACTTCTTTAGGCTTTTCAACAATCTTTTCCTTAAGTTCCTATAAGGTTTTCATGAAAATATCTCTTTGACTAGGAATTTTCAGGATCTCAATTACTAGGAAAGGAATTTTAGCACTTGACAACCAATTACCTAAATCAATATTCAGATCTATAGGTGGAGAAATTTTTACCTTTGGTATATGTTGATCTGATTTGCTTGGGATCACACTCTTCCTTCTTTGATAGACCATGCCCTTGTACTTCTCAATAATTTGTTAAGGAGTAGGTTTTTCACCAAAAATCTTTGTTGCAATATACTTCTCTTAACTGTATTCCCTTTCTTGTTTCCATTATTCTTTTGAGATAGGATAGACATGCCTTACATTGTTTATATAGTCAAGGTATCTTGGATAACCCACAAAATTACTTGTCTCCATTTGCTCTTGTCGAATAACCCTCTTGTTAATTTTTCGAAGCAGCATCGAGAGCCATTCTCTTAGGAGAATGGAGACACCTGGTCCAGGACCAAGGTGTGGAACCAGTCTAGCACTAGGGGACTCAACCTTGAGTTGAGTAACCATTCTGTTGAATGGTGACATCTAGTCCGGGACTAGGATATGGAACCAGTCTAGCACTGGGGACTAAGCCTAGAGCTGTGTGGCCATTCTTTGAATGGAGGCACCTGGTCAGTTACCAGGAATTTACCTAGTCCGAGACCAGGGACTCAACCCGGGGCTGAGGGCCATTCTCCAGGAGAATGGAGGCGCTTGGTTTGTTACCAAGTATTTGACCTTGTATCAAATTATGCAGCCTATGGCTGAGGCACCTGTCTGTTACCAAGATAACACTATAAGCCCTAGACTTGATCTAGGCATGTGTGATACTCTGACCCTCGATCAGTGGGCCTTGTGATCTTCTCCAAGGTTTAGCTACCCTTGGTTAAGACACCTTAGTATCCGATCTTGGTGTCACGCAGAGTGTGAGATAAAAGCATTAGCAATTCTCTCTGTTTATGCTGATGTACTTTGAGTGGGGAGGAAGGACCACCTTGACCACAGGGCACTTGAAGAAGGCTAAAGCAAAAGTCTAAATTACATAAGGACCCTTGGTACCACTAAGGTGTCAAAGTGAAAGTGCAAAAAGACCTTTAGTACCACTAAAGGTAAAAGTCAAAGTGATAAAAAAATAAAATAATAATATTTTGTTCTTTTGAGTTTTGGTCCACTTACAGGTGACTCAAAGGCTATAAAGGAAGATCAATCCATTTCATTATTACACACACTTCCTCTCATAGGTACAGCTGCTTCAAACAAGAAGAATTCATTGGTTCAAAAAAGAAGGAAGTTGTCTTGTGATTATTCCCTAGCATGGATGAGTCTAGCTAGGGCATCCACTCCTATTGAAGTAAAACCCTAAGCTAAGGCTTCATTGAAAAGAGCAACGGCAATCTTTTATCATTTTTATGAGTTAGGGTTTTACCCTAACTCTCTTCTTCTTCTTCGGGCAACTATCAGTCCTCACCGAAAAGCCACCAGTCCTTACCGGGCAGCCACCAATCTTCACGGGCAGCTATCAGTCTTACGGGCAGCTGCCCTTCTTCCTTCGAGCAATCTCCTCTAGGGCTTGGCCCTTCTTTTGGTTTCTCGGGCAACCAGGCAGGCATACCCGTGAGGGTTGTTGTGGTTGCACAGTCCCTCGGGCATCCTACAGGCATACCCGTGAGGGTCTCGGGCAGCAGCTAGCAGGCCTATGAAGGCTGTCGGGTCTACACAAACGCTCGAGCAGCATACAGGTCAGCTCGAAAGGGCCTCAAGCAAACAGATCTACCCTCCGGGCAGGTGCCAGATAGACCACGGGCAGCTTGGGCAGAGCTGCAACAGAACCGAGCAGGGCAGCAGGTATCGGGCAACTGAGCAGAGGATCCGGGCAGGGCTCGAGCAGGGTAAAACAGATCACGGGCAAACAGAGAAGAGTTTTGGGCAATCTGATCTCTCCGGGCAAGAGAGAAAATTAGAGCAAAAAGCCCTAATTTGGCATTTTCTGTGTAAAAGTTTATCTTCTGTAATTGTGGATCTGTGGTACAAACTCAATTAGGGTTTGAGGATTCTTGAAGAACTTAGTCATCTCATTTATGAGATGAATTACTAATTCTTTTGGAGTTTTTGTCTTTTAAAGGTTTCCCCAGTGAAAAAAACTCTTGTGTTTAGTGTGTTGATGTGTTGATGTTGTTTACTACACCTGTCATTTATTATATGTTAGTTTGCAAATTTTAAAGTATTCATGCTAATGCTAAAAATTCAACATGGTATCAGAGCTTAGCATGTGAAGACCCAGTAAGAAGAAATTGTTGTTGTCTTCCTAGACCTTGGGATATTTTGCAAACTTGACATTTGACTAAGTGGCAGAGATGGCCATCAACATCTTCAGACCGGAAGAAAAGATCCAAGTTTCAGCTAACTACAACTCCTGGAAAGCTAGGCTTACAACTATTCTAGAAGAAAATTACCTTGGTGACATTGCGTTCAATGTCAGTGAAGAGCCAACATCCAATGCTGGCAGACTGGCTTACAAGAAGCAGGCTAAGGCTAGAAGGATTATCTATGATTCTGTCAAAGAAACTGTGATGCCCAACATTACAACATTAAAGACTGCCAAAGAATGCTTTGCCACCTTGGCTAATTTGTATGAGAAGGCTCCCAGTCAGAAGAGAGTCTTGAAGAAAAGGCTCCAAACATTGAAGATGAAAAAGGATAAGGGGTTGGTCCCTTCTTCACAAAGATTGCACAGTTAAGAGATCAACTTATTGCTATCGGTATTGTTGTTGATGACGATGACCTTGTGTAGACGATGGTCGATGGACTCCCAAGTTCTTAGGAAACATTCCTGGCATCTGTCAGTGGACGTGAGAATCAGCCAAACTTCGAAAGACTATGGCATGATTGCTTGGAAGAAGAGGGAAGGACTTCAAGCTTGGAACAAAGACAAAGAATTTCAAAAAGCCCTCCTCTCAGCAAAAGAAGGGAAAGAAACCTCAAGGTAAGTTCTCTGCTGTTTCGAAATTAGAATGTTATAATTGCCACAAGTTTAGGCACTTTGCCAGGGATTGCAGGTAGACCAAGAAGAAATACAAGAGAAGATTTCAAGCATCTGCTGCAGAAGATGAAGAATAAGAACCTAAGAAGAAGAACACCAGGGCTTGTTGGTCATTTGAATGAGTTTTGTTGGTGGTTGGTCAATTAAAAGATGTTTGTCATTGAGGTAAACATATATTTATATAAACATGTTGCTTACAGATAAGCTATCAAATTGTATCTTATGATGCCAACGTTTTTTACCAAAGTGGTGCTGGCATATATAAACTTTGTTTTGATGTAACATGGAGTTTGAAGAGCTTGTTGTTTGACATTGTTTTTCACATGATGCCAATGTTTTTTACCAAAGTGGTGTTGGCATATATAAACTCTGTTTTAATGCAATATGGAGTTTGAGAGCCTGTTGTTTGACATTGATTTTGTCATAAATATCAATGTTGTTTTTTCATTTAAATATTGGGTGTTGGCATGTTACTGGGGTTGTTAATATCAACGCAGCTATATCTTGAACTATCAATTGCTTCCAAAGTTTAAACCATCAAATAATTAACCCAACGTTGAGTCTTCAAATACATGAGTGTGTTAAGCCATCATTTAATTTGATTCCAAACATTGTTGCAAAAACACAGTTTATTAACACTGCTCAACGTTGACAAAATAGTTAATTTTTATTCACTCCAAAACGATTGAAGAAGTGGTTGTCACGGTTATAACCGTAGCTAATTGGTTGAGGGTATGCGCTGTAATATAAAGAAGGGTTGTGTACGCATAGGATTGACATTAAAAAGATGGGAATATTCTATAATATAGAAAAAAGAGGATCGAGATTGGAATAAAAAGAACGCAGAGAAGGTCTCGGTGTTGAACAACAACGAAGGCTACAAACAGAGTAGAGAATGTCTCAATGTTGAAGAGAACAACAACGAAGGCTGCAGACAAAGCAGAGAATGTCTCAGAGTTGAAAAGAACGGGAACGAAGGCAGAAGTGTTTCAATAATGCAGACAGAGCAAAAAATGTCTCAGACTGAGTTGACTGTGTAAGTAAATATGGTATGCGTTGAATTTCACACTTTATGAATGAGTGAAATGTTGTTTGAGACAGAGAAAGTATTGAATAGCTCATTGAATTAAATACAATGCCTGTATGTGCTCATATAATTTTGGATTGGTCAATAAATGAACATTGAACATTGTAGTCATATTGAACATTGAAACGAAGATGGAAAGTTTGTATGATATGTGTGAATTAATTTCTAAATGTAAACAAATTGAGAAAGAATTTATATCACTAATTATGAGCATTGAAGTTCTGAGTTTGCATAAATGAAAATGGTTGAGACGGCATTAAAAAGTTCACTTGACAGAGACAAATGATTTTGACTGAGTTGGATTTGACAGAATTGCATTTGACAGAAATGATTTGAAAGAATGTGTTCTTGATACAGATTGGGTTTGAAAAGGTAACAATCTTAGCTTGAAAGTATATGAAACAAGTTGGTGCTTGTGCTATAGGGAGGAAGGGTGGAGCTAGGGAAGACTATAAGTCTTCAATACAGGTTGTTGCTTGTACAAAGAAGGAGTAGAAGCTTATTTTCAGTAGATGCTGAAGAAACAGAGGTAGCTGCCTCATTTGAGTCATTTACTCAAATAAAATTGATATATAAAGAAGTTGTTGCTTGCCCTACATCTAAAGAAAGAGGTTTTTTCCCCTTATGGGTTTCCTCATGAAAAATTTTGTGTCTCAATGTTTATGGATTGCTTGACTATTTTGATTTAATTTTGAAAAAGAGATTAAAAAGTAAATTATGGTAGCTAACTGATTCACCCCCCCCCCTCTCAGTTAGCTTGTCTTGTCCAACAAGTGCTATCAAAGCCGGTTGCTTCAATGTCAGTTTAACTACTGGAAGTCTTTGATTGTTTATGATGGATAAGAAA
Source organism: Pseudotsuga menziesii (assembly GCA_001517045.1). Taxonomy (NCBI): domain Eukaryota; kingdom Viridiplantae; phylum Streptophyta; class Pinopsida; order Pinales; family Pinaceae; genus Pseudotsuga; species Pseudotsuga menziesii. The sequence goes on from LPNX011100034.1 coordinate 199,700, forward strand.
TCTAAGTTTACTAAACATGGATTACCTTTATTTGATGGGCATAACTATGCTTTTTGGAGTGTTAGGATGAAGTTGTTTTGCAATCTCAAGGAGTTGATGTTTGGCAAGTTGTGTTAAATGAATACAAAAATCCAGCAACTATTCCAACAGATGCCACTAGTTAAAAACTCTATGAAAGTAATTCCAAAGCAATGTATGCAATTCTTGGAGGTTTGGCAGGTTCAGAATTTGTAAAGGTAATGCAATGTGAGTCAACAAAAGAATTATGGGACAAGCTTAAAAATATTTATGAAGGAGATGCTAAGATAAAGAATGCTAAACTACAATCTTTTAGGAGTCAATTTGAAAGCTTAAAGATGGAGGAAAGTGAAGATATAGCAACCTATTTCTTACACATTGATGAAGTAGTTAATACCCTGAGAGGTTTAGGAGAAAAGATTAAAGATATCAATATTGTGCAAAAGGTACTTAGATCTTTACCTGTAAGATTTAACTCAAAAGTATCTACTTTAGAAGAAAGAAATGATCTTGATACTTTAGAAATGGATGGATTACATAGTATACTAACAGCGTATGAAATGAGGACTTCTAGTGAAAATCCTTCCAGAAAAGAAGCAGCTTTCAAGGCAGCAAAGAGAGACAAGAAAAATGTTGAAACTAAAGTCAGCAATCATGAAGAATCAGAAGAAGATGTGGAAGAAGCTAACTTTGTCAAAAATCTAAGAAGAGGTAGTGTCAAGTACAAAGGTAAACTTCCACTCAAATGCTTTGATTGTGGTAGAATAGGACATTTTGCTTCCAAGTGTCATTTCAATAAACATTCTGATGGTGAAGAAGAAAGTAATAGAAAGACTAAAGAATACAAGAAAAAATACAAGAAACCATTTCAAAGAAAATCTTATAAAATGAAGAGTCTATTCATAAAAAATGATAGTGATTCGTCAAATATAGATGGAAGTGATGAAAGCTCAGACATTAGACTGTTTATGGCTTTAGATAATCAGAATGAAAAATTCATTGAAGAAGAAGAAGTTGAAGTTGATTTAGAAGCAAAACTTGTAAGTGCACTAACTGAACTTAGAAAGACAAGAAGGGAATATAAGTCTCTTAAGGAAGAAACAAAGAAACTTGAAAATGACATACAAGAATCTAGCAAATCGATAGAAAGCACTGGGACAATGATAATTGATTTAAAAGTTAAATTGGAAGAGGCTAGATTAACTGAAGAAGCATTAAACAAGTTGCTTATAGAGAAAGATAAAGACAATGAATGTTTGAAGATTGAAGTTATTTCTTTAAGAAAAATGTTGCAAGAAAGTAACATGAATAGTAGTTCAAAAATTCTAAATCAGATTATTAGTTGTCAAAGATTTACTAATGATAAGACTGGAATAGGGTATAAAACAGAGACTACTCATGCAAGTACAAGTACTAATAAGACTGGAATAGAGACTACTAATGCAAGTACAAGCACAACTCTTGAGAAAACAGAAGCAGGGCAAAAGAATATCAGTATGCAGATTGGATCAGCAAAGCAAGAAAGGAATCAGGTTTCAACAGTTCAAAGAAGAATTTATGACAGGTATTATTACCACCTAAGTTGTACTTAGGGGTTTTTTATCAAGTGAGCCTGGTGAACCGGACAAGGATAACTTGTTCGGACTTTAGAAGAACTTCAGTCTTACTTCTGGGACGCTTTGTTGTACTATATCACATGTTCATAACCCATGGGGGAATTGTAATAAATGTTCTAGCATGATAGTGTCTGTAAAGACTAGGTCTCTTAGACTTTATTTGTCAATCCGATCAGCCCAGAGTATTTTTTCCCTTGGTTATTATTGGTTGTTGAATAAACGACTAATAATTTCTGAGTTTTTCACTGCATACCTCCAAAGTTGGGGTGGTCGGCTTGGCATTTAGGCCTATTGAGGTTATTAGAGTCTATGTGTCAATGTATAAACATGCTAGGCATCATGGTCGAGTCATATGAACATGTCTAAGTCCCCCTAGGTTTTTTCAACTTTTTTATTTTTTTATTTTTTTCAGTGTTTTTTATTAAAATTTAATTTTTCCAAAACTTAGGCTATTTTTTAATAGTTTAATTGGAAAAATTGATTTTGTAATAAAAGTGGGCCAAATAATCAGTTTCAGCCATGTAGGTGCTCATTTTCAAGCTAAGAGCACCATGTAAACCCATGGAACCACTATTTCCTATTTTTGAGTGATTTTCTATCACTCAGGTCAGAAAGCCCCAAAAAATCAATTATTGATTATTTTAATTAATAAATTGATGAATAATGGAGCAAATCCAAAATCCTAGATCAGTGGATTCTCAACCGATTTGATTGAAATCAGTCAAATCTAAAACAGATTGACTAGATCTGACAAATCATTGACTGAAGGAGGTGATCTGGACAGATCCAGAGTTGAACTTCAGCATCCTTTATGGGGAATTTCGCCCTCCCTCTCTCCTCCACACGTTTGGGCTCATCTGGATGAGTTTTGGTGGATGCTTCAGTCAACAGGTTGAGGCGTCAGTCAAATCAGCTCTCCGATTGACAGTTGCACTCAGTGAGACTCAGATCTGGCTCAGTTAGACATAGATCAGGCATTGATGGACTCTCCTTCAGCTACAGTGGTCTATCTCCTTGGGATTTGCGCCCCCTGGGCTGGATCTCCTTTTTTTGTATAAATAAAGCTCAGGCTGCCTCTTCCAAGCTAGTTAGAGCTGGATTGAGGAACTGTTGCCATTGTAATACTGCTATATTTTGTGAATAAAGAAGCTTTGGAGGCTATACCGTGTAGTGCATGTGTTTGTGTGGATTCTCAGTGTTATGTTGCTAATGTGGTAACTGCAATTTCTTTCCAATTTTTGTGCTGCTTTCATTTTCTGGCTTCAAGGATTTGGTTGAATCAAGTAAGGGTGTAAACTAGGCAAGTTAGATTGCTTGCTCTTGTTTATCCATATGATGTATGCGCAAGAATTTCAGTTATATGCTTAAATAAGATTATTTTTGCATGATCTTTCATTTTTGTTGCTTTATACATCTATATCCAGATCGCACGAGGTGTTGTGCAGGCTTGTGTTATCTAGTTGCAGGTTCCCGATTGGATGAAGGTGTGGATCAAGATTGACGTCAATCCGTATCCAATAAGCTCAAGACGCTGTCCCTCAGCACTCCACAAAAAGGCCTCCTTTCAACTTGCTCCATTCAAGCAACGAGCCGACCTTCTCTCCTCTTCTTCTCATTTCTTTAAAAAAATCAATCTTTCGGTTACCTGTCTCTCCCTCTTATGATCAGATCTAGTTCTAAGAATTGAATATATATTGTTAGATCTATTTCATAAGAGTCTTGCTGCTTAGATCTGTAATTTCATAAAGAATATCATTTCATAAAGATAGATCTAGGTGTAGGAATTGTCTTTTTTGCAAGTAGCTAAATCATAGATCTAAAACTTGCTCAAAAGGTAGTTTCTTTTTTCGTTCTTTAAAGATTTAAATTCTGCAAGCAAAGTGCATATCTCATAGGCTGCCCAAACAGCAAGCCAAGATCCCAAGGAAAGCTTGCTTTACTTGGTTCCTTTTGCAAAACTAGATTAGCCCCTTTTAACAATTTTTTACTTAGTTTTTTTTCGGTAATCAGCGTGGTGACCCAAAACACTTTTAAAGTGTGTTTAGGCACATTTGATTTTAATTGCTTGCTGTTTTTTAGCAGGTCTAACAAAAAAGAGAAAGAGACTCTGCTCATTTTCCGACTCTTGGACGAACCAAAGCTTCCCGGAAGCTTCCCCCACCGCTGTGTTTTGAGTTTAGCTTGTTACAAGCTTGTTGTAAGTCTTTGGATCCCAGATAACAAGGACCAAAGTGCATCAATTTCAATTTGCTGATATTGTAAATCGCTGCTAATAAAAAGAAAAAGTCTTTTCGAATAGGCTCTTTCGAGCCAATTCACCATCCCCCCTAGGGGGGTTTGCGTCTGTGTCATTTTTTACTTTTTCTTCATATTTTTTCAATCTAGCATAGTTCTAATCTGCAGGGTAGTATACTTTGATTTCTAATCAGTTCCATATTCCATATCTAGTGGTTTCAAAGTAATTTTAATACTTACCCCACGACTTCCCGATTGACCTGCAAGGGGAAAGAGATGTGTGGTAGGACTAATTAGAAAATCGGCATTGTGTATATTGGATTCCTTTTTCATCAACTGTTTCCTCAGCTATAATAAAATTAACCCCTCCTTGATTCCCCAATTGATATCCACTTGGATCGAAAGAGGTTCCTGGAGGGTTTTCTTTTTAACAAGAACACCTATCTTAAAATTTACTAAAATTGACAAGACTCCAGTGTGTATGCTCTGCACTTGGCTGCAGTTCGTCCGATCAGTCAAGCCGCATCAAAAGCACTTGAGTGACTAGATTAATTAGTCCTCACCTCCCAAATTGACAAACCATCAGGCGAAAATCCAACGCCTCAAACGAACTATAAGCGATGGCAAAATACCCAAAGGAGTGGGAACAACTGGAAAGTGACCTCAAGGCGTCGATCTCTGTCACACCCTAACGGGTGCGTTATGAACAATAGTCTCCAAGACTCCATTCCAACCCACAAACACCTTGCGGGTAGCCGTGAAAGTTCACTTTTGGACATACTCCAAGTACCCCTAGGGTATATCTGAAGTCCCCTTTTCGCCTAATTTAACTCATTCGCATTCCACACTAATCTAAAATCTACCAAGAGACATTTGCAAAACATTCATTCAAGCGCATGCAAGCACATTATTTTCTCTATTGACTCCGTTTAAGGCACTGGTGATTTGTTTCTTTCATTTCTATATATATTAAGTGTCTTTACTGTGCTTATCTGCTTAAAATATTGCATCTTGTTATCTTTTGTTTCCACTGGTTAATTTCAAAACTCCTAAGTAACTCATTCAGTTTAACACCATCACACTAAGTAATTAGCCTTAGTAACTTAATAGGATCTACCCCCCTTGGCTTCGTTAGGAGTTGAGCCTAAACGAAGGAGTCAAGAACAAGGTGACAGCCTTGACTCAAGACTTGCCCCCAAGGACACACCGAGTGGCTTGAAGATTTCTGCCACGTGACCCAGGTGTGTGAAAGGCGGCAACACTTTTTGGCGTCGTTGCTGGGGATAAATATTTTTATACCCAGATACGACTTAGATTAACTTTTTTCTAAACAACTAAAAGGATAAAAAATTTGATTGATCTTGTCTTTAAAAAACATAAAAATTAAAACTCGATCCATCTGGCGACTCCACTGTCTAATATCCCTTCAATAATTTCTACCTGAAGAAACCGCCGACAATTATTCAATCCTCTCCTTAATCCCGAAAGGTTTATTAGGGAAAGATTGAATAGGCAGACTTCTCGCAGAAACCTTGAAGATTTAGGAGACCAATCCCTCTTAGATATCCATCACATATTTGTAGAGAGTCATGTTCACCAATCTCAAGAAATGACGGAATTGTTCAAACCCCTTGACTTTTCTCAGATAGCAGATGCTCCCCATGCCATTCCAAAAGATGCTATCAAGAAGCTCCCCATATTTCAGGGCAATAATGCCATCACTGCCAAGTCTCACCTTCGAAAGTTTAAAAAGCACCTGGTCAATTATTGCAATGATGCTGCCCATGACCATGACGATGTCAAAATGAAGCTCTTTGCTTTATCCTTAGAAGATGATGCTGAAGAGTGGTA
>LPNX011100034.1:205630-220439 GCA_001517045.1 Pseudotsuga menziesii
TCATATGCACAATAGAATAATCATAATGGAAAGAAATAATGGACCTAGGAACTTTCAGCCTAAGCAGAATCAGATGTATCAAAAGAAATTTCCTCAGCAAGAGCCTAGGATTCCAAACTAGTTAGACTCAGTTAACATGGTAGAAGAAGTAATTCCATGGTGTAGACCCTGTGAACAATTCCACCAAGAAAGTACTTGTTATGTTGCAAATCAAGTCATGGAACATGGACTTCCCGAGTTCAGTAGTCAAGAAACAACTTCAAGCGAGCCTGATCATATATACATGGTAGGCCAGGCCTACCCTTTGTCACCAACTAAATAGTACAAACCTAAGGATGAAACCATTGTTGAATCTTATAGTGAAACTTATGATGAAAACTGTAAGGTACATGATGGGACTCCTATGTGTTCTCCATATAATGATGACAGTCTGGAAGGTTTACTGCCTTGTGACCTTTTCTCTGAAGAAGATGAGTATGAAAATGAGGACAAGTATAACTTGGAGCATGATACAAGTGACGAAGACTCCCTCATCTCCGACAAAGATGTTGATGAGGAGTCTTGGACATTCATGGAAAATCCAGTTATGACATGAATAAAGAGGAAAATAATGAACCAGAAACTTTTGATGGTTTTGTTGATTTTTCTGTCTATGGCATATTTAAAGGAGAGAGCATGGACCATGTGGCCTTGGGAAACTTTGATATGAAAAAGGAGCATGCAGTTTATCCATATGATCAGTATGAGCCATATATCAGTATCAGTAATGAAGAAAAAGAGAACTTGATATCGGAATTTGATATCAGCAATGGGGAATCCATCACATCTGACATAGATGGTGGTGATGACTATTGGGATTTTTGGGGATATCTTATTAAGAATCCTATATATGCTATATCCAGCAAGGGGAGTGTCTATTTAGAAATTTGTGGAAGTCCAATCTATTATACTTCCATAGAGGGAAGCATGGATCTGGAGACCTGGGAAAATCATAGTATGGAAAAGCAGCATTCAAAACTCTTATATGATCATTCAGAGTCATATCATGCAGAGCCGCACAAAGGTATCAATAATGAAGACATGGAGAAGCAGTGTTGTGAAAAGACAGATGTGATGCAGTTACTAGAATATCAGTCTCAACTATCATCTTCACATATAGAGTCTCCTCATGATTTGGAGCCACTTGGGGCTTATACAGGGAATTATCATCCGATAAGCCTCGATGATCAATATGATGGTGTAGTCAATCTGCCTCATCACTCTGATTTGTATATCAACCCTGTCCAGTCATGGATAGAAGCAGCCTGCGCAAGCAATTACCACTTTGGGAGGAAGTTTGACGACATTATGCATGCCTATGATTTCCCATCCATCCCACCCCTTTCGAATCATCACACAGGTTTGCATTTTCTAAATAAAGTATCCTTACTTTGGCTGGTAACCAAAGACAAGGAAATTTTTTTTTATGTTAATAAAATGCTTAGGTGGTTACATTGGATTTCTGATTACACTTAACCCTGTTTATATCATGCTTAGAGTAGGAAAATAAGCTCCTTAAAAAAGAGCATTTACTTTCCGCATTTTTGTTTTAGCTATAATAAAACATTTTTTTTCATTACTTAGTTACATTTGTTTTGTTTAAATAAATCATCTTAATGGTTCATTTGGTTTTTATGTAAAGCTTGTGCTACTGAGGTTTTCTTGTCAAGTTGAGATGTTTTTACAGGGTGTATAAACCAGAGATTCTGGTGTTCTCGTATCCTCTCCTTGCCCTAAGACCAGATCGAGCACACGTCCCGTAGTTGGAGCCAGAATGTTAACACCTAAGTTGTACTTACTGGTTTTTTATCAAGTGAACCTGGTGAACCGGACAAGGATAACTTGTTCGGACTTCAGAAGACCTTCAGTCTTACTTCTGGGAAGCTTTGTTGTACTATATCACATGTTCATAACCCATGGGGGAATTGTAATAAATGTTCTAGCATGATAGTGTCTGTAAAAGACTCGGTCTCTTAGACTTTATTTGTCAATCCAATCAACCCAGGGTGATTTTTCCCTTGGTTATTATTGGTTGTTGAATAAACGACTAATAATTTCTGAGTTTTTCACTCCATACCTCCAAAGTTGGGGTGGTCAGCTTGGCATGGGGTGGTCGGCTTGGCATTTAGGCCTATTGAGGTTATTAGAGTCTATGTGTCAATGTATAAACATGTTAGGCATCATGGTCAAGTCATATGCACATGTCTAAGTCCCCCTAGGTTTTTTCAACTTTTTTTTTTTTACTTTTTTCAGTGTTTTTTATTAAAATTTAATTTTTCCAAAACTTAGGCTATTTTTTAATAGTTTAATTGGAAAAATTGATTTTGTAATAAAAGTGGGCCAAATAATCAGTTTCAGTCATGTAGGTGCTCATTTTCAAGTTAAGAGCACTATGGACCCACTATTTCCTATTTTTGAGTGATTTTCCATCGCTCAGGTCAGAAAGCCCCAAAAAATCAATTATTGATTATTTTAATTAAGAAATTGATGAATAATAGAGCAAATCCAAAATCCTAGATCAGTGGATTCTCAACCAATTTGATTGAAATCAGTCAAATCTGAACCAGATTGACTAGATCTGACAAATCCTTGACTGAAGGAGGTGATCTGGACAGATCCAGGGTTGAACTTCAGCATCCTTTATGGGGAATTTCGCCCTCCCTCTCTCCTCCACACGTTTGGGCTCATCTGGATGAGTTTTGGTGGATGCTTCAGTCAACAGGTTCAGGCGTCAGTCAGATCAGCTCTCCGATTGACAGTTGCACTCAGTGAGACTCAGATTTGGCTCAGTTAGACATAGTTCATGGATTGATCGACTCTCCTTCAGCTACAGTGGTCTATCTCCTTGGGATTTGCGCCCCCTGGGCTGGATCTCCTTTTTTTGTATAAATAAAGCTCAGGCTGCCTCTTCCAAGCTAGTTAGAGCTGGATTGAGGAACTGTTGCCATTGTAATACTGCTATATTTTGTGAATAAAGAAGCTTTGGAGGCTATACCGTGTAGTGCATGTGTTTGTGTGGATTCTCAGTGTTATGCTGCTAATGTGGTAACTGCAATTTCTTTCAAATTTTTGTGTTGCTTTCGTTTTCTGGCTTCAAGGATTCGGTTGAATCAAGTAAGGGTGTAAACTAGGCAAGTTAGATTGCTTGCTCTTGTTTATCCATATGATGTATGCTCAAGAATTTCAGTTATATGCTTAAATAAGATTATTTTTGCATGATCTTTCATTTTTGTTGCTTTATACATCTATATCCAGATCTCACGAGGTGTTGTGCAGGCTTGTGTTATCTAGTTGCAGGTTCCCGATTGAATGAAGGTGTGGATCAAGATTAACGCCAATCCTTATCCAATAAGCTCAAGACTCTGTCCCTCAGCGCTCCACAAAAGGGTCTCCTTTCAGCTTACTCCATTCAAGCAACGAGCCGACCTTCTCTCCTCTTCTTCTCATTTCTTTAAAAAAATCAATCTTCCGGCTACCTGTCTCTCCCTCTTCTGATCAGATCTAGTTCTAAGAATTGAATATATATTGTTAGATCTATTTCATAAGAGTCTTGCTGCTTAGATCTGTAATTTCATAAAGATAGATCTAGGTGTAGGAATTGGTTTTTTTGCAAGTAGCTAAATCATAGATCTAAAACTTGCTCAAAAGGTAGTTTCTTTTTTCGTTCTTTAAAGATTTAAATTCTGCAAGAAAAGTGCGTATCTCATTGGCTGCCCAAATAGCAAGCCAAGATCCCAAGGAAAGCTTACTTTCCTTGGTTCCTTTTGCAAAACTAGATTAGCCCCTTTCAACAATTTTTTACTTAGTTTTTTTTTCGGTAACTAGCGTGGTGACCCAAAACATTTTTAAAGTGTGTTTGGGCACATTTTATTTTAATTGCTCGTTGTTTTTTAGCAGGTCTAACAAAAAAGAGAAGGAGACTCTGCCCATTTTCGGACTTTTGGACGAACTAGAGCTTCCAGGAAGCTTCCCCCACCACTGTGTTTTGAGTTTAGCTTGTTACAAGCTTGTTGTAAGCCTTTGGATCCCAGATAACAAGGACCAAAGTGCATCAATTTCAATTTGCTAATATTGTAAATCGCTGCTAATAGAAAGAAAAAGTCTTTTCGAATAGGCTCTTCCACCATCCCCCCTGGGGGGATTTGCGTCTGTGTCATTTTTTACTTTTTCTTCATCTTTTTTCAATCTAGCATAGTTCTAATCTGCAGGGTAGTATACTTTGATTTATAATCATTTCCATATTCCATATCTAATGGTTTCAAAGTAATTTTAATACTTACCCCACGACTTCCCGATTGACCTGCAAGGGGAAAGAGATGCGTGGTAGGACTAATTAGAAAACCGGCATTGTGTATATTTAATTCCTTTGTCATCAACTGTTTCCTCAGCTATAATAAAATTAACCCCTCCTTAATTCCCCGATTGATATCCACTTAGATCGAAAGAGGTTCCTAGAGGGTTTTCTTTTTAACAAGAACACCTATCTTAAAATTTACTAAAATTGACAAGACTCCAATGTGTATGCTCTGCACGTGGCTGCAGTTCGTTCGATCAGTCAAGCCGCATCAAAAGCACTTGAGTAACTAGATTAATTAGTCCTCACCTCCCAAATTGACAAACCATCAGGCGAAAATCCAACGCCTCGAACGAACTATAAGCGGTGGCAAAATACCCAAAGGAGTGGGAACAACTGGAAAGTGACCTCGAGGCGCCGATGTCTGTCACACCCTAACGGGTGCGTTATGAACAATAGTCTCCGAGACTCCGTTCCAGCCCACAAACACCTTGCGGGTAGCCGTGAAAGTTCACTTTTGGACATACTCCAAGTACCCCTCGGTATATCTGGAGTCCCCTTTTCGCCTAATTTAACTCATTCGCATTCCACACTAATCTAAAATCTACCAAGAGACATTTGCAAAAATTCATTCAAGCGCATGCAAGCACATTGTTTTCTCTATTGACTCCATTTAAGGCACTGGTGATTTGTTTCTTTCATTTCTATATATATTGAGTGTCATTACTGTGCTTATCTGCTTAAAATATTGCATCTTGTTATGTTTCCACTGGTTAATTTCAAATCTCCTAAGTAACTCATTCAGTTTAACACCATCACACTAAGTAATTAGTCTCAGTAACTTAATAGGGTCTACTCCCCTTGGCTTCGTTAGGAGTTCAGCCTAAACGGATGAGTCAAGAACAAGGTGACAGCCTTGACTTGAGACTTGCCCCCAAGGACACACCGAGTGGCTTGAAGATTTCTGCCACGTGACCCAGGTGTGTGAAAGGCGGCAACAGATATCAAACTAGATTTGATGGATATTGTTTTTTCTGCCATAAGTATGGGCAAAAAGCAGTTTTCTGTAATGGTTTGATAAGAAACAGAATTGCATGGAACAACTACGATATCTCTAGATTTAAGTATGGAAAAAAAATTCAAAACACCATGAACAATTCATACAATAGTTTTGATGTCTTAAATCTTGAACTTGAATGTTACAAATGCAATAATTTTTGGGCATATAGCAAGAAACTGCCCTATGAATTTCTCAAAATCTGCTAGAAGTAAATACATAGATTTGAAAGCTAAATGCTGGAAAAAGAAAAATCAACACCTAAACATTGAAGATTGCAATCTTGCTTTACAAGCAGACCATAAAGTTCAGTGTTGTGTTGATAGTGGGTGTTCAAAACACATGACAAGTAGAAAACAGAATTTTATTACTTTAGATGAAGGCAAAGAGGGCACAGTTACATTTGGTAATGAACAGTTAGCTCAAATAATTGGAAAAGGCACCGTATGTCTAAATAATAAAAACATAATGGCTGAAAATGTTTTATTGATTGAAGACATGGAACATAACCTGTTAAGTGTAATTCAAACATGTGTTAAAGGGCATTTTATGATATTTGATTCCAAGCAGTGTCAAATTAGAGATGTCAAAACAAATCAATTAGTTGGGACAGCTAGAAGAACACCAAATAATATTTACATATTAGATGAGAAGGATGAACACTGTTATCTTGGAAATGAAGATGAGAGTTGGTTATGGCACAAAAGATTTGGGCATATTAATTTTGATAATTTGATTCAGTTAAATAAAAAGGAAGCAATAATAGACTTACCTGTTATAAAGAACCTTTCTAGCTCTATTTGCAAGCAATGTCAACATGGTAAACAAACTAGAGTCAAGTTTAAAACAAAGGAATATTCTACAACAAAGCCTTTGGAAATAATACATGCTGATATTTGTGGACCTATGAGGGCAATAAGATTAAATGGTGAAAGGTACTTCTTGTTATTTGTGGATTATTTCACTCGAATGACTTGGTTATTTTTACTGAAAAAGAAGTCTGAAGCATTCAATTGTTTTCAAGTTTTCAAAGAATTGACTGAAAATGAAATTGATATGAAAATTAAGTGTTTAAGGTCAGATAATGGAGGAGAATTTGTGTCAAATGAGTTTGATAATTACTGTGATGAAAATGGCATTAAAAGACAATTCTCTGTTACAGAAACACCCCAACAAAATAGTGTTGTTGAAAGGAAAAACAGGACTGTTATGGAGATGGCAAGAACAATGTTGAATGAGTCTAGGTTGAGTAATGTGTTTTGGCCTCAAGAAATTCATACTGTTGTACACATCTTGAATAGAAGCTTGCTAAGAAATAATAATGATAAAACACCTTATCAGTTATGGAAAGGTAGACCAGCTAGTTTAAACTTTAAAGCACTTTAGAATTTTTGGGAGTAAGTGCTATATTAAAAGAATTGATAAAAATCTGGGTAAATTGGATTCTAGAACCGATGAAGGCATATTGGTTGGATATTCATGTTCAAGAAAGGCGTATGAATGTTAAAATTTCAGACTAAAGAAAATTGTTGAATCAATACATGTCAAGATTGATGAGTCCTCGTTCTTGAAATCAAAAACTGAAAAGAAAGATTATCAAATATATGACAAACTTAAGGAGGAAGAAGAAGCAAGTGACAAAGAGGAAACTAAATCAGTAAAAAATGAAAATCTGACTCCCTCTACTTTGTTACAAGGTTCAACTCCATCTAAAACTCCAAGTAAAGGAATACAAAAAAATCATCCTGAAGATCAAATCATTGGTGATATAAGCAGGTGTTGAGACAAGAAGTAAACTGCAAGAATCAATTACAAATCAAGAACAGGTATCATTAATTTCTTTATTTGAATCTAAGAATGTTCAAGAAGCAATTAATGATGAACATTAGGTAAAATCCATGAAAGAAGAGTTAAGTCAAATAGAAAATAATGAAACATGGGAACTAGTTCCTCAACCTATAAACAAAAATGTTATTAGGGCTAAGTGGGTATTCCGAAATAAGTTAGATGAAGCAGGTAAGGTGACTCGAAACAAAGTTAGACTAGTTTGTAAAGGTTATGCTCAGGTAGAAGGCATAGAGTATGGTGAAACTTATGCTCCTGTTGCAAGGATGGAAGCAATTAGATTAATTCTAGCTTATGCTTGTTCTAAACGAATTAAAGTTTATCAAATGGATGTCAAGTCAGCTTTCTTAAATGGTGAACTAGAAGAAGAGGTTTACATGGAATAACCAAAAGGATTTCAGCTATCTGAAGCAGAAAATTGTGTTTACGGGTTAAAGAAAGCTCTGTATGGGCCAAAGCAAGCTCCACGAGCTGTATTCCCGCCTTGATAAATATCTTAGGCAACAAGGATACAGAAAAGGAAACACTGACAGTATTCTCTACATTAAAGAAGAACAGGATAGCTTGATTATTGTTGAAATATATGTAGATGATATTATATTTGGAAGTGATAATGATCAGCTTAGCAAACAGTTTGCACAAAGTATTGAGAATGAGTTTGAAATGTCCATGCTTGGTGAATTAAAGTTTTTCTTAGGCCTCCAAATTTCACAATCCGATAAAGGCATTTTTATCTCTCAAACCAAATACATAAATGAAGAGCTAAAGAAATTTCAAATGGAAGATTTTAAACAATATCTCTTTCTACTGCTGAAGCAGAATACATTGCTACTGCAAATAGTTGCATACAGGTAATATGGATGAAACAAATGCTAACAGATATACATGTCACCTATGATTATCCTATTCCTATTTTCTGTGACAATACAAGTGCCATTAGCATTTCCAAGAATCCAGTTATGCACTCAAAAACAAAACATATTCCAATTAAGTTTCATTTTCTCAGAGAGCAAGTTTTAAACAATATTATCAAGCTGGAGTATGTTGGCACACAGAGTCAAATTGCTGACATATTCACTAAGCCTTTACCTCAGCTGCAATTTGAAAATCTTAGGGAACAATTAGGTGTTTGTTCTATGTAATCTCTTTCACAACCAATTATAATTATATATCAGATTTGCAGATTTTCAATAACAGACTTCTATTGGGGGCTACTCTGTTGTGTTACTTTTTGGTTCAGTTCAGTTTTGGTTTAACTTTCAGGTGTTTTTTACAGTCTTGATAATTATCAGCGTCTACACAGGTTGGTTACAGTTTGTACTGGTATATTCAGGCACAGGGATTTGTGTTAGGGGGAGCATTATTGGTTCCTACATTTGATCATAGGAGGTTTTGCCATCGATGTCAAAAAGGGGAGAACATGTTTATGTTTGCCATCAATGACAAAGGGGGAGTTTGTTGGTCAGTTGAATGAGTTTTGTTGGTGGTTGGTCAATTGAAAGATGTTTCTCATTGAGGTAAACATATATTTATATAAACATGTTGCTTACAGATAAGCTCTCAAATTGTATCTTATGATGCCAACGTTTTTTACCAAAGTAGTGTTGGCATATACAAACTTTGTTTTGATGTTGTTGCCCACCTATTTCGACTAGGTGGCAACCTCATGTACATTGAAGATGTACATTATGTGCAGTTTGTACCATGGAAAAATTCTAGGGATTTTTCATTCAGCAGGGCAATTATGCCCCTTTTGTACACGAAATGTCCGCTCCCCTGCGTGGGATAATTAATGTAACTTTATATGTCATCATGGGTCATTCCTCTAAGGATGTCACCATGGACTTTATTATCAGGGAAGTCCTCTTCACCGAGTGTTTTTTTCCCCTTCCAGTTAATTTTGTTAATTAACAATTTTAATTGGTTGGGTTTTTCACTCATAAATCCTCCAAAGTGGTGAATTGGCGTTCTGATAATCAAGCCCATGAGGTGGCTAAGGTTTCAAGTTGTTGTCCATGACCATGCTAGCCATATCTTGTAGTCTTGCGGAATTTCGTTAGGATTTTAATTTTATTTTGATTTTTTCCTAATTAATTAACTTTACCATTTGGTGGTTAATTAATTAAGTTTTGATGAATAATGTAATCTCTTGAACCTTGGCATTTTGTAATAGGGGCTATGAATGCAAATGAAAAAGCTATGACACCCCCTAAGCCATTGGTTCAAGTCCCATGTCATTCTGACAAGGAGTTGGGAAGTTAGACCAATTTTGGTTAAGACAAGGTATTTTTTCCTAGGAAATTAATCTAATTTCCAAGGGTGAAAAATTAAATTGTTTGATTTTGAAGGAAAAAATCAAATAAGGCCATGGTAATTAAGTTTGGGGGTGGCTAAGCATAGCCAAAATTTCATTTAAATAAACCCCCCATGGTCAAAATAAATGTATGAAGATCTCCTTAGTGGGGTGTCCCTCTTGTCTTAATAAAAGATCAAAAATTAAAAAATTAAAAGATAAAAATAAAAAATAAAAAGATAAAAATAAAAAATAAAAGATTAAAAGATTAAAGAATAAAAAGATAGAAATTATAAAAAGTAAAAGATAAAAAATAAAAGAATAAAAAGATAGAAATTTTAAAAATAAAAGATTAAAAGAATAAAAAATAAAAAGATAAAAAGTAAAAGTAAAAGATAAAATAAAAATTAAAAATTAAAAATAAAAGATTAAAGATTATATAAAAGATTAAAAAATTAAAGATAAAATTAAAAATAATAAAATTAAAAATTGAGTCAAAGGAGGCCCCACTTGGGTCATGGAAACCCTAGATCTAAGGGTTAAGCTTTATTGTGACATGGATCTATCTTTTTGACCATTGATTTGAAAAGGCACCCTTGCTTATAATTGGTGGATGGTTTGCAAAGTCAACAAACCTAGATCTAGTGGTGGAGATCTAATCTAGATCTAGATCTAATCTTGGCCATTGATTTTCAAGGGGTTGGGGTTGCTCCTCAACTATATAATGAGGGTCTCACTCCCTCATTTGAGACTTCTCTCATGCTATTGTTATGCTGCAGAAATATTTCCTCTCTTCTCTTCTTCTACATTGTGCCCTAACTATTTTGCTCAAGCCCTAGAGGCTTTCTTGTATTCAAATCTTGCCCTAGTTGGGTCATAATCAAGGAAATACTTTGGAGGGATATTGTGCCGTCATTCTACATTTCATGCATCTTTTGGTGAGGTAACTTGCATGAGTACTTATTTGATTTGCATTTGTATTAGCTTAGATAGCTCTCCACAAAGTATTTTGTGGAGGGATTTGTAAGTAGAAGTATTTATGCTTCCATTTGTGAGTTTTTAATAAAATTTATCAAAGTATTTTGGTAGATTTATTGGGTGCTCACCTCTTTGTTTACATTTTGCAGCTCTCTCATAAGTGTAATTACAGGTTTTCCAAGCCAAGGACATCTCTCCAAGGGTTTCTCTTCAAATTTGCATTTTCGTCCATATTTCTTTCTCTCTCCTAAAACTGAGTTTTATTCACTGTATAGTGAATAAAACCCTTGTTTTAGGGCCTTCTTCTATTATAGATTGGTATAGAGTTTTAAATCTACTGTTAATATATCATTTAGATGCCCAAAAGTTCATTTTCTGAATATTAAAACTTCATTTTTTCAAAAATTTCATGTTCAGATTTTTTTTAATAAAATTTCTGGGTTTTTATTTTTTCTGTGCTAACTTTCTGATTTAGTTTTCTGCAGTAAATTCCAGCAAGTAAAGTTGCTGGTTTTTTGCAGGTTTATGCGCAGAAGAGGGGGTTATGTTTCCCAAATTTGCTTTAAAAAGCCCCAGAAAAGTTTGGTCCAAAAAAGGGCCAAAAACCACATTTCTTCTCTTCTCTTCTATAAGATTGTAAACCCCAAAAGAGAAGTTCTCTTTGGGGTATTCTCTAAAGCTTCAAAAGCTGCTGTAAAATCTGTATATGAGTAGTGTAGAGGTAGCCTAGATAACTAGTTTGCTTAGATTTATTTTTATGCAAGTCTTATTTCTGTTTACCCACCATCTCTGTTACAGACCACCATCTCTGTTACAGAGATTGTTGTGCGGTTAGGATTAATAAATTTTGTTACTTCTGTTTACCCACCATCTCTGTTACAGACCACCATCTCTGTAACAGAGATTGTTGTGCGGTTAGGACATTGTTTAGCTAATTGCATTTTCCTTTCAAAGTAGCTAAGTTAAAATTTTATTTTCTGTCAAAAGAGTAACCATACAACCCACTGATCCAGTGTATCCTCTATCCCACTTGTCATCTCCCTTTAGGGACTTCAAGTTGGGTATGAAAAGCAGGAGAAGTGGGGGCTTAGTTTAAGTTAGAACAACTTCCTTTTTCTACTACAAACCTTCACATTTTGCTTTTCAGTCAAAGATCAAGTACCAGCATCTCCCATAAGGGATACCGCTTGGTTGATCTTGTTGATAGTATAAAATTAACCTTGCATGGTAATCACCAAGACTTAAAATTTACCCATAAAATTAACCAACAACAATTTCACTAGCCCCTGTTCCTCTACTCGGTTATCACCCTTCGGGGTACTCGCGAGATACGACAAGGGGTAGAGGAGTTTTAGTTTAATAGGCATCCATCTTGCTATTTTTCCAGTTGACTAAAAACAGTGACCTCGGAAGCTACTTGGGGTAGAAGACCGTGGGGGGTCTCTAGGCGTTCTACGTCCTCCTTGTTGAGCACCGGGGCATTGGGGTTTGACCTGGGAGCTACGGGTGGGCTTTGCTCCCACTTTGTTGAGCGCACCAGCGTTCCTTCTTTGACTTGAGAAATACTAGATTGGGGTAGTCACACCACCGGTTCGAAAACTAAAACTTCAAGAGGAAAAACCTTAATAAAATTTACCTAAAATAAACCAAGAGACATTGCAAAACCGGTTCTGTAACATTTTCATTTCAGCAACATTTCGCTCCAATATTGCACTTGTTTCCTTTCAGTTGTTGTTGCTCCTGCAAAGCAAACATAATAATTTTCTAACTTGTGGATATTAGTCAAATGGTTTACATTTTTCTGCTATTTATCTGAGTATTGTTAGCATCAAGTTTATTCATGATATTGCTACTCAACTGTTAAATATTGTTCATATTACTCAACTGTGATTTTATTATCTTTCATATCGTTCATGAATCTTTCATAACTGTGTATATTGTTCATAGTTTGTTTTTCATCTCATTGCTAGATAACTCAACCTATGGGATAATTAACTTAGACTGCATCCATTGAAAGTTGCATTCTCTGACTCCATTACTTAGGCACTGGTTATAATAAAAGGATTGACTGTCATTAAAATATTGCATCTTGCTTTGGTTTGACTGTCATCTCTCAAAACCTTATAACCTCACACCTTAATAAGATCCCTTTAATTTGCAATTAATTAAAAAATCAGGAACTTAGTCTTCCGTAGGGACTTCCCCCCTTGGCTCTGTTGGGATCTTGCCTAAACGGAGGAGTTGTGGACTGTGGTGACAGTGGTCCCCAGCTCTCGCTTGCCCCCGAGGACACACATAGCAGGTTGTGACTTTCCTGTGCCTTAAAGTGTGAATTAGGCGGCAACAAATGTAACATGGAGTTTGAAGAGCTTGTTGTTTGAAATTGTTTTTCACATGATGCCAACGTTTTTTACCAAAGTGGTGTTGGCATATATAAACTCTGTTTTAATGGAATATGGAGTTTGAGAGCTTGTTGTTTGACACTGATTTTGTCATAAATATCAATGTCGTTTTTTCATTTAAATATTGGGTGCTGGCATGTTACTGGGACTGTTAATGTTGACAAACTGAGATTTATTGTTTGCTGGTTTAAATGAACAATTTGTGGTTTTCACTTCAGCCGGTTTTGCATAGGCTTGAAGTTACTTAAAATTTTGCCGAACACTTTTAAACACACAGTAAAAATTACTTAACAGGCTGAAAACAAATGCATGCACACCATAAAAATTTACTCAGAGATTTTTGGCTAATCAGCCCTGGAAAAACCCCCACGGGGAAAACCAGTCAGAGAGGAGAGATTTTAATTTCTTCAGCAAAATATATCACAGAAAAATACACAGGAAATTTACTTATCTCCCAGCAGATTTTTATCTCAAAAATCTGATCACTGTGTACAGCAAAAAACACACCAGCCGTACACTTAATTTCTGTGCATTAAATTTGCTGACCGTACAGCATAAAAACCCAGCCGTACTTCCTTGAAAACCGTGCCAAATAAATGTTGTTTGTGCCTCGAAAACTGTGCAGGAAATTTATTGCAGCCGTACCTCGATTTCTGTGCAGCCGTACCTTGGTTACTGTGCAGCCGTACCTCGAAATTCGTGCCACATTAAATGCTGGCCGTACAACAGACCGTACACCGATTTCTGGAATTAAATGCAGACCGTACTTCTCCCTCGATTTCTGTGCAAAAGTACCAGCAATAAATGAAGGTAAATGCCCTCGATTTCTGTGCATTCAATGTTCCTCGATTTCCGTGCAGCAATCTCTCTCAGAAAATTCGACCTCCTTCAGCAAACTCGACCCTCTTCTCCTGAAAAATGAAAAGTGAAGTCTCTTTGCCTCCCTCAACCCTTTTTGTTTGCCCTAAGTGAGTTTCTTAATCCAACGGTGGAGAAAGAATCAAATCAATGGCCAAGATGAAATGAGAGTGAAAATCCCTTTTATTTATTTCTCATAAATAAAATCACTCACCCACTTAAATTTATCAAAAAGTGACTTTATTGTCATAAAGTCTCATTAAGTGACATTTAATGTGAGGGTCACCTTTTTCCCTCTTAAAGTGACTTTAGGCAAAAATTAAAGTCACCTAGGGAACATCTGCCTAGGTACAAAAATCAACACTCCCTCTTACCGAGGAAGGTGTTCTGTACCACTCCCAACTTATCCCTGAAGAAGACGAACTTGCCCCTCCCCAAAGACTTCGTCAAGATGTCAGCTACCTGATCATCAGTAGAAATATGCCGAAGCTCAACTGCTCCTCTCTGAACGTAGTCTCGGATGAAATGATATCTGATCTCTATCTTCTTTGACCTGTCATGGAACACTGGATTTTCAGAGAGCTGAATGCAACTCTGATTGTCGCAGTAGATCACCGTAGGCCTAAGCTCCCGATCAAACAAATCTACCAAAAGCTTGCGAAGCCACAGTGCTTCACAAGTAGCCTGACTGGCTGCCATGTACTCAGCCTCAGCTGAACTCAATGCAACGGATCTCTGTTTCCGGCTGAACCACGACACTGCTGCCGAGCCCAAACTGAAACAACAACCGCAAGTGCTCTTCCGATCCCGCACGCAACCGGCCCAATCTGAATCTGTAAAGCCAACCAATCCGACTCCATCCGAACACCTGTAGTCCAGACCATAGTCCACTGTCCCTGCAAGGTATCTCAAAACGTGCTTTGCAGCTGTCCAGTGCACACTCTTAGGCTCAACCATGAACTGGCTAAGAGTGTTCACCGCAAAGCACAAATCTGGTCTGGTGTTGACCAGATACATCAACGAACCAATCAGCTGACGATATA
>LPNX011100034.1:224312-252769 GCA_001517045.1 Pseudotsuga menziesii
GTTAATATCAACGCAGCTATATCTTGAACTATGAATTGCTTCCAAAGTTTAAACCATCAAATAATTAACCCAACGTTGAGTCTTCAAACGCATGAGTGTGTTAAGCCATCATTTAATTTGATTCCAAACATTGTTGCAAAAACCCAGTTTATTAACGATGCTCAACGTTGACAAAACATTTAATTTTTATTCACTCCAAAACGATTGATGCGTTGTAATATAAAGTAGGGTTGTGTATGCACAGGATTGACATTAAGAAGATGGGAATACTCTGTAATATAGAAAAAAGAGGATTGAGATTGGAATATAAAAAAATGCAGAGCAGGGTAAAACAAATCATGGGCAGGCAGAGAAGATTTTCGAGCAGTCTGATCTCTCTGAACAGGAGAGAGAAAATTAGGGCAGAAAGCCCTAATTAGTAAAAGCATAATTTGGCATTTTCTATGTAAGAGTTTATCTTCTGTAATTGTGGATCTGTGGTACAAACCCAATTAGAGTTTGAAAATTCTTGAAGAACCCAGTGATCTCATTTACGAGATGAATTACTAATGTTTTTGGGGGTTTTGTCCTTTAAAGGTTTCCCTAGTGAAAAAAACTCTTATGTTCAATGTGTTGATGTGTTGATGTTGTTTACTGCACCTGCCATTTGTTATATGTTAGTCTGCAAATTTTGAAATATTCAAATTTCATGTTGATGCATGAATTCAACATTTTCAACAATCTTTTCCTTAGGTTCCTCCAAGGTTTTCATGAAAGTCTCTTTGACTAGGAATTTTCAGGATCTCGATTACTGGGATAGGATTTTTAGCACTTGACAACCAATTACCTAAATCAATATTCAGATCTATAGGAGGAGAAATTTTTACCTTTGGTATATGTTGATCTGATTTGCTTGGGATCACACTCTTCCTTCTTTGATAGACCATGCCCTTGTACTTCTCAATAATCTATTCAGGAGTAGGTTTTTCACCAAAAATCTTTGTTGCGTTATCCTTCTCCTGACTGTATTCCCTTTCTTGTTTCCATTTTTCTTTTGAGATAGGATGGACATGCCTTACATTGTTTATATAGTCAGGGTATCTTGGATAACCCACAAAATTACTTGTCTCCATCTGCTCTTGTTCCATTATGTAACAAAATTTCCGACAAGCAGACTCTTCGTGGAACTCTTCACAAGGTCTGCAATAGGGTGGAACCTCATCAACCATGTTGTTTGATTCGAGTTGATTTGGATGTCTCTGCTCTTGGGGAGGATACTTCTTTTTCCACTCTTGATTTGGCCTTGGTTGAAAACTTCTTTGATTTTGAGCAACATGAGTCTTCTCCATGGCCATCAATCTCTTTTGCATTACATTCATTTGGGAAGTGTGGTTTACCATCATTTGAGTCATTTCCTTGATGGATTCCTTAGTCTGATCTTTACCTTTTGGTTCAACTGCTTTTCCCTTGGAATCATGCAGTTTGGGAATGGAAGCGCTACCTCTAGAAAAACCAGGCAGATTGAATTTTCCATATGCTTGCATGTTTTTGTCCATCTTTTCGGCAGTTTCCATGGCACCATGTAGAGTTGTTGGCTCCTTATCTCTGAGCCAATATCTCATATCACCTTCGAAAGCTTCTATGTAGTAAATGAGAGTTGATGCATCAGGAGGTTTAATATCTTTATGAAGTCCCGCAACCAAATCAGTGAACTTTTTTATTAAACTCCTCAATTGTCTCATTTTCTTTCTTCTTAGTTTCAGTCAAGGCAGCCAACAGGTGTCGATTCTCTTTCTTGTCACCCCATCTTGAATTGAAGATTGTCTCAAACTGTGCGAAGGTTTTGATGTTGTTGTTGTTATCAGCCAAATTGGTGAACCATTGAAATGCATCAGCTTCTAGGGATAAGGCAAAGAGCCTCATCTTTGCATCTTCAAAATTCACATTATAGCACCACTTGGCGTAACACTGCATGAAAGACAATAGGTGAGACTTCGCAATTATAGCATCATTGCCATGAAAAGAAGGAACCTTCTCTATGGAATTATTAAGGATTTGATGAGGATAACCAGCAATGGCAGTAAAGTCCAAGGGTTTAAAAAGGTCAGCCATGCTAGTAGGTGGATTACTTGATTGAGGATTAAATAAATAAAAGTTGAATGTCAAAAATTGACTCAGATCTAAGATCTTCAAGGATTTTACGAGATGCTAGCTTGCTTTTCCTCCTACGATAGACCTGTTCAGGCTCAGGGATGAACTGAATCAATCCTTCAAAGTTTCTTCTTGTAGAAGGTCTTGGTAAAGTTAAAAATAATGGAGTCGCCAGATGATCTAAGTAAAATTATTCAATTTACAACCTTCATCAAACAAAGCAGAAAAAACAAAAAGAAACTCAAAGTCGTATTCCAGGAATAGAAAGATTTATCCCTGGCAACGGCGCTAAAATGTTGCCACTTAACTCGCACCTCGGGTCACGTGGCAGAAATCTTCAAGCCACTGGGTGCGACCTTGGGGGCAAGCAAGAGTCAAGTGTTGTCACTTGATCTTGACTCTTCCCTCTAGGCTCTCTCCTAGCGAAGCCAAGGGGGGTGGTCCCTGGTAAAATAATCTAAGATTGTTTTAATCTATGAAAGCAAACAATTAATCTAGAAGATGATAACACAAATACTGAAACTGAGATAATTTGCAAGTAACTTAAATCACCAGCATAAAATAACATCCCATTTAACACATCAATGAATTTAAATACCTAGAAATAAATAGATGATGCAATAGACCAGTGCTAATGGAATGCTTGCGTGTAAGAGATTTGCTAGTGATGTCTCATGAAGTATTGCAATTGTCTCGCTTGGTCAGTTTTAGAATTATTAAGTGAGTAATTAAAGAGTGGGTAAATTGTTCATCAATTTTATTAAAAATGTGGTAATGATTTGATTATTAAAGGGAAAATCTAGATATACCCAAGAGGTACGAGGAATATGTCTGAATTTACTCGAAAGTGGCTCTCAAAGTGACGTGTGGGCTAGAGGAGTCCTAGGGATGTGTTCAACACTACACCAACCAACGGTGTAGCCTAACGGGGCCCCACAGTCACTTTCTAGTAGTTCCCGCTTCACTTGAAGAATTTCCCCACCAACGAATAATCTCGAGTAAATGTCGGATTTTCACTTTTGGGGTTAAATTACTAGTCACTCCAATCACTTTTTTATTGTCCCACCGATCCATCCAATGGCCTGCAGTGTTCACAAGAGCATATGGGAATTGAAGCCTTGTTTATTTTAAGAGTTTTAAGCTTAAATGAGAGTTGTTTAAATCACAGTACCAATACTCTCATTTCCAAGAACTTAGTCGGATTCGTTAATTTAAATGCAAGAAAATAAAATTTTGAAAAAATTTAAAAAAAAATTAAAAAATATGTGAATCTCCCCTGGGGGGATGGGGTGTGGGCACTTGGCTTCCCACTTGCTTCTTTTTTTTACACTGATTACAATGAAGATTTGTGTTCCTTTGTAAAATAGGAAACACAAAGAATTACAAATTTGAGGCTTAAAAAATGCCCACTAAACAAGTAACAAGAGAAAAGGCTCTCGGATGGCTTAAATCTTCAAATTTTCGCCAAAGTGCCTCTCTACCTGTTCATTAATTGCTGCATATATGCTAAATAATCAATTCAAACAATAAAAATTTAACATATTATTCAAGTACTTTTTAAAAGATAAAAATTTGAAAGAATAAATATTGAAAAGTACCTGTTAGAAGCTAAATTTATGAGATTTAACTTTAAAATCATATCTAACTTAATGGTAAATGTAAATCAGATTTAGCTTATGATCTATATTACTTCACTAAACCGATTAACACTTGTCAAAGTAACCCGTAACCAAAATAAATATTTTTTGTGAAATGAGAGAAGAGAGGAAGCAGCCTGATGCCAGAACTTGGGCGATGGAGTTCTTCACAGTGGAACATAGAGGAACTATCTTTTTCTATAAGTGTTGAAGAGAAGGAAGATGTAAACAAACTCAACCTCTTCTTCAAGCAAAGCAACCTGCAACTTGGACAAAAAACTTGAACAGAAAATGGTTAATAGACTTGGTGCTTGCCACAGAAACTTAGAAAACTAGATTATTAAAACAAAATAATAGAATACTTCTAAGAGATCTGAAACAAATATATAGTAAGATCTTCAAGCAAACAAGCTTTTAAACCTTACCCTACCGAGTAATAACTCCCCTTCAAAGGCCCAGCTCAACCACAAAATGCAAGAAAATGAACACCGTCGGTTACTTCAAAAGCTCAAAGCACTGCTCATCCACACATGAAAAATGCTACATAGATCCTGACCTCCAAAGTCTTTTATTCAGAATGATAAAGAAAATACTACAATAGCATGCAGGCAGAGGTTCGACCTTCGATGCCAAAACATAGAATGAATGCCTTCTTATATAGATGAATCCACAAACTAGAGGAGGCACATTTACCCATGAAGGCGTCTTTGCTTTGTGTGAGTTGTTCATTGGTTGGGATGAGTTGGATGTGGGCTAGATAAATGGCAATATCCAAAACATAAATGCCACATCCCCAAAACTCAAACCAACTCTCCAAACTTGCTATCATTTCTTGGGAATTGCGCCCCCACTTGGAGAGTTGTGCCCCCCTCTCATGAGAAAATTTCTACTTCTCCGTTTTGTTGGAAACGACAACATTTGACCTTCCAAAAACATTCGGGTACTTGCCACTTTACTTTGCCAAGTCACCAAAATTGATTTCAGCAAGTTTCTTTTATTTTTTTAATTGTCAAATTTTTTAATTATCTCACTTTTTTGGTCTTTTTTGGGTTTTTCAAGTAATAATTAATTTTGGAGATAAATAATTACTCTAAAACTTAAGAAAGTGGGTGCTCTGAGTTAGAAAATGAGCGCCCCCATGGAAAAAACAACCTCCTAACCCCACTTTTATGACTTTTTGAACTTTTATAATTGACTTATTAAAAATAACCCTGTAAAAACAGACAAAATAATAATAATAATAATTTTTTTCTGAAAATTAAAAACAAAAACTATGGGGGACTTAGGACATGTTCATAATGACTCAAAATAATGATTGCATAGTAATATACATTGACACATAGGTTTTAATAACCTCCCAAAACCTAACCATCAAGACAATTATTCCAGCTTTGGAGGCTTGAGTGAAAAACTCGGAAATTATTTATCGTTTAAAAATGATAGACAATTAACAAGGAAAAAAGTTTAAAACACCCTGGAATAATGCATTAATGACTAAGTCCTAGGAAACCAAACCTTTTACATAAAGTCATCATGCTAACTCATTTTATTACAATTCCCCATGGGGTATAAACATGTTAAAAAAAAAAATTAAAAAGGGCCTAAGAAGGCCTGCATTTACTTTTGAACTTGAAAAGTGAACAAGTAATTGTTCATCCTTCGCGGCTCAGTTAGAAATCCAGCTTAGTGCAACTTAGTTGGTAACAAAGTCAACACAAGTGTGCAAGGAAGACATGTTACAAAAGGTAAATGAAGAATACTTTACAAATATAAAGAAGAAACATAAGGTTATTAAACACCTTATCGACATCTGAATCATAAGAATCGATTCCTTAACCAATCACTTTATCAACATCAACAAAAGCGAATGACCTATGTTCCGAAGAATCCTCGTAACGATACAATTCATCTCAAAAAAGAAATGTTCGAAATTGCAATAAAATAGGTTCTCCCCAAGAACCATATAAATGTTCAATTCCACAGAAGATCAACTTAGGGTGGGCCAATGAATTACAGCCATAAACACTGAATCCCTTGGCTCATTACTTAAATTATCAACCTGAGAGTTCGTACAAACTTAGAGGTACTGTGCACTGTTTATGCAATTGCAAAGGAAAAACTTGTCTAGTGCCATGAATGGGAATTTAAATGAATAACAATAAAGGAACCTAGATTAATCAACCAGAAAGCATTCTACTTTGAAACAGAGATAACAACTATCTACAAGTTGCAGAAGTGCAAAATCTAACTATTCAACTTAACACTTACTTCTTTAACATTCCCAAAGTGGCAAGCTCAACCAGCTCCCAATTTAGCTAAGGAACCAATGGTGAAGAATTGCCTTGCTATGGCTCGGGTATATAGGATGCGGGAAATACAGTAACTACCAATGCCATGCAAATTCTCGAGATGCAGAGGGCGAGTATTAATTAAATTGAATAAGAGATGCAAGCATCTAAAGTAAATAACCTTGAACAAACATAAACTCAACTACTAAAAACATAAACAAGGGATATTTGTGCACAAAAACTGAAAAGAAATCTGTCTACATGAAAAATTACAAAACATGTAGAATTTATACAAGAACTGTAATCCAAATATAGAAATTATTAAATGAAGTAAAGAATTAAAGGGAAATGCATGCAAGGGTCCTCAGTCATTCCCTTGAGTGGGCCCAACCCAAGGGAGCTCCTGGAACCCTTGCTAACTGAACTCACTCGAAGATAAAAGAAAACTAGCTCTTCTCCATTAAAAATATGCCATAAACAGTAAGGCAGAAAACTGCCTCTCAATTCAAATTCACCTTGACTGGCAAGGGAGGAACAAAAATGATAAAGAGAAGAAGAATGATAAACTAACTAACTCATATGCTTTGATCCTACTACTATTTATACTTAGTAAACTCAAAACTGCCGATACAACCAGCTCCTTGATTTGTGGAAGGTGTCTCCTTGTTAACTAGAAATCAGCATGCAAGTTTAGTGGAATAGATCCCCCCTTTAGGAATTCGACCTTGGCCTTCAATAACTTGATATATCATGGTTTCTAAGTCATTCTCCAAGTGGTGGCAGCTCGTGAGAAAGATTTGCACTTGAGTAAACTATCACATGCAATCAGCGCTTTGGTTTGTGGAAGTTGTCCCCCAGTTAACTAGAATCTGCATGCTAGTTTTGCAGGATTGACTCCCCCCTGAGAAACTCGACCTTGCCTCCATAATTTCAACCCCTTATGCTCATTGAGTCCTTATTTAAGTGGTGGCAGCTCATAAGAATGATTACGGGACATAATCCCTTAAATTCCTCAATCATGTCTTAGTTTGTCTAGTGGACTAGTTGAAGGAGATTGATATGGTTGTTGTGACTTGATTTCTTCCACTTAGCTTTTAGATAACCTCACCTATAACTCCATCACAAATCAAGAATGTTTTGACAAATATTAGCCCATTATCTCAGCAAATAAATAAAAGGAATAAGCAAATTAAGTAAACATTACTAATCAAATGTCAAGATATTCATTTAACAAATATGCATAGGCTTTAAGTAAGATTAGCATAAGTTCATCATTAATCACACACACTTAATTCTTTTTAGCTCCTTAAGTATCACCAAGATGGGCCAAATAATGTGTCATTTTAAGGGCCCATCAACAAACCCTTTCACAACTCAACAGTTATGATTGACGCTTAGAAGATCACATCATCTTGTATCATCTACCATAAAAAGTTTAAAAATGAAGAATCCTAGAAGACATTACACGCCAAAACCAAGACATAGCTTTTGTATGCTTTGAGGGCAAAGGATTTTTAAGGGTAAGGCAATGTAATAGACATAAAAAATATATAAATAAGCATCAATTAATATTAATAATAATAATAATAATTAATGAAATAACATGACATGATGAAAAGGCATGTCTGTCCTTCCATGGTGACCAATCAATGCTTATGTAAGCACACCATCCCATGGTATTTTATTATTATCCCATATCTCTTATTTACTAGTTACTACATATATTTGTCCTTATGGATTATAACCTATTGTCCTATTTAAATTGGATATTCAGCAATTGAACTATTGTTCGTATTCAAAAAATGAATTATGTTTGTTTCAGCATCTCACCCATGCCATGGCTTCCTCCCTTATCTTTAGTGATGGACCAAGCCAAGACAACAGTAATGATAAACTGAGTGCATGGTAAAATCCCCATAACAATAGGATAGAAAATGAACATGAGATCATAGGCATGAGGAAAGTCATCATACTCAAACTCTTGCCAAGCATGGCAAGTTTTCAATGAGCTCTTGCTATCCAAAATTGGATAGGGCTTGTATAAACATCTCCATCATGGGGTTAACCATCAAAATCTGCAATATCATCCTGAAAACCCTCAATGATAGAGAGCTTAGACTTTTGTAATATCCCAAATACTGATATTCTACTATTTCACTATTCTAGGGATTACTTGTACTCTCAAAATGTGCAAGAATACTGAATAAAAACTTGCATGCAAGGTGTCGGGCCAATGGCCCTAAATTATAGCTAAACTAGGGCAAAGATTTACAGAAAGAAGGTCAACACTTACCACTAATAATCAATCTGACGATACTCCAGAGATAAGATGCATGCATACAGAGCTGGACTGGTGAGGTAATGATGCTTCCTTCCCGGTGTTACCGCCCAGCAGCAAGAAACCCTCTCCTCAGCTAAAGGTGACGTTTTTGGTGAAGGAGTTGCCTGATGAAGTTGAGATTTTTCCAGGGTGTAAATCTTCCCGTGCCGGAGAGAATGACCGGTGCATGCAGAGTTTTTGACCCCTCTAAGTTGGCTAGCGAATTGATCCTCCTGTTTGGTGCTCACACCCCCAGCTGCACGGATCTGCTGATAACTGCTCTGGATGAGCAAACTGAGGACTGATAATCACTCCAAGCAGTGGAGTGACCCTGCTGATGAAGATGAAGTTGTTACGCGGAAGAGGAACTGGGATTCAAAGACCCAGTAAATACTTTGGGGTTTTCCAGCTAAATCCCCGGCTGCACACGTGAACTTGCAAATAGTTTTCCTGGGAATGTTAGATCACTGGATAAGGACGAATAAGGTGAAAGATGATGGTGGACCTGAATGGCCTACCCTGAAGGAGACTAGGGCAGATATTTCACTGCCAAACCCTCATTAGTTGAAGACGTTGTCTTCAACCCCAACCGTTGTTGTTGCACACCGTGTTGCTGCTCAAATACTCCAAATCAAAAATAATAATAATAGCTATCTCCTTTAGTCCAATAACCCTTCTTAAATAGATCATCATGCGCTTTAAGGGTTTGCATGTCACTTTTAGGGTTTATGCTTCCTTTTTGCATGCATGCAATTCGAATTTTATGTTGACTTTTAAGCCTAGAGAAATAAGGCTTCTTTTATCCGACTGATGACTTTAATACTGAATGAGTGTCCCGATCTGTTCTAAGTATCAAATGTCCCCAGTCAATTCCCTCTTATGCAATACCCGCTCGAACCTATGGGAATTAAGTAGGTTAGCTGGTGTTTTGGTGCTTAATTAGAAGAGGACATTACAACTTCTCCAACACCACACTAGATCCAACCGTGCATAAAAATGAAGAAGGATAGTTCTTGTACTTGAAAGAACTCCATGAAACAATTCAGAAAATTAGATGTGGAGGAAGGGTGCAAAAAGTTGTTCTTAAAACACTGTTGAAACATGAATCCTTGAGCAAAAGATGATGGCTGGAAATGATTGTCAAAACCTGCATAAACACTACCCCTTTGCCGCGCTCTTAAAAGCATGATTGCGAATGATGCCCCATATTTACTCTAGAAGAAGGCAAACAAAGGTGCCCCCAAAGATCTCAAAAGGTAGAGCACTTCCTTAAATCAGGTGAACACTCTCCATGAAAAGGTTTCAAAAGGTGGAGCACTTCCTTAAATAACGTGAACGCTCTCCATAAAAATGTTCTAAAAGGCACACATAGCAAAAATCCGGTGTTTAAATGGCAGTTCTGGAATTGCTAACTTCCTCATTATTTATTGGATTTTGTATTATAACCAGTTTTTGGAAATCCCGAAACCAATCTGCACCTAATGGCGTTGAGATGGCACAATTCTAGGCACTCTATCAAAAGATAATTGCTCAGGATGCCCCTCCAAAAACGTTCCATAAAAAATGGCTTCGATGACTGTGTAAACAACCTCTCCAAAGGGTGGGTGCTCATCAAGGAAAAATCGATGAATGTAGAACAAGTCAACAAGTGCAAGATGTTGCTTCCATACATCGAGGGGTCACCCTCAACCAACAAATAGATCTCTGTGCAATACTCCATCACGTGGGGAACAACTTCAACATATGTGCAATGAATGTCCACATAACAACCAAACCCCAACCTCAATGCCAACTCATCAATCCATGAACCAAGAATAGCATTAATAAAAAATAGGAACATCCAACACAAAAATTAGTGTCCAAGATAGATGACCAACCCATGAGGAAAGGGATGGCCTCTTGTACAAGCCACTAGAATGCCACCACACATGCTACAGGAGAGAAACAAGGAGAGCACTCAACCAAAGATGATACCCAAAAGTGCTATAACGCCATCTATGTGCCAAGGAACAAGAACGCTCCACAAGAAAAGGCCTCCACAAGCATCAATACTGGGCCATCCAAATCTCCATCAACGTATAACCCCCTGCTGAAAATGTGGTTAAAAATCACATGTGAACACTGGAAACCCATGCAAAATGGAGGGTAACACTCCACACATCATACATGACTGTGTTACAGTTTGTTCTGCCATCAATTTCAAACCATGCTACAGGCAATGCAAACCACTGCTACAGGCCTGAAACTATGCAGAAATGTCTTTCTATAATGATGACAGTATCTAGTCAAAAGAGCACGAAACAGGGATTAAGTAGATCAGGGATGTTCAAGTAACCATAATCTATGCATACTCACATCCCAGTGATCAGTGTTTGCGACTCAAACATAGGCTTGCTGAAAATATGCCTGAATATTAATAGCCCTTCATGCTGAAAACCTTTTGCCAATCTGGAAACTCAAAATGAATGGGCATTTTGGGGGGTATCCCATAACAGCACTCATACAATACAAGGGGTAACACAATACTTCTGCAAGTTTTGGAGCAAGAAGACATGGCTTTGTTTGTAACTCAGCCTGTTTGATACACTGAGGCTCATCTATTTTTGAAGTTATCAGTAGAAGTTTTTTGTACTTTAAGGGATGCTGTAAAGGGCAAGGATGTGGCAAGTTTTATGAGAATTCAGAAAGGAATCACTTCAAAACAAAACATCTAGCATAAGTTGTATATATCTTTGTCAGATTTCATTTTCTCACTGTGGTGAACATTCATTATTGGATATAGCATCATCAATACAGTACCTGACATGTAAATGTTGTTGATTGTCTTGTAATATTAATTGCAGATGGTGATGTTATCCAGCAACCCTCGTGACCATATTTGAAAAGATCATGCACTTTTAGCTCAGTAAGGAGCGCCTTCTTCAAGGCGGGTAGATCTGCATGATATGCATTGACCACGCTACGATTATGGTAAAGTCTGTTTACTTTTGCAATCATATTTGAAAGAAGCTGCACGTACATCAGAAAATCATTAGAGAAAGGATTACAATGCTTAAATATGATAAAGGAAAGCATACCTATCAATCGATGCATAGTGGCAATTAATAAATACACAGAAGTATCAGAATTTTGAGGTTGTATCCTTTTTTTTTTTCTTTTTTTCCATTTTTTCCACAAAGCAGAAAAATGCCTACAATACTTAAGGCTACTGGCTTAGCATCTGTTGATACAGTCTCAAGACCCTCACATGCAGTTACATCATCGGGTGCAGACAAAATCTGGCCACTTGAAATAACCCACTAGTGGTCCATAGGCGGGACACTTTCACTCCTACTAGATGCCTCTAGGTCTTGGGCAATTAACCTGTTTCCTTACATCCGTGTATCTTGTGTCTTGCTTTTTGTCCAAACAATGAATAAAATAAAACTAGTATGCAGAAAGAATATAAATTAAGTGCAAACTGATACAACTGCCCATCAACTCTATTTTGACCGACCTTTATGTTTTTCATGTGTTGTTCCATATTATCAGTTCAATGTTAAAGTTTACTCAGAGATGGAATAATGTGAAGAATCGCGATAGAACAAACACTTAAAAATACAGCCAATTAAAAATTACTTGCCCAATCAATATTCTGATCTCAAGAATTAAAATGCAAACAGAATTTCAATTATTTGAGTATCACTTTATATATGTGAAAAAAATTAAAATAGGACAAATCTGCACAGGTTATAATCAAAACACTTGGTTTAAAAGTATGCGCACCAACCTAAAAATAAAGCAAAGGTTGTTAAAAATGATGCACATAAATGTGAGCAGAGTATATGTGGCAAATTGGCAATCAATATATATTATTCAGGAAATTCCAAAATTCACCAATGGCATACAAAGATGCTGTATAATGCACATTTCGCTATTTCTGTGAGGAAAGGGCACTCTTATTACATCTTAATAACAGGTCTAAACATGTCATTACATACATGTCCTAACTTAAATTTTATTAAATCTTAACATTACTTTATAACGTGACAATACAGACCTGCAAATAAAATATACTTGCATGGACATTGTACACCGTTATAATGTGCTAAATGAATTATAAAAGATAGATGATGGTTTACATTAGTACGTGACATTGTATAAATATAATTTGAATGGTCACATACATGAAGAGTCATGTCCTTTGTACCTAGCTGACTTGCATATTTTACTAATTAATTTGTTATTGACTTAATTATTATTTACTATATTATTACATACTATAACTTAGGTACATTACAAGTTCTATTGTAAAGGGATTCTCTTCGCACTCCTTGAATATTGAAATTCCTCTAGTGTTGATCACATTATGACCAACTCACTGGCAATTATAACTCATAACTGTCTCCCTCATGGTCGACCCACTATTTCTGAACAAAGACAAGACATCATATGGTTGGAGTTCTGGAGGAAATTTTAAGGTTATAATCGACTGTTATTCCATTTGTTGTTCTCAAGATTTACACTCTCCTTCTCCCTGCATCTAGTTGATCGTGTGTGTCTATTGTTTGTATATTAGACTGTAACTGTTAATGCATTATATAATTGTTGTACAACTGGTACTAAATAGACTAAATTTGTATTTCCCTATAAGACAACATTGTTTCTAATTCCAGTTGCATTGATCGGGGGGAAGGTGAGTTTTTGAAAATCAAAAAAAAAATGTTGCATAGATGTTGTCAGTGAAGAAAATAGAAGACTGGTGGATAAAAAAGATTGATAATTATCAATGAACTTATGCCAGAAGAAACAATCTCTCTCTTGCACAATGTAATATCCCCCACTTGACTTACTACTCTCTTCGGGCTCTTATGGATCACTGTCTTCAAATCTCAGGTGAGTTTGGGTTCATGAAATGAAGCACTGTTGACTTAAGTGGTGTAAGAAATTTGACAAACAGTTTATGTTCCTTACTGCTGTAGGTTATTTTTTAAATGCAAGTTGGTACCCAGACCTACTGTCTGTAGCTTCCAATGTTACTGATACCATGAACCACTACTTTCCCTGAGGCTGCAAGGAATAAACCTGTTGGCTGTCAAGTCTATTTCGGAGAGTTGTGAACCATTTTCGGTTGGATACTTTTGTCAAACACTTTCCATGCAACTGCCGTAGGTATCTCTAGTCAAATCTGAGCTTGTTTAATAGATTTCCCGTGGGTACATTTTGTCAAACAGTTATCTGGCTCACTGCTGAAGCTTGCAGTCTTGGTGTAGGATGTTTAAAGTGTTATTTAATGGATTCATTGTTCTCACATAAAGTAGGAAACGTTGCATACATTGAACAGCAGTCTATAGACTGGGGATGGATGCGACCACTGCCTCCTCTTTAGTTCTTGGGCCAAGGAAGAAATATATAGGAGAAATACACGGTGATATCAAGCTGAAACCAACCACAAAACTCCCTTGATCAGCTGGAGCGATTTTCCCACTTTGACAGAGCCAAAAGCATACAAATGAGTGATAGACTGGTACGATTTCCTTCCAGCAGTCTGACCGTGCATTAGTTGAGGTACAATGTGGAAGATGACGCCCAAGTTGAGGTATTTACACAAGCAAATTCGACCATACAAAGAACTGATATTTCTTGCTGGGACAGAGCATTTGATGGAGTTTCAACTTTCAACCCCTTTCTAAAAGAATGGACAGAGGTTGCCTGGATATAGATCTGCTGCTCCCCTTTTTCCTTTTGCTGCCACTTCAATGATGAGATTTCTCTAATACGCTTCTCTATTTCAAGAGCAAATCAATTCCTTAAAGAATAGAGACCATATTTTAATGAAAACAACTCAATAAATCAGCATGAAGTCCACTGAATCACTGTTAATCCCAATGATAGAACTGAGTGTTCTATCCCTCTGGCATACTAGGGAAGAATCTTTCACTTCCAAAATTGGTTCCTCAAGAGTCTCAGAAACCCTAGTCTCCAAGCTCAAGCTCTACAAGAGTTTTCTCTCCAAATGAAAAATTGATCGAATCAAGAGATAACCCCTCATTTCTCCTTTTTATAGTTCTTTGCCCTCCTTTACTTTATTATTTTTTATTTTAATAAAATCACTTTTCCTATGTTCTCCACTTTATAATTTTAAAGTGTCTTTATTTCCCCTTTGGTGGTCTCAGGCCCTCATCACCCCTTTTAATTTTACTTGACTTTATGAAGTGATTTAGGCCATTTAATTCTTTACATTAATTTTTCCGCTCGAACCTACTGGAACTAGATAGGCTAGGACAGGGACATTACACACAAGCCAAGAAGCCAAGGCCCATTTTTTCTCAGAGACACTAACGGTTCCTCGTGTTGGAATATATTAAACCCACTCATAACTTAAGATAAAATAATTAATCATTATTTGATTAATTATTCACCCACTAGCTTAATTAGTTGGCATCCACTTGCACCTTAAAATCAATACATGCCATCTATATCCAAGGAATGTTTTATTTCTAATTCTATGTTGATCTTGACCACCTTCTGACCATCCAGAATTAGTATACAGCAGATTCTGCTTTATTCAGCTTTTCCAACTTTTCTGTGGATAAGGTAAAGCTAGTCAAACTAGGAAACTAGGTCCTTTTGTTGCCAACCCATCCTTCATGACTTTTTCTCCATTTTCCAGGATTAGCATGTTTTTCCATCTCCCTTGACAACTCACTCATGCTTTTGCCAATTCGTGAGGTCCTTGATAGATTTGGGAAGTGCTTTAGCCCCTATGGGGGTTTGCTGTATTTTGGTAAGTCAGTCTTTTTGAGCTTTATGAGTTGTCTCCATACAACTCGATTTTCCTACGAGGAATGTACTATTTATGTACACTATTATTCATCTTTATTCAATGGAAGGATACACACCAATATTCATCTCTTCATTCATGTGATTCATTCTCTTTTCTTCTCTCTATTTTTCATGTGTATGCTTGTGAGAATTCTTAGTAGCAAGATCTATTTTCTGTGCTTCTTCTTAGCATCATTGCTCATAGCATTGATCTATTATTTCTACATGGTATCAAAGCAGCAAGGTTGATCAAGTTCTATAGAATTGAGGAGCGCATCCAGTCTCCTATCCCTCTCTGAAAAAGAGCTTGTCTAGCTTACAAGATTTTCTACTAGTTTTGTTTTGCAAGTTGCAGAGAGTTTCTTCTTGAGCACATCAATTCAGCAATATGGATTCTCCTTCATCAATAATTCTTACTCCCTTCAACTACCACGAATAGAAAGCCAAAATCTCCATTCTATTGCGCAGTAGAGGATTGTACAGAGTTACTCTAGCTTTGGAGAATGAGCCCAATGCTGTCATTGAGAAAGCTAAGTGGCACAATAGGTTGGATGAAGCCTATGGATTGCTTTGCCTCTCTATTTTTCCTGATCTAATCTTTCATCTAGATGGTTTGACCACTCCAAGCCAAGTATGGACTCAATTGGAGTCTCTCTTTGGAGTTCAAGATGAGCTAAGAGCGCATCAATTGGAGATTGAGTTATTCTCACTGAGTCCAAGCAATTTCGAATCTCTTGAGGATTTCTTCACCAAGTTCAAGTCACTTGTTCTAATGCTCAAGCAATGTGGGATTGAGATAGAAAATGATCAACTAATCATTTCCATTCTTTCAAAATTGGGTCCTGATTACTCAATTTTGGAGCCACTGAAGACTTTGGCTTTGTTGTTCCATATGCTAATGTTTCTGATATATCAGATTTTTATCAACCTCATATCAGATCTATACAAGTGCTACATCAGATTGAAAGATTGACATGTGATTCACATCACAATTTTGCAGCTATTCAGGGAATTGGGTGTGAAATAAATTGTCTTAATTTTTGTTCTCTTTGAGAAGGAGTATGCACAGATCTCTTTTCCATTTCAGATTAAGTTTGCAGATCAAAGTTTGATAGCAGCAAGAAGCATTTAGATAATGCTCCTACTTCATCAGTTGATGAGATACAAAGAGTCTCTCATCTTCTTCCTTGCAGATTCTACACTCTAGCGCATGATCATGGAGTTCATGATTTCTTCAACAAATCTTCCATCCAGAAGAAGTTCATTCAGCTCATTCAAGTAAAGATAAAGATATGTTGAAGACATATTATTTCGAAATTTTGTGCCTTGTCTTTTCTTGAGGGAGGATTTTCCCCTTGTGGTTTTGCCTCTTTCTTCACTTTTCTGGACATAATAATTGTTAAAGGGTGACCATAGCCTTGTTGTTGGGCCCTATATGCATCCAAATTTTTTAACATACCATTATAAAGTAATACTTATAGGGGGGTGTTGGAATATATTAAACCCACTCATAACTTAGAATAAAATAATTAATTATTCACCCACTAGCTTAATTAGTTAGCATCCACTTGCACCTTAAAGTCAATATATGCCATCTATATCCAAGGAATGCTTTATTTCTAATTTTGGGTTGATCTTGACCACCTTTTGACCATCCAGAATTAGTATACAATACATTACAACAGATTTTGCTTTATTCAGCTTTTCCAGCTTTTCTGTGGATAAGGTAAAGCTAGTCAAACTAGGAAACTGGGTCCTTTTGTTGCCAACCCATCCTTCATGACTTTTTCTCCATTTTCCAGGATTAGCATGTTTTTCTATCTCCCTTGACAACTCACTCATGCTTTTGCCAATTCGTGAGATCCTTGATAGATTTGGGAAGTGCTTTAGCCACCTATGGGGGTTTGCTATATTTTGATAAGTCAGCGTTTTTGAGCTTAATGCATTGTTTCCATACAACTCGATTTTCCTATGAGGGATGTACTATTTATGTACACTATTATTCATCATTATTCAATGGAATGATACACACCAATATTCATCTCTTCATTCATGTGATTCAGTGTCTTTTCTTCTCTCTATTTTTCTTGTGTATGCTTGTGAGAATTCTTAGTAGCAAGATCTATTTCCTGTGCTTCTTCTTAGCATCATTGCTCATAGCATTGNCGAAGCAATACCAAGAGTTGCAAAATTATTGACAAACGAAAATGAATTAGAACATGAGAGGAAGAAGATTTCATATGCTTCTTAGCAAACAACATAGGAAGAACAACTTTGTACAAGTGATTTGAAAAGATGTTAGACATTTTTTGTGAAGAAGCAGCAGTAAAAAAAAGGGTTTCATTGGATATGATAAAATGCCAATTTCACACTGCCCTGCACGAGAAATTCTTCCATACCATTCCAACATTGTTGCTTAAGTTTTTGATTGAAAATGGTGTGGCACACTTTGTGGAAATAAACCCTCAATCACCACTCCCAACATCAGAAGAATTAGCAAGAAATTCATACAAACAGCTCATACATTCCACCAGCAGAAACACAAAGTAGAAGAATGAACTCATACATCTGTGACCTCGTCACCACCAAGGAGTAGGTCAAGGTTGACGATGGGGGCCGTTACCCCTCAAAATGTCTTGGCATTTTGAGCATCTGGAGGCTCTCTTTTATTTCATCATTCTGCACACAGGAAAAGTTATATAAAGGGTGCTGAGCTTATATTTATCTAGTAGACATATTGGCATGCATAGACTGGAAATGAGAGTTCTTTAATATCTCTGCCCATGCAAATCTGGTATCAAAACCAGTACTTGATGTGATTCTTGTAGACGTTTCAAAAGTCGTAAGACATTCTGTCTTGTTATAGCATTTGCTTGAAAGAGAATGCAGGCCTGTAGCAGACACATTCAAGAAAGCTTCCCATAGCAGATCGATGGGCAGAATTTTGGGTGGTTTTATGCCAAATCATATGAGACTCACTCTACAGCAACACACAGAACTGGCCAAGAAAATGGCTTGAATCAATGTTGAAAGAATCAAAGAAAATGAATGCAATGATGTTTGCATCATTGATAAACTCACGTTTATTGCTCAATTGAAGGTAATGCTTTAAAAGAGGCAGTGATTTGATGCGTTTGTGGGGCCCGCCGCGCAATAAAATAAGTAACAGCATATTATAAGTAGGACCATCTTAAAATGATAATTTGGAGCCCAAGAATATTTCTACACAGAAGCATGATCAGCATGTTCAGATCGATTACTAATCTTATCCACCTTTTTGGAAATTCATCAGATAGTGCTGGATTCTTTGCTTTCATAACTGAGTTCAAATCAAGCTAGCATTAGAAGGAAGACCTTTCCTTACATGAGATCACTTGTTTCTATATATGGTCTGGACAAGTGTACCAATGATTAGGGCACTGATTGAGGAGTCTTGTATACACTGTGCCAAAGCGGTGGCTGTCTACTATGATGCAATTTTGGGATGTGGCATTTGACCACACAGATAACATGCAAGAGGATACAGAACATGGTAATTGAGAAGAGGACGATGAAGGGGATGAAATGAATATAGTAATGATGAAGATATTAGCTCAAAGGTTTTTAGCGCAGTAGCAAAAATTCTTGTCTGCAATGATAAAGTGTCATTGAGAAATG
Organism: Pseudotsuga menziesii; assembly: GCA_001517045.1. Classification (NCBI taxonomy): domain Eukaryota; kingdom Viridiplantae; phylum Streptophyta; class Pinopsida; order Pinales; family Pinaceae; genus Pseudotsuga; species Pseudotsuga menziesii. The sequence goes on from LPNX011100034.1 coordinate 243,149, forward strand.
CCTTCAAAGATGTATACTGAGACTTGTCTGAGGTTGATTAAAAGCAGTCTTGGCAGCTTGTGGGGCATATTTTCTTCAGCAAATTGAGGATCCTTTGAAAGCTCATCTCCAACTAATATAAAAATGGGTGGAACAGTCCAGCCTAGACAAGAAGTAGCCAAATTAGAAGTATGAAGACAATAATGGAGTTGGAGGAAGAAATGGGTTTCAAGCTGAATCTATTGCTAAGAAGAGCAAGAAGACACTCTGCCGCAAATTACCACACAGCAGAATTTCATTTAAAGTAGAATTAGGGCATAAGTTGAAGTTCCTAATGATTTTTTTTGACAAGAAATCTCAGCCAGCATTATAAAGCAATACCCTTTCCAGCATACAAAGCAGAGTACGGTCTGGCTAAATTAACAAATTCTGTCCAAGCCAACCTAAGGATTGATTGAAGTAACCAGCATTAAACCCTTCACAGTGTGGTTAAAGGCAGATTTGAAAAGGTTGAAGGAGTCCTCCTAAGGAGGAAAGCCCTTTCTCTTATAGGCTCAGTCAACTTGTTTGGAGCCTTTTGTATTTGGGGCCCTTGGTTGGTTGGAGATTCAAGGCACGTTGAATAATTCCTAGTGATGTAGACTACTGTTACATGAGGAACACTCACTTGTTTTAGCTTCGATGGCACTGTTATCACAGATATATTGTAGCAGGGCTACCATGATGCAGCATGCAGCATACAGATTCATCTCTTCATTTTTCTGAGCCAGACATTCATATGGGATTACAGCATGGATCACCATTTCCAGCATGAGCCATTTAGAGCCATTATTCAGTAGCAGATGCAGAGCATTTCCTTGCCAGGACTGAGATCTCCTTGTCCTTTGAGATGACTTCAGTGGTGATTTGGTACATTCGAGCAGAGTAGCAGAGATGGTAAACAGTTCACAGATGGGCATATCAGTTAGAGACATGTATATGGTGAGATCAGGTATATTGCTCCGTGGTAGGATACTAACACCTTTAACTTGTTATGCTATGATGATTATGATGACCTATGCTTATATTATATGTTCCACTGGTGATTAACTTGTGTTGAGAATGATTAAAGAATCTAATGTTGAAGACCATTGCTTATGCCATGCTTTACACAGCTTTTAAACTAAAGTGCTATGCTGGTTCCATGTATCACTTGTCTTCATCCATCCAGTATCATCCATGTTTGATTTTTCCCATGACTTATAATTGATTTAGAACTATGAGATTAACAATCATCTTCCCCACTTTGACACCTATGCATGATGGATCCCATGTTGCTTTGTGTCTCGGCTCTGAATTGTGCAACAAAACTTGCCAACGCCTTGATCCTTCTAGGCCAAGAGAACATGTTGGTGTTGGTTCCTAAGCTTAGATGAATTGGGTTTTGAATCCTTGACCTCTCTGGTCGGTTGCACCCGATGTTTGGTCCTGACTGTGGATATTCACCCTAGTTGCCCGAAGAGTGTCAGCTAAAACTTGAAGCAATATGTCTACCATCATTACATGCATTATGCGTTACATGCTATATACTGAGAAATGCAAGCCCTCAAATAAAGTTGCAAATTGTGTCTTTAGAGACAACTCAAAAATGGCTATGAAATGAAATTGTGAAAGGCCCAAATAAAGCAGTGGATAAATAAATGCAAAATCTAAAGACGGTTGGCCATCTATTGAAATGTAATGATTAATTCATCACAGAGCCTGTGGGTTTTGATGTGAGATGGAGTAAGGGCAGCTAATTCTAAATGTCTCCTAGGATCTCTTCACTACAGTTTCTTGTGTAGTCAACGCAAGGGTCCTAGAAAAGATCCTCACGGAGCTTGATTGTTAGCTTGGATGTGAGTTGTACACATGTTAAAGATGAATGGACTCTTTTCAGATCAACTCATCCACTTGTGAGACACCACCATTCCCTATTTTTATCTTTCATGCATATGTCATTGTGGTTGTGTGTACTTGTCATTGTTCGGAGAGATCATATGGTCAAAGTCAACTAGAGGTCATTTCCCTTTTACCACAGCCTTGTTTTCCATCTTCACCCAGCATTAGCAAATTGATTAAACTTTGTAAGTATGGCATATACAAGGTACTTCCAAAAGATTCAATGATTGTTCAAATACACATGTAACTCTTACTAATTATTGTTATTTATTATTGTCACCATGATCCCGATTGGCATGAATTAAGTTGGGTTTTTGTGCATGAATTAAGTTGGGTTTTTGTAAGGATAAAACCTTACATGTTGGATATTATTTATAAATATATATATTTGATAATTGAATGATAATTTACAGAGATAGTTAGCCATGTTAAATATGACTGATAGGATAATAGTCACGTCTATTAATAAAATAGACATGCCCTATAATAACTAATAATTAATAATTAATTAACCTATTACTGACTAATTAGTAAACTGATATTAATTAACAATTGTAATAACCATTTAGATTTATTACAAGTCATCTGGCCTTGAAAAGATTCAACCACGAATCTTGTATAAAGAGTGCTCAGCTTAACTTCTAAAATGCTTGATTAGTCATAACTTCAATAGAGGTGTTGTGCTTGACGGAATTTTCTTTAAGAAAGGCATAGGTGTGATTGATGTTGACAAAGGAACTCTTTCCACGAATAATGGTACCACGGTTTAATAATTCTTGAAATAGTTGGTCACTTCAAATTTCTTCATGCCTATAATTATGTAGATAAAACCATAATGACTATAGGAAGTATTCTTCTGTGTTTCCAATCTGATATCTTCATGATGAACTTGTGTCGACATGTTGAACCCTAGTATTTTTGCATGTTTTGGTATGGCACTCGTTAATATCCGAAATATAGATTCTTCAGTGTTGATCGATGGATCTTCAAACATGGTTGTATATTCAATTACATTTGTTACGATCTTCTTATATGTAGTGGCAACTACTGACAACTTACTTAATTCAATCTAATTGTTTAAGGAGTCTTCATTTGCAATTCCGTCACATACTTTTGAGGATGAAGCACCCTTTAATGTATTTATTTCATCCATTGGGGTTTGATTAAAAATCTTCAAATGATTTATATTCTTGTCTTTATCTGATGATCTTGTCTCCACTTGTTCCTTGGGAACCATTTGATCTCGAACATATTGAGTTGCAACAACCTGTAAAACGTCTATATCTTCATGTGTCGGAGAGTCTTCTGATTTTTCTTCTTCTACATTGTCATGATTGGGATCGTCTTTAGTGCTTTTATTTTTATCGTTGTATCCTTCTACAACTTCAATTTTTTCATAAATGCCATTTACACCTACCTCATATTCATCAGTATTTGGTGTTTCATTGTTACAATTTATGAGATCGCCATATTCTTTAAAATTGGCCTTGGCATTAGGATTGTCATCAAATGCATCTATCTTTTTGTCATTCTTACTCTCAAGTAATTTTTCTTCAAGTTCATTTTGATCTTCTATATTCTTGGCTTTATCAATGTCATCTACATCTTTTGTTTCATCGTCTGTGTTATTGTCTTTATTATCATGTCCTTGACTTTGGTTTGGGTTATGAGCCAAGCTTACAATCCGACTTTGTTTTGGAGCTTCAAGAGCCATTTTCACGGATTTTATAGTTGTGTAGGTTAGACGATTTATACGACTCATTTCCATTCCTTGTATGAAGCTGCAACAAATTTTTGGAACTTGTGCATGATTGCACATCTTATTTTGAGTCTTGTACTTTGAACGGTGGTTATGGTTAGGCATTGTTTTTTGTGTCTTGTACTTCAAACGATGGTTCTTATCCTTCTTTACGTATGATGCCCTGAACCTTCTGTGAGGGGGAATGTAAGGCATCAATGTATGTGTTTTTTGTGTTGGCATAAGTGCAGGAGTGATTTTGAGTTGCCCTTTATCAATATTATCAAAAGTTTCTTCCTGCTCTTCTGTGCTTGAAAATACATATGGTGTAACTACTTCTTCATCTTTCAAATCACTGGAGGAGTAGGATGCATGCGCCTTTGATTGTTCTTTGTCCACATGCTTCTTAGATTCTCCTTCTCGTCGGCGTATTATCAACATTTTCGTTTCTTCCACTAATTCTTTTATGTCTTCATGAAGAACTTGCGTTGCCACGTCGATATCCGATATTTTCACTTCAATATCTTTGCTTTTCATTTCTTCAATCTCCCCTTTTAATTCCTTTTTAACTTCTTGAGTTGTTTTATCTCTTTTAAAAAACCCATAAACGCCTACATCAAAGACCATTTTGTCTTATACAAAATCTTCATTTTTTTTAATAATAATTATTAATTAATTAATAAAATTATTTATTACTATTGTTTTTATAAACTATATATATAGGTTTTTTGGGTACTTTGACCTAGTCAACCTAGTTTGACCAAGTCAAGCACGATTCCCAAGGAAGTGACTCAGAAAACAACATGGTCTATATTTGTTCCAGACATGCCCAGGACCAATACGACGGCTTCAGTTTTGAGAATTTGGCCCTGGTTCTCCTGATAAGTGATTAATATCGCTTAATTATTGGCCAAATGATCAAATCTTATTACATATGGCAATATGTTGGGTCCTCCTAGAGCAGAGCAGTGTTCTAGGGGGTATGAGTAGTCACTTATACCATTCTTCTATGTCTACAGATCATCTAGAGCAGTCAGTTTTCCCCAGTTCTCATCCTAGACAAAGTTATGGTGGATTTATCATTTTCCAAGGGATGTACCAGCAAAAATGAACTAGAAATCTCACTAAAAAAATCGATTTGGCCTCCTAGGTCAAGGAAATGGCTTGGAATTTTGGCAAATGATGTGTCTCAGCATCCCAGACAGTCCTTCAGCAGTTGTCCGAATTATTTTATCTTGGCTCAGCCAGTGAGGAAATCCCCCCAAGGGGCGCCCCCTCTACTTGGCTAATAGTGTATTGTATTGTTATATCATATGTTTTGAAGTTGTAAAAGGTCGTAGGGTGAATTGAGCCCCTAGTGACCCCCTCTTATGTATTATCATGTCACATCTTATGTTATAATGTGACTTTCACTTTAGAGAGGCGTCCTTGAGCAAAGTGTGCCCCCTCTTTTGACTTGGTCACTTGATCCATGTATTGATCTATGTATTGTTGATCTCCATCGTTGATTATGTTAAAATCTCAACCGTTGGCTGCAAAAGTAAGTTAGGGTTTACGTCTCTCTCAAACTACTTAAGAGAGGTGACTCCCCCCATTGTATTCATGAGCTCCAACACCGAAATATTGAAATAAAGAGATTTGTCTGGGATTACTTTCTGTGTTGGTGTAAATGAGTTGATGATCTAATGATTGGCATTGCTACTCTTCTGTACTGAGTATTGTTCGGGGTATATCTTGCATTTTTTCCTTTACCCATTTTCTGCAGGTTAAAGAGGCACGCTAGGGAGGACGCAATTGTGGGGAAATTCACCCCGTCTCCGCTCTTGGGTGTCCGGTTCAGGGAGTAACTCTTTCTTTATGAACTTTTACTGCCTATCCTTTCTTTATCTTGCAGATCTCGTTCGTTTTCCTTACCATTTGATTTTCTCTGGTCCGGCGGGTTAAAGGGGGCACTAGGGTGATTGGCTGAAGCTCAACTCCATCAGGATTTACTCCAGAAATGTTCATTTGATCAAGAAAGTGGCATTCTTCATCATTTATGATGTCATCTACAACATCCAGGTATGTCTCATAAGTAAATTCTCTCTCTTTTGATTTTAGTATGCATTGTCCATCACTGCTTTTCACTGAAAAAACCTCTTTAGCATTAGGAAAAATCACCAGACCAAATTGCACTCGAAATCTGCAATTTTGGCGATCTAGGGTTTGTTTGACATACTGAAAAACCCCCTCCCTCAGAAACGTCAAGCTTGGACTCCTCTACCCATCTCTAGGCACTGGTTTCAGTCTGGGAGAAAAGCCAATTTTTTAGTGTATTTTGTCCGGTTTCACTTGGGTGTTTTTCACTGTCAAATCATTTAATCCAAGTTAGTGTGCAGGAAGCCGTAATTGTCAATATCAACTACATCCTGGGGATTTCTCAATTATCTGCTTAAACCCCCCCAGGGTCTGAGTTTGATCATTTGAACCGACACACTAAAATCCTAGATCTGATTCAAATATTCATAAGCCACCTGATACTTTCACTTGAGTAACATATCCAGTCTAGAATAATCACCCTACTCAGGTATCCTTGATTTGTGGCTCATCCTTAAATCTAGGGTTTCAGACACTCACCATACGTATTCTCCATCAAGAGTTTAATCTCGTGATTTGTCTTAAATCTTTCCTTTCAGGATCGATCTGGGTCTCCCCCTTTGTCATTTAGGCTTCTCTAGTGGCATAAAGCGAAGAAATCCCTAACCGACGTGACAACCATCCATCTTTTGGGGGTTAGGGTTTTCGTAGTGGCTTTAGTTGCTTGTCCCCTCTGCCATCCAGTATTGGATTCATTTATCGGGGCAACTACAAGATCCGTGATGTTAGTGAAGTTTTCATAATCTAACCCAGACCAACCTATCAAGCACCTGAATTCTATCTTGATTCTTCCCCATTCCAAAGCATCAATAAAGTCATATAGTAACAATGTAGACCCATTTTGGATCATCAAAGAAACAAGGAATCAAAAACTAGTCTACATACACTATCGGAGTAGATCCTTTATCAGTTTGAACCATAAACAAAAGTAATAAAGAAGACAAAAGACCCATTAGTGTTTATACATCAATAAATGGCATTCACATTTCTTGGATTGCCTAAACCCCATAAAACTCACAAAGTTCAAATATTAACCTATATTAGTGGTATGCTTTCCTTAGTTCAAGAGGATTTATGAGTTCAAAAGGAAATACCACCCAACTATTGCGTGTGAATAGTCCAACCTATGCTTAAACCATAAATCTAGTAGAGATGAGACTTAATTGAAGCTCACTGGACAAATTTTTACAAGATACTATATAAATTTATAAATATTCTATCATGGCCATTGCACTACCCTAGTTTTCTTAATACTCCACATCTAACTACATATTAATCTTAAACAATCGTCACATAACCTAACATAAACATTAAGCATAGATCTCAAACTAAATGAAATAGAACCAAACATTCACCGTGATGGGCACAAGCTTAGTGAGGAAACCCTGGTATAGGGACAAAACCCACTCGAAAAGGGAGATATCTACTTATCTTATCTAGAAGCATGATATATTCACTTGACACGCCTTTACTCTTTTGAGCATCACTTATGTTTCAAAGTTTACAAGAGAGAATGATGATCTATACTATCATTATCTCTTTATTTATAAGTGAGAAGTTGTTTGACATAGTCAACCTTGAACACATGGGGAGGCCTACTTTGCTTATTTTAATTAATAATTCCACCATTTTACAAGAAGGGCTTTTATACCTAGCACTCTTCTAATCCACTTCAACGAAGGTCATGCTTGGAAATTGGCCTTGTTAACACTCAAACTAGCACACCTTTGCAAATCAAGGCTATGTAGACATAGTGCTAGTAACGGTAAGCTTGGGAGAGAGTTAAGCCCGATGTCACCACAATCTAACCTCTCAACACTTCATATAAATCCAAACCCAAGGGGAGACCCTCATCGATGAAGATAACTGCAACCACCAACAAACCAGAAATACCTCCCACAAGACCTTAATAGCTACAATTAATGCCTTATCGGAGTCAAAAAATATCAAATCAAGACACAAGAATCATATATAAATGGAGTTATTCACTTTATCACAAATTCCAAATAATACCACACCTTCTGTGGCAATTTCACATCTCCCAAGGCAATGTCACACTTCCCAAGACAGCCACTCCAAAAAGTGTGCCCTTAAGGGAAAGAGGAAAATTGGAATAGGGCGAAACTAGATGATAAGCTAGAAATATCATACACCTTCTAATTCATGAATTATGAGGAATTCACAGATCCCAATGCACTTCCTCAAAAGAGGGCACCCTCTAGGGTTCGTGGATAAAACCCTAGAGCAAAATTTTAGGGTGGACTGTTAAAATATAAAATCACGGTTATTTTTGGATTTTTGAATTTATTTAGATTTTTTGGGCTTTTTTTGATTATATAATATTTCTATGCATATAATAACATTAAAAACATGTAAAATTTGATAAAGAGAGAATTGATAGATGGGGTATCAGATTCTTGTCTCAAACCCTAGGGTTATGAGAGATCACGGCTAACATCCCTCCTCTTAAGATGGTTTCCAATACATGCAACTAGGGCAAAGCTAGCAACCTCTAAGGTTAGGTAGCAAAACCTTAATTAGGGAAAATAGCGAACCCCAAGGCACAATAAAACAATGCAGAGCTCCTTAGTAGGAAGGTCTCCTCAAGCAAGTAGACAAAATGCTAGCAAACAAATCCTACCTCAATCCAAAGCACTTCAAGAGTGACGTTCAACTAGGGTTAGGCGATAAACTTACCAACATTAATCAAGAATGAGCAAGGAAAATGTACCTTAGGTAACACTTGAGCACGAGTTATTACAACTATTCTTAGCATCCACTTAGCATGTGATCAAACGCTAGAAATACTTCCATTCATTCTTCAAGCAAGAAAAAAATATCCAAGAGAGAAACGTGCACTAGCTCAAATGCTCCAATAAACCATTGGGAAAATAAAATAATACATAATTTAAACTCGTGTCCATGATTTACAAATGACTTGAGATTGTCTTATTTAAATGAGACAACCCTCAACCTTTTACAAATTTGAGCCTACAAGTGAATGACAAAATATAAAATTTTAGATTAATGCGCCCACAAATTTAGGGACTAAAGCATACAATGACATAAAATAAGAATAAAAATGTGTAATTAGGCTCCACCAAGTGCAAGGTGAGCCAAAAGGAGGGCGACATGCCCCAACTAACCCCAACAGATGCTTGTCCCTCAACGCTTTCCTTTTTAACAATGTAAGTTTCTTCTTTAATGAATAACGTCATGGGTTTGGAGACTAGGAGGAGGGGCTTTGTATCTAAACAATAGGTCGAAGTGGGCAGAATGAGGTGTGCTAAACAGAGAATGACAACCCTTACATGCACAATCACCACTACAAAGCAAAATATGAGTGTGGTCATGTGCCCTAATGGACCCATCCCAAGAAGCACCGGACACAAACCCAAGGCCCAAATGGCCCAACAAGATGGGGGACTTCTGCCCATCAAGAGGCAGTCAGCAATGCCAATAAACCAACACTTCTTGGAATGAAAACCAAGAGGACCTACATGACCTGATCAGGGGTATTTAGCCCCAAAATCAACACTCTACATAATATAGCCCGAAAAATTTGGCCTTTACAAAAAAAAAAAAAAAACCCCTCACTTTGGCACATCTGGAAGGAACGCTTCAGACGCTCGAGGTGTAACAACTGGCTCCAACTATGGGACATGCGCTCTTTAGTGTATGAGAACCCCCTACAATCTCCTGGGTACCTATAGACCAACACACACATCTAACAACAAAGACATTAAATGCATCAGAGGCAGACAATTCTATCCTACCTTGTTTAAAATGAAATGCAATGAAGATCAAATGACACAACAAATGCAATGCAGGGGTAACAGTAAATGTTG
>LPNX011100034.1:257247-374850 GCA_001517045.1 Pseudotsuga menziesii
CCGAATACTAAATAGTCCTCTCAGGGTTTGATTGCTTATTGAGCTGGTTAAAGCTTGTGTTGTATACAATCAGCAGTCTATAGACCTTGTTCCTACTAGTGCAATATCTCATTCTGGCTGCAAATTTTCTGATGTAGAATGTTGATCTATCACAGTAACTTTTGAGTGGTCACTGGTGGAATTCAATTACATATTAACAGTGGCATATGAATAGTGTTTGGTTGACCATTCATTGGCTGAGTTAGAGTTCAAATCTGGGATTATTTTACAGACATATACTACTGTTCAAATTTGTTCCTCATACTGAACTGTTGCATATCACAATTAAGTCAACTTACAGTGCTGGCTTGAATATTGCTATTCCTTATTAATGACGGCCAGTGAACTATTGATCTACTTAACACTGCATTAGTGTGCCTATTACTCAAGGTCCGATATATCAAAAATTCACATATACAGTGGACTAATTGTGTTTGACTGAGTACTGATTTATTACAGCCATATATGGATGGCCATGATATAAAATGATATTGACTCTGCCAATTTGATGAAAGCATGCTGGTATTATTTGTGAGCTGTTGTCTGCTTGAAATTTGACCGAATTTAAATGGTAGATATAGTCCTTATATTGGCTTCAATGTGCTAATGTCATATGTGGCTGATAACCTCGTCCTGAAATCAACATTCTGTCCAATATAATATACTGGAACCGGTTACTATAGCTGATGTCCTACAGAAGTTAATATGCCCTTCCAAATTGCATTGTTGGTCACATAGCAGATAGTTACCTACCTTTTGCACTAAAGAGTCGCTAAAGTATTCTCATTTGCCTATGAATTAGTGGTCTATTCATCATTTTGCTATTGTGTTTATCCCGTTAACAAGTTGTCGTACCCCAGGCGTACCCAAAATCGGGGTACGCTGTACCATTTTCTGAAAACCGTACCCTAAATTTTTTTACGGAGTACCCGGTACATAATTAATGCTCGCGGTACGTGAGGGTACGTCTGGGTACGTACCATTGCCGTACCCAAGTACCCGGTACGTGTACCCGACCCCTCGGTACGCGTACCCATGCAACACAGGTTATTTCGTATTTTTGTATGAGATTGAATGTGCGAGTCAACACTACAGTAGAACATTAGAGAATATCAATGTTTGGGATATTACACTCATCCATAACATCCCATGCCACAAGAAATTCTCTAAACATCATAATATGCTCTGCAACTGTATCTTCATATTCATGAAATATTGGGATGGACTTGCTTCACCCAAGTTTATCTGTCTCATTTGGATATCCAGGAATATTTGAGAAATCCGATGGAGCATGCTAATTGTGCGCTCGTGTTTCATCATAGGACGCCATAGCATCTTTTTATAGCAAAGGTTCATTGTTTTGAATTGCACTTCTTTGATGTGTTTTCTTCAATGGAGTCGCGAAACAGGACCTGCAAGATTAGCCTTTAACAATAATCCTATCAAAGTACAAAGTAATACTTACCTCTTGGACTTGTTCTTGTAGAGTACCTCTTTATTTTTCTTCAATGGAGTCGCTAGGAGAGACCTGCGAAATTGGATCAAAACAAATCTCACCAAAGTACAAAACATGAACTTACCTGAGACACACGAAAGATGTTAAATGTATCTGAAATCTAAATGGATTCAACCTGGAAATCCCTTTTCAATGGAACGTCGTTAATGTTCTTTGAGGTCCCCCGCAACGACACCAAAATGGTTACCGCTCAAACTAGCACACCTTTGGAATTGGTTATGTTAACAATCAAACTAATACACCTTTGCAAATCAAGACTATGTAGACCTAGTGATAGTGACGGTAAGCGCGGGAGAGAATTAAACCCAATGTCACCACAGTCTAACCTCTCAACACTTTGGGTAACTCCAAACCCAAGGGGAGACCCTAATCGATGAAAGATACCTGCAACCACCAACAAACCATAAATACCTTCCACAAGACCTTAATAGTTATGATAAGTGCCTTATAGGAGTCAAAGAATATCAAATCAAGACACAAGATCATATATAAATGAAGTTATTCACTTTATCACAAATTCCAGATAATACCACGCCTTTTGAGGCAATGTCACACTTCCCAAGGTAACCACTCCAAAAAGTGCACCCTCAAGGGAAAGAGGACAATTGGACTCGGGAAAAGCTGGATGATAAGCCAAAAATATCACACACACCCTCTAATTCATGAATTACGAGGGTTTCACAAATCCCAATGCACTTCCTTAAAAGAGGACGCCCTCTAAGGTTTGTGGATAAAAACCCTATGGCGAAATTTTAGGGTGGATTAAAAATACTAAATCACGACTATTTCTAGATTTTTGAATATTTAGATTTTTAGGCCTTTTTCTAGTTGTAAAATATTTCTATGCATAAAATAACATAAAAAAACTTGTAAAAATTGATAAAGAGAGGATTGATAGATAGGGTATTAGATTATTATCTCAAACACTAGGGCTATGAGATCTCTAGGCTAATGTTCCTCCTCTTAAGATGGTTTCCAATGCTTGCAACTAGGGCAAAGATAGCAACCTCTAGGGTTAGGTAGTGAAGCCATAATTAGGGAAAATAGAGAATCCCAAGGCCCAATAGAACAATGGAGAGCTCCTTGGTAGGAAGGTCTCCTTAAGCAAGTAGACAAAATGCTAGCAAACAAACCCTATCTCAGACCAAAGCACTTCAAGAGTGACATTAAACTAGGGTTAGGAGATAAACTTACCAACATTAATCAAGAATAAGCATTGAAAATGCACCTTAGGTCATCCTTGAGCACAAGTTATTACAACTAAAGCATCCACTTAGCATGTGACAACCAAACCCTAGAAATCCTTCCATTCATCCTTCATGCAAGAGAAAAGACATCCAAGAGAGAGGTGTGCACTATATCAAACATACTAGAAAAAATCGGCATCAGCAAAAAATCGGCGAGGGTCCAAAAAACATCTTCTCGGCAACATCGGCGAAAAAATCGGCAAAAATCGACAAACCGCGGCAAGCATTAAAAAATGCAAATTTTGTACTTCACTAGGGTCAAAATTTCCTTACCGATTTTTTCCCCTATTTGCCGATTTTTCCCGATTTTTTCCTGATTTTTTCCGATTTTTCCCGATTTTTGCCGATGTTTGTCGATTTTTCCCGATGTTTGCCGATTTTTCGCGATGTCCGATTTTTTGAAAAAATCGCGATTTTTCAGGACATCGCCGAAAAATCGGCGATTTTTTCCACTATGATATCAAATGCTTCAATAAGCTAGTAAGGAAAAGAAATGAATACATAATTTGAACCCTTATCCATGATTTATAAATGAGGTGGGGTTGTCTTATTTATATGAGACAATCGTCAACCTTTTACAAATTTGAGCCTACAGGTTAACGATAAAATATAAAATTTTAGGTTACTGCACCCACAAACTTGGGAACTAGACCATAGACATAAAATAAGAATAAAAAATGTGCAATTAGGCTCCACCAAAAGCAAGGTGAGCCAAAAGGAGGGTGCCATGCCCCAACTAACCCCAACAAATGTTTGTCCCTCAACGTCCTCCTTTTTAACAATGTAGGCTTCTTCTTTAATGAATGACGTCAAGGGTCTAGAGACAAGGAGGAGCGATTTTGTATCAAAACAATAATTCCAAGTGGGCAAAATGAGGGGTGTTAAACAATGTATGACAACCCTTACATGCGCAATCACCTCTACAAAGCAAAATATGAGTATGGTTATGTGTCCTAATGGACCCATCCCAAGAAGCACCGAACACCGACCCAGGGCTCAAATGGCAAAACAAGATGGGGGACTTCCTCCATCAAGAGGCAGTCAGCAATGCCACTAAGCCAACACTTCCTAGAATGAAAACCAAGAGGACCAACCATGACCTAATAAGGGATGTTTAGCCCCAAAATCAACAATATACATAATATAGCCCCCAAAACATGGCCTTTACAAAAGAAAAAAGAAACCCTTCACTCTGGCACATCTTGAAGGAACGCTTCAGACACTCTGAGGTATGATAGCCACAGGTACCAAGGCTTATTATGGGTTAAGAGTTTCATATTTCTTAGGCATCATCGCCAGATTGACAAACAAACCAGATAGAGACAAACCAAAGTTGAGCCCCCCTTAGCTGCCAAACTACCTCACAGCGTTTATTGATCAACCAGTTCTACCAAAAGTTTATTTCCTTCGACCTTGGATGGTAGGATTGTGGTGCTTCCTTGCTCTTTTGCTCCCCCCAATGTCACACAACCAAGTCCCCTCAATCCTAGGCACTCCTCAGGGGATTTCATACATTATTGCATCAACCCATTCACAATGGTCAACAACTCCGATAGTGAGCTCACATCGTTGCCCCGTCCCTCACCCTCAACCATTAGAAATTGACATCATCTCTCTCTCTAATACAAATGCAAGTTCTCTAGTCTCGGGGCCTCTATTAGTAATGTTGTATCATTACATCGACACTATCTTATCTTTCATTGGACTACAGTACTACTACTACTAGCTTATAGCCTCTGGCTAGATACTTAGTTTCCTTTCACCTCATTTAGCCTTTTTTTTCTTTTTGCATTGTTATAGAAGTTGCTTTCACACTCCCACATTGTATTTACATTGGACATGCCTTCTAGTCCCTTTGACCTACTTTTGTGGTCACTTGTTGGAAATTAATAAAAATATCTTCTCTTACCTTAGAGGGTATGTCTGAAAATTGAAAAATAACGATAGGATACAACTCAAAAATAAGTCCAAGCATTTACTGCATGTAACCAACGTACAATGTTCACATATGCCCTGACAATCTAAATAATCTAACAGAGAGCCTGACCATAACACATGCACAACTTTACATTGAACCAGGAAATTACAATCTACAATTAAACTCAAAAAATACCAGTAATTTAATGCGAGAGAGAGATATTTATCCTCATTTGGTACAATATATAAGTCCTCTATAAGATAAATTCCCCTTGCAACGGTTAAAGTCAAGGCCTTCCTGACTAACGTAAATAAATCAGATGCAGCAATAAAAATGCCTCTTCTTGATAACCATAAATGACCTAAATCTGGTCTTTATAGCTTCACACGCAAGCTATATTAGTCCCTCATCACTTTTGAGCTGCTATGGTGACTAAATTTCCACACGTTAATCTAGATCAATCTTTTTAAGATTTAACTTTTAAGTCAATTAAATTTCAGTTGCACATATGCTAAAACCAGCATAGATCCATCTTAGATCTACCAAGCACCGAAAGAGATCCAATTTCTTGAGGTGTAATTTTTTTTATCTTAACTTTTTTACATTTTAGAAAAATTTACACGTAAGTTTGGGTAGAATTATGTTGGTTTTAATTTTTTTTATTTTATAATTGACGGACTTTTTAATTGCACCGAGAGTAGCGAGGTGCTCTCCAACCCAGTATGGGGGAGATCCTGTCACGTGAGTACGTTATGCTAGCCGACATAAATAAAAAATATTAAAAAATAAAAAATGAAAAATATAAATTACATTTTGCCTTAAATAAATAAATAAATAAATAATTAAACTAGCATAGATCCATTTTAAACCTAGATCTATCAAGTACGGAGAGGGATCCAAATTGTCAAAGAATGTACACCTCAAGAAATTGGATCCCTCTCGGTGCTTCATAGATCCGGGTTTAAAATGGATCTATGCTAGTTACTTTTCATTTGGTTTTAATTTTTTTATTTTATGAGCCAACATGAATTTATTTTTTTTAAATTACTTTTATTTTTTGTAGTGTTATGTTACATACGTGACAACATCTTCCCCATACTGGGCTGTAGAGCACCTCGCTACTCTTGGTGCAATGACCAGCAGTGGACAACAAACATACATAAGAAATACTCGATTTTGTTTCTTTCTTCTTTTTTCTTTTAGGGAAGAGATGCCATAGCCTCTCAGCATTCTTTTTTTTCTATTATTAATTTATGGCTCTTTTTTCTTTTAGGGAAGAGATGCCATCGCCTCTCAGCATTCTTTTTTTTCTATTATTAATTTATGGCTTGTATTTTCGAGCCCCATCGACCTATATAGGTCGTTAGTGGCCATTAAATTAATTTCCTTTAATTTCTATGAAGACATGAGGCAGCTAAGCCTCTGTGGGTAATGAAGGTTCAAAATTCTGCCTATGTGCCAAATTAACAGCAAACCAGCAGACCTTTCTATGTGCAGCCCCATAAAGTGAGACTTGAACCCATAGACCGGGCGTTGCTCAAGATCATGATTTACCTAAAATCATGCAGCTTTTAGGCCCTCGTTCTAAACAATGTTTAAGGTCCAAAACTGAAACCTATGACCTGCAACCATCTAAAATATACTTGAATGTAATGATCAGCATAAAAATCCCCCGCCATATGAGAGAGGGTTCGAGACAAAAATCCTGTTTTGAAGATGAAATCAGGGTTTTAAGTCCTGGTTATGACCACGGTTGGTCATGATTGTTAAGAGTTCAAAAGTCAAACGTTCAGGCTTTCTTGAGCTTGGATACTAGAAAATCTCGGATACACATACAACATTGGACTATCTGTAATTGTTGTATATGTGTGAATGTTCTCCCATGTTATGTCGAATATGTGATCAATATAAATTAAGACAAAAAGCATATATCTGCATGAGAATGGATCTACTTGACTCACCACTATGCACATGAAAACGTCCTCGTTCAAACAGTCAGTTCTTCACAACCTCGTTATGGTGATCCTCTGCTATTGGCGTGCACGCTGAATTCTGTTCAAGACAACCTTAAAAATATGTAACTTTTTTCTGTAATTTCCACCGCCTCTAAGCAAACGCTTCCGTGGCACTCTCCCTGCGAAATAAACATTCCCTCGTATGAATTACATATGAGTATGAATTACATATGAATATGAATTGATTTCCTGTGAAAAAATCAATGTAGGCCGTAAACACACCTGAAACAAGGAAAATAAAATCGAAGGTTCTTCAAATAGTTAAGGTGGCACTATATGAAAAAATGTGGAGCTCTGCTCACCATGGCTCCATTACAAAATATGGTACCCGTCACTGTCACAAATGCAGGGCAGATAAGAAAGAGCGGCCATCAACATTGTGAGACGAAATTACATTAGGGAGTCATAAAATGCGAAATGTTCTGTAGTGACGATTTTTATCTTGATATAAATTGATGGTTAAAGTGCAATAAATCATAAAATGGCCTCTTACTTTAGAGTTATTGTCAAACCCCAACTGATGGGAACGTTAAGAAATTGTCGAGTTTCCTTCCAAACAATTTGAGCGATGTCACAAGAAGCGAATAAGCGATAAGCAGTCTCTACACCTGCACGACATAGTGGATAGAAGAATGGACCATGAATTCCATGCTTCATTAAGTTCTCACGAGTCAAGATTATGTTCTATAGAACCAACCAAAAAAATACAGTGATTTTCAGTGGCGCATTACATTTCCAAATTGTCTTGTGCCACCATTTTGCCCCTCACAAATCTTTGAATAAAGCGATAACCTCGTAAGCCAAGGAGACAACTACTTATTCGTAGGTGTTCCACGATTAGACTAGTTGGTCCAACCTATCAATAATTTGATGCCACTTTTATACAAACCATTATGTAAAGTTCCCATTCAACAACAAAACTACCTATTAGACCCAAATTCTCGTAACTTAACCAATAATTTATATCATTCAAACCTGCTTTAGGGTTCTTGACATGTGACAAAAACTGAAAGCCAAAAGATCCTAAATGGTCAATGAGGGCTAGAGATAGAAAATTATTATCATCACTATCGACAAAGGGATCAGTCCAAATAAAATCTTGGCAGCCATTTCCCACCTTCCACGCTATCGAAGAGCTTAGTAAAGGATAACCGTTTATGAGACCTCTTCAAATATTAGACGCAAAATTTACTTGAACCTTATCCCAACAGATCCATTCGGCAATAATAAACTTCTTAAGGTACTTGGTTCTGATGATCTCACTCCATAAACATTGGCTAAAGAAACCCCTCCACAAGCTTTTCAATGCCAATGCCTAAGCGAACCATAACATATTCTTGATGCCCCAGCCTCCCAACTACTTACGAAGAGAGATCTAAGACCATTTAACCAAATGAAAACCAACCCTCTCTGTGTTCCCAGACCACAAGAAGGCAAAGATCTTTTGTCAAATTTTATGAAGAATATATTTGGGTACCTTGGACAATGACATCCAATACACTGACATAAATTGTAGAATAAAAATGATCAAAGTCATTATGCCACCCAAAGAGAGGAATTTAAAAGCCTAGTTCCCAATCTGTTGTTCTACTTTTCTAAGTAGCCATAACAAATCTGTCAATGACTAATTGTTGGGAGCTATAAAATATCTTAAATATGTAATCCCTAGATCAAGTTGCTCCATATTGAAAGGCAAGAGAGAATATACTAGCGAAAATATCATTAGAAACTCCATGAACAAGAAAGGAAGATTTCTACAGGCTAGCTTCCATACTTGTGGCCTCACAAAACAGTCAAATTAAATCATGATAAGTTCGTCATTCCTCCTCTAAATTGTCACCAAAGATAAAAACATCATCCATAAATAGGATATATGTAATGAATAGAAGTCATGATAGCCTGACATCTTTAATTTTCCCATCGCGTCCAATTGTTCGATTAGTCTCCTCAAACCTTCTATTACAATCAAGAACAAAAGGGGCAAGAGAGGACACCCCTGGTGTATCCCTCTAGAACTTTTGAAAAACTTAATGGGAGCACCATTAACTAAAATATAGAAATTTGTCGAAATGGCGCAGGCCATAATCCAATCTGTTACCTCCAGATTCAACCTAATTTGCAATAAAACCACTCTCAAAAAAATCTAGTTCACTTTATCGCAAGCTTTCACCCAATCCATTTTTAAGATTATAGCAGATTGTTTCTTCACCTTAATATAATGGAGACTCTCCTAAGCGATCCCATTTGCATTAAAAATGAGTCTATTTTGTAAAAATCCAAATTGTTCTTTAAATAAACTAGCTGTAATAAAAGTCTTAAGCTCATTAGCAATGACCTTAGATATAATTTTATACACCGGATTGCATAATGAAATGGGACATAAATCACTTAAGGAGGAGGGAGAATTTGTTTTCGAGATCAAAGCAATATATCTTGCATTCAATGCAACTAAGATCTTCCCTCCGATTCTAGATTGCTCAACCACCTTGAGAAGATCTTGGCCCACAAGATCGAATAATTTAAGAAATAACTCCACAGTCCACCCGGTCGAACCAGGACTTTTGGACTTAGCAAGTTTCTTGAGAATGTTTTCAATTTCCAATAGAGTGACTGGAGTTCCAATACTAATGGCATATTCTTCGCTAAAAAACTAGGGATAAGCATGAATGACTCTCGTTTGAGCCCCAATCAGACTAGTACCAAAATCCCTAAAAAGTGATTTAAAATGGTCAACGACTGTTGATTCAAGTTCTCTCTGGCCTAAAATATGATCTCCCAATTTGTCCTTTAATTCCCAACTGGAGTTCATAATCCTTTTCTAATTTGCAAAATTGTGGAAGAAACAAGTATTCTTATCCCCTTATTTTAGCTAGATGGCTCGGCTCTTTAAGCACCATTCATCATCTAGTTTTAAAATGAGAGATTTCCTACCCTATAGGATAACATACCCTTGTTAGATTCAAAAAACACCCCGATCTATTTCTTAGTAAAACACAAATCTATTTTATCCTCAATAACCACCGATTATTATTTCAATGACTCTTTTTTTTCTTTTCCCAAGCTATAACAACCTCTCGAATCTTAGTCAATTTAATAGACAATCAGTTCATGGCTTAGTCACTATTAAGATGAGCCATGGATAACTATTTTTCTTCAATCATCTTGTTGAATTCATCTAGTTCAGTCCAAGAGTGATTAAACTTATAAGGGTACTTTATTTTAGGAGTTAAGCCTTCAAACTGTAGGCAGACAAGAAGGTAATATGATATTGAAACATTTATGGCTAAAGTCATGTATCTTCCCACAAAAGAAAGCAAATTATTTGCTAAAAGAAAGTGATATAGTCTCTTTCCCACACCATCGTCCCCACTCCTACCATTACTACAAGTGGGAAACAATAGTGTAGGAAGAATATCAATTAAATTTGCCTCCAGAAAAAAGACACAATTGAACCAGCTCACCAGGGGATCCATACAAGAGTGTGTTCCCCACACCTCTCGAGTAGTATGAACAAGATTTAGGTTAGCCAAAAATAAAGGATGAGACCTCTAAGATCCCACTATCCAAAGCCTCCTACCATAAGACTTACCTATCTTTATAAGGACCATTTTAGTTCAAGACCCGAATAGTATGTCCAAAGTCCCTGTTGAAACCCTCCAATAAAATACTAGCACACGTTAAAAGGGGAAAACACTGAGATTCACAAGGATTCCATGTCACTAATAGTCCACCAAATAAGCATTGTGCATCTACATTAGCGCAATCACACTTAGACAATAGCTTCAAAAATACCTCATAGGCCTCTTCACTTAATACCATAGTCTCCTAAATAAGTAAAATATGACTTTTCTAACTCGAACAGTCTTTTGAGGGAAAGGAACTTTGGGCTGACTCTAACCCCTTTGATATTAAGGGACATAAATTTCGTCAAGAAACCGAGCTAGGGGGCTTATTTGCTCTAAGGTCCCTTTAAAACTCTAAGGAATCATCACAAACACCTTCAGTCCCTAGGGGATGAACATCCATAAGCACTGAGAAATGATGATAAAGTGACACACCTGTTGACTTGAAAACACCTCTGGCCACCCCTTTGTTGAATCTAATCAGTTTTTTCCTAATGGTCACATTTTGAAAAGGACTCAAAGAAATACATACAGAATCTAATAAAACACCCTTATAAGAGGAGTAAACATGAAGGGGAAATTTTTGAAGATTTTCCTTATATAAGGAACCTAAACCATGTTCCACCTTGGATAAGACCTTTTCTTGGCCAACCAAGCAAGTCTTGTGACTAGAGTCCCCTTCATTACCTACCTCTTTAAACCTTAAAGAAATACCAACTCCTATCATTAAAAAAAGAGGGAGTGAGTTCCTTAATAGAATCTGAAACTACTATTGACGCCTTTAATGCCCCATTAGTACAAAGATCAATAGTAGCACTCTCCTCGAGATCAAAAAATGCATCCATCTTCCCTAATAAGAAAGAAATTTTGGGACCCCTATCCTTAGAGCATGGGATCAGAATAATCCTAGGGTCCCAAGTTTCCTCCAACTCCCAACCTAGGAAATGACAATCCAAAAATACCATTCATCTACCCCTTCTATACATTCAACCTCCTTTGCACTTAAAGACTCAAAAAATAGGGTAAAAATGTCTTCAACATACCTAAGAAGGATGAGACCACCTGTGGTTGTTTATACCCTAGAACTCGAGTATTTGAGAGGGGATCACCACCAAGGGATACATCATTGGTATCCACCGTCGCAACCTTAGACCTCAAATCTTACAGTGATCCTCCAAAGTGTCTGGCTTATCATCTGAGAGCATTCCAGGGTAAGTCACCTTCAAACGTCTAGTGTGGTGACTCCCATAGCACCTAAAAGGAACGTGCAAAAAATTTAACTTTTGTATAACAATTCTATCACCCTACCAAATCTCAACATCTGCCAAAATCCCCAAAGACATATCTATTTCTACAAAAACCCATGCCATTATTTTATCTACTTGCTTGAGAGAGTCATTGTTGAAAAATGGAAATTTCCCCATCACATTTGTCAGAGAAATGAAAATGGCCTTTGTACATAGCTCAATGTGTAAACTGGGGATCAACATCCAAACATGCCTCATCTAGAAACCCTCCTTATAAGGGTTAAAAGCATACGTCCATTGTTGAAGCATCAATGAGCCTTTTCCTTTAACCTAGGGTTGAACAAGAACCTTTTGAATATCCTCTTCCATCAGAAATTAAAAACAGAACCACTTATTCATTGGCATATGAAATCTAGGATGATAACCAAGAAGAGGTTTCCAATTAATGTAAACCCAATTTAACATCTCAAGACAATTCATCGTGACATATACAAATCTACCCACTAAGGCTCTGGCAAAGGGGTATTGAATTTTCTTTAAAATTGTTTATATGGTAACTTTAAACAATTAGCCACTAGAAGATCACTAAAAGAACAACATGCACAAAAACATAAGAACAAAAGAACACAGATATTTTCCTCGGGGAAACCACAAGGGAGAAAACCCTGCAAAACTTCCTCAGTATAGAACTCAACCAAGACATTGTAAAACTCTAGACAACAACAACTTCCTCCTTCTGGGTGCGCTACTACTTCTCTCTCTTGCTAAAACCAGCTTGAGTGAGTGAGTACAAATGAAGAGGAGTGCCCTCCTATTTATATTCTTCTGTTGACTTGACTTCTAACTTCGTGGGGCCGACTTCACTAGTTGTTCGAGCCTACATGTTCAACTGGACATTAAAAATAGCATTTATTATATTGATAATGACCCGACTTACATTCAAATGTTTACATTGCATCCTCAATGACTCTAATAAGACCAAACAAATCTCCAATAGGAGGAATACAATACAACTAAAATATCTTCTGAAGTTGCATTATTTTAACATCCCCTCTTAACTAGGAAGGTATTTAACTTGTAGTAGCAACTGCTACTATTACAACTGTACAACTGACTGGTGAGACTCTATATGTCATAGGAAGTTTTGGAACATTTGTCTAACATCTTCATCATCGATCTCAGCTGGAACATCTTCTGTAATCTTCATCTTCAATATCTTCTTGAACGTCTACTATTTGTCTTTGCCATCTTCTGAATCTTCTTCTTATAATCTTCATCTTTCATACATTCTCGAACATCTTCTATTTTCCATCTTCTGGATCTTTTTCTTGTAGTCTTTACAACTTCGATCATCTTTTATTTGTCTTCTACTTGAATCAACTTCTGGACCTTCTTCTGTAACATCAGTATGTGAATACTGAATCTTCTTTTGTCACATGAATACTGAATCTTCTTTGTTTCTACCATCTGCAATATCTGTGTAAGGATATTGACAACATCAACAATCATCATCAGCTTGTTAATACTAAAGACTTAATCATAACTCATGCTGGATCATTATCTGCATAGTCAGCATAGAGATGTTGGGACATCGACATCGTCATACTATAATCATCAGTGCATCATTACTGATACAAACTTAATCAATCATTGATCAAGAAGCAAACAGACATCTCAATAATAGCAGTATAATTATTGATAACAATCATCAAGCATGACATCAATCATAAACATCTTATTAGTATGTCAATAATGCATCAATCATTAAGCCTTTCAGCAATCAACACCAACTAACAATATAGTAATATTGTAACAACCATCAAGCATCTCAGTAGTCATCAATAATCAATATAGCAATACTGAAACATCTATCAAGCTTTTCAGCAGTCAACAACAATCGACAGTATAGCAATACTGTATCAACTATCAAGCATCTCATCAATCATCAATCAGTATAACAATATTGAAATATCTATCAAGCTTTTCAGCAATCATCAACAATCAATAGTATAACAATACTGAGGATACATCTTTCCCTTCATCTTCTTCGGAGCAGCATCACGGTGAGTTATCTGGTAGATCCATCTGGGCATTTTGTCTAACTTACTAACTCTTTTGAGCCAAACAAGCCTAGTTAGACAAATGGATCTCCCCAATATTGAAATATCTATCAAGCTTTTCAGCAATCATCAACAATCAATAGTATAACAATACTGAGGATACATCTTTCCCTTCATCTTCTTCGGAGCAGCATCACGGTGAGTTATCTGGTAGATCCATCTGGGCATTTTGTCTAACTTACTAACTCTTTTGAGCCAAACAAGCCTAGTTAGACAAATGGATCTCCCTGGGGACCAAACAAGCCTTTTCTAGCTTACTAACCCTTTCGGGCCAAACAAGCCTATCCAGACATACTAATCCCCCTAGGATCCACAGGTCTTTAGTCTGGCTTACTAACCCTTTCGGGCCAAACAAGCCTAGCCAGACGTACCCTCCCCTAGACTGACCTACTCACCACTACATCCAACATCTGTTGTCACTCCCTCTTTCGAGAGAGGTCCTTTCGGACTAGACCAAGCTTGTCTCAAAAGTATTCAAACTTTACATGAGACAGAGGCTTAGTCAATGCATCTGCTACTTGTTCCTCAGTGGGGACATACTTGAGCTTTACAGCTCCCTTATGCACTATATCCCGTATGAAATGATATTTGATCTCAAAGTGTTTTGACTTATCACGAAATACGGGATTCTCTATCATCTTGATACAACTTTGATTATCACAAAGGATATCAGTGGCATCTACCTCTGCATCGAATAATCCTGACAACATCTTTCGAATCCATACCGCTTCACTGCAGGCTGAACATGCTGCAATATATTTTGCCTCAGCTGTGCTAAGTGCAATACTAGTATGCTTTCTACTGAACTATGAGATCATGCCAGATCCCAAACTGAAGCAGCATCCTGATGTACTCTTTCTATCTTTGGCACTTCCACCCCAATCTGAATCTACATATCCAAGCAACTTGATCTCTCTGCTAGATGTATATCTCAGCCCATAATTTAAAGTTCCCTTTAGATACCTGATCACATGCTTTGCACCAATTAGATGAACGTGTTTAGGATTCACTATGTACCGACTTAATGTGTTTACTGCAAAACATATATCTGGTCTAGTATTGGTGAGGTACATCAACGAACCAATGATCTATCTATATAGTGTGACATCGACAGCTTCTGAAGTGTCATCTTTCAATAACTTCAAACTGGTAGTCATTGGAGTGGTCGTAGCTTTGCAATCTAGCATTCCAAATCTCTTCAAGATTTCAACAGTATACTTTCTTTGATTTAGAAAAATCTCATCTGAATGTTCCCATACTTCAAGACCTAGAAAGTAGTGCATCATTCCAAGGTCCTTCATTTCGAATTCTGCAGCAAGCCTCTTCTTACATTCGATTATGGACTTATCTTCACCTGTCAAGAATAGATCATCTACATATAGTAACAAAATTAAAATTCCATCTTCATCAGCCTTGTAGTAGAGGTTGGAGTCTGCTTTACTCTTGGTAAAGCCTAAGCTCATTAGGAATCCATCGATCCTTCCATACCATGCTTTGGGTGCTTGCTTTAATCCATACAATGCTTTCTTTAGTTGACATACATGAGTCTTCTAATCATTTATCTCGAATCCTTATGGTTGTTCGATATAGACTTCTTCTTCAGTTATTCCATTTAGGAATGTCGTCTTTACGTCCATTTGTTGTAGCTTCCATTTCATGTTGGAGGCCAAGGATATAACAGTCCTTATAGAGGTGTATCTTGCTACTGGGGCAAAAGTCTCTTCATAATCAATTCCCTCTTTCCAAGAAAATCATCGGGCTACAAATCTGGCTTTAAATTTTTCTATACTTCCATCTATTGAGTGCTTAGTTTTGAATATCCATTTAGAGGATACCATTGACTTGTCCTTTGGTCTAGGTATTGTTTCCCATACATCATTCTTCATAATAGATTGGTATTCTTCGACCATTGCATTAGCCCACCCCTTTTGTTTTATTGCTTCTTCAAAACAAGATGGTTCTTTATCAACTAGATCACTCATTAAAGCCATATAGTTGGGGTATGACTTTGGTTTCTTCCTTTCTCAAATGGCTCCTTCGGGATCACCAAGTCTTTTTGCTTCTTCAATTTCCTCACGAGCCCAAGCAAGTTTTCTCTTTCGAGAAATCAGTTCACTGGGTAAATCTTCAGGTAGTTGGGTTCAGTTATGTCATGATCTTCAGGTATCTGGTCTTCTTCTTCAACTCTGACTTCTTTAGGAATTTCAATAGTCTTGGGAGTTTCATGCTCCTCTTCAGCTTCCTTGTCTTTTCTTGATTTCTTGAAAGTTGAATCTTCATCAAATGTAACATCTCTGCTAAGCTCAATTTGACGGTACCCGGGAATATATATTCGATAGGCTTTTGATTGTTTACTATATCCTGCGAACAATCCTTTCTTCCCTAAAGGATCTAACTTTGATCTTTTCTCTTTGGGAATATGAATGTATACATGACAACCAAAAATATTAAGATGACTTATCTCTGGTCTTTCGCCGGAGAGCATTTCTTCTGGAGTCTTGTTCCCAAGAGCACTGTGAAAGATTCAATTATGAACATATACTGTTGTTCATGATGCTTCTGCCCATAGGTACATTGGGATGTCTTGGTCATGGATCATGGCTTTGACAGCTTCCATGATAGATCTGTTCTTCCTTTCCTCCACACCATTTTGTTGCGGATTGTAGAAAATGGTGAGCTCCCTCTTAATTCTAGCCTCTTTGTAGAAATCATTGAACTCATTCGAAGTAAATTCTCCTCCATTGTTTGACCTCATAATTTTGATTTTCTTTTTCGAAAGGTTTTTTACTGGAGCTTTAAATTCTTTGAATCTTTTAAATACTTCGTCCTTCTTTTTTAAGAAGTATATCCAAGTCTTTATAGAGTAGTCATCAATGAAGGAGGCATAGTAAGAGTACCCACTTAATGAAGTGGTTTGCATTGGTCCACAGATATCTGAGTGGATAATGTCTAGGATCCCTTTTTCCTTACTCTTACTTTTTGGAAAGGGATTCTTAGTATTCTTCCCTTGTGCACATCCTTTGCACACTCCTTCATGTTTTACCTAGATTTATGGTAAACCAGTTACCACCTTGATTACAATTGGAATAGCCTTGTAGTGAACATGAGCAAGCCTTCTGTGCCATAGCTCACTTGGATTGATGGTGCTGGTTGTTAATGCATAATCTGTATGTCCCTTTAGTTTGTAGAGACCTCCTTCTTCAACTCCAATCTCTACTGCATCATCGATGGTTTTTCCTTTGGTCCACATGAGAACTTTTCCATCGATAAAGGCAACTCTGAAGCCTTTCTTGTCTAAGGCTGAAATAGAGAGAACATTCTTATTTAGTCCTGGGATATATAGAACATCCTTCATCTTCATAGGTTTTCCAGAATCCAATTTATAAGATGCTTCTCCTAGCCCTTTAATTGGATACTGGGAATCATCTCCAAGCATTACTTTGTGTGGAGAGTCATTTTGTTCAAGGCATGAGAGTGACTCTTTGAAACCAATCATGTGTTTGGAGGCACCACTATCAATCAACCAGGTATCATTTCCTGGTGAGACTGATCCGGTTAGGGCAAAGATCAAAACATACTCTTCACTGGAATCTTCATCCTTCTTTGTTTCCTCTTCTTCTCCTTGATCACTGTCTTTAGCAGCATTTGCTTGAAACCTTCTCATCTTCTTGAGTCTTTCTACTTTCATGGGACAATTGATTGCAATGTGTCCTAACTTGTGACTGTTGAAGCATTCAAAGCTTGAGAAATTTCTCTTGGGTCTTTTAAACCCTCGAGTCTTAAGAGGATGGTCATGGCTCTTTCTTTTGCCTTTGGCATGGGCAGTTAAAGCTTGATCCTCATTGTCATTTAACTTTTCTTCTCTGGCTACTATTCTCTCTTCTTCTTGGACACATTCTTCCCATAACTTTCGGAATTTGGTTAGCTTTCTTCTTGAATAGATTCCTCGGATGAAAGCTTCCCAATCTCTTGGAAGGCTATTCAAGGTTGTCAGTACAACCTCTACTTCTTCAACCATGTCACCGAAGGCTTCTAATTGATCCTTGATTTGAGCTACTCTTGTGAAATAAGATTGCATAGTTTATGACTTCTGAGCTCTTACACCTTTGAGTTGATTCCTCAAGGTCATCTTCCTGTTAATGTTCCTTCCTTCAAATAGACTTGAAAGGGCATTAAAAATTTCTTTTGGAGTCTCCATGGATGATACCTGAGGGATCAGGTTATCTATGATTGAATCAGCTATGATTCTCTTAGCTATGATCATATCCTTCTTGTGCTTGGCTTTGGCTTCATCTTCTTCTGGTTCATTCACTTCCTCTTTCACAAATTGATCTAGATCATTCTCTTGGAGGATAAGCATGATTTTGTACTTCCATGCTCTAAAGTTTCCAGCCCCTTCAATATTTTCATCTAGCTTGGTATTCTTTTTCATCTTTAAGAAACTGAGAACCTCAAATGGAAAAAGATAAAAGAATACTTACTTGCAAAAGACAACACCTGATTCAGAGGTTCTAGGTTTTGGAATAGAAACCCTAATTTTGCAGCTGGGATCACAGGTGGAGTTCAATGATGGAAAAGATGCGCCCTCCTGAGGCGAGGTAGACTGTATCTTCCTTTTTCTGAGATTGACGATGAAAACCTTGGAAAACTAAAACCCTAGTTTGTCTCGATAGTAGTAACAGGTCCAAAATTGAAAATTCTTGGATTTAAGTTTTGTCACCACATAAAGATGCACCCTTTAGAGGCGAGTTGGAGGAGCCTTCTTTTTTGGTTGATCTGTCGAGAGGTTTGTCAAGAACAACAAACCCTAGATGTGCAGTGTCTTCTTTCACGGTGGCTTTGATACCATGTTGATTTTTCTTTAAAATTGTTTATATGATAACTTTAAACAATTAGCCACTAGAAGATCACTGAAAGAACAACATGCACAAAAACATAAGAACACAAGAACAAAGATATTTTCCTCGGGGAAACCACAAGGGAGAAAACCCCGCAAAAATTCCTCAGTATAGAACTTGACCAAGACAGTGTAAAACTCTAGACAACAACAACTTCCTCCTTATGGGTGCGCTACTACTTGTCTCTCTTGCTAAAACCAACTTGAGTGAGTGAGTACAAATTAAGAGGAGCTCCCTCTTATTTATATTCTTCTGTTGACTTGAATTCTGACTTGGTGGGGCCGACTTCACTAGCTTTCTGAGCCTGTATGTCCAACTAGACATTACAAATAGCATTTATTATATTGACACTTGGGTACTAATGACCCGACTTACATTCAGAGATTTACATTGCATCCTCAATGACTCTAATAAGACCAAACTCATCTCCAATAGAAGGAATACAATACAACTGAAATATCTTCCGAAGTTACATTATATTAACAAGAGGTTCTCCACTCTATTGATATTGATATCTATGCCAAGTATCATGGGGATCTTCTATGATATAATAGAGTGTTCCTTTGTAGAGTCTTTGTCTCAAGCCAAAGCCCCAGAAGCCCTGGGTCTCCCTCTAGTAAAGCGCCCAAAACTCTATTTGGAAGTTTAGGAGACTCCCTATCACCACTAAAGTGTCCTCCCTCTTTTCATGATTTGATAAAGGAAGACTTCCCATATGGATGGACAATTGTCCCCACATCTGAATTACACTCCTACACTAGTATAATACCCTTGTAAGGGACTACCATCAAAACCGCCTTACATTATTACTAGAAATGACATCTTGGTGCAAAGCTTGATACTCATCATCGATTTTAAAATGTTCTACCTAGTCCCAATCTAGGTCATTATCCCCCAAACATCTATCACTTCCCTACCCATGAACACCAATCTGAAACCAATCAGAGTTTCCTTAATCTCCAATAGCCTAGATGCATCACCCAAGGAACCCTAACCATAAAACCCTAATCTCTAGACCCTAGTTGGACCACCTCATTTTAGCAATGACCTTTGACCTTCCCTGGTTGGATTGTCCTCAAGTGACATAAGTTAATATATTGTGATGTAATATGTTAGTATATTGAAATTAAAATTTTAAAATGATCGTAATAATAATTCGATTTTAAGGTTATAATTTAATTATTATATATTAAAGGGAAGTATGAGATATTTTTGTTTGTGTGATAAGATATATGTGTTATTTAGCTATTTAACTATTTTGACCAAGTCAAGGTTCTCATTATTTCCATACTATTGTGTCTATACCATTTTTGGCTTAAAAAAAAGAAAAAGAAAAAGGTTTTGATAAATGGTTGAAACTTTGGGACATCCAAGACGATATAACCTTTTCATAAGATGAAAACCTAGAATTGAAATTAAAAATAAAATGTCTAAATTTTAATGGAATAAAAATAAAATGTCTAAATTTTAATG
Source organism: Pseudotsuga menziesii (assembly GCA_001517045.1). Lineage (NCBI taxonomy): Eukaryota > Viridiplantae > Streptophyta > Pinopsida > Pinales > Pinaceae > Pseudotsuga > Pseudotsuga menziesii. The sequence continues at coordinate 277,344 of LPNX011100034.1, forward strand.
GAAAGATGAAAATATCAAAGACAAAAGAAAGGTATGTCATTATAAAACACTATCAATTCCAAACTTTATCATTGCTCCTAACCTAATAAGGTTGCAAACCTATAAAGAAAAAGGTGATAGTTGAAAGAAGAAATAGCACATGTGTTGCATAGCAAAACTAGCAAATGGACCCTTCCAAAAACTCATTGGGACAAAAAAATCCTATAATCTATCCAACTTGAGGAGATTGAAGACATGACCCGTTCCCTTGTAGGATTCCCTTTAAACTACAATATTAGATGTGCTTGTAATGATATATGTAATCGCAATTCGGTTCATGACATCCTAAATCAAGACAATCAAATTGAGCTCAGAGACCTTATTGTGTTGGAAAAAACATGGTACATCCACAAAGGTCGAAAACCTTAAGAAAAATATCTACACACACAAAGGTCAAAGATCAGTATACCAATGTATGGTTAAAATCCTCCGAGAGAGAAACAACCCACGACCCTAACCAATAGGGCCACTTGAGGCAACTAATTAATGTAAAAAAATAGTTTACATGAATTTCATCACAATTGATTATCAACCAATGACCCTTTATGCTTTCTAATTAAAAACCATGGACCAATCACATGTTGAGTCACATATCAAGTGTTGTTAAGATCAAGGAGGTGTTTGAACTATTGGATGATCCATGTGTAGGGTATAATTGTGACCATCATATTAGTAAAGTACAAAACATACCGATGGAAGACACTCAAATCTCATTTTAACCTAGCATTAAATTTGACCGAGTTGACATTCACAAACCCCTTGTCTTAAAATATCATAACAACCCCCTTTAAGAGCAACTTGGTATAGGATTGAAGGAATATAAGGAATGAAGAATTGGAACCTATTCCCCCTCAATGTAAACTAACTAGACTTCTAATATAGATTGATGCTCTAATAACTTTCCTTTTGTGAGGGACTTCATAAAAATGTCAACAACTTGATCATTTGTACAACAAAATAACATTTTTTAAGGGTGCACTCTTGAAGAAGCGTTTGAAAAAATGCATGCGTAACTCAATGTGTTTATTGTCCTAGTGTTAAATGTGCTCCTTGGTGAGTTGAACGACACTCTAATTGCCATAGTAAATTGTGGTTGGGTGTTGTTGCTAGAATCCAAACTTGGAATGATGTGTCTAAGCCAAATATATATTTTTACTAGCATGAATTGTTGCTTGTAAGAGAACGGGAATTTTGTTTCTTGCAAGTCCAACTGACAGCCTCATAACCAAGTTGAGAGTTGATAAATTAATTACCACAATATATGACTTGTTGGATCCCTTAACTTCAACTTAAATTATCGACCAAGTAGCACACGCTTGTGAAGTGTTATGCACTATATATGCGACCACAAGGGATTCAATAGATATTGGAATGTGCTTTCTCTTAATCTATGAATGTTGTGGAATATTAATGCAATTAATTGTTGAAAAGTGAGACACACGATTTCTTAAAGTAAATCTAATTAAACAAAGCAAGTAAAATGACTCCTCAACCAACCTCATTATTGTGGCATGATGGAAGAGGAAAAACACACCACTCAAAGCATAGAATATGAGCCATGGAAAGTGAGAAATATGCTCTACAACACAACATTTAAACAAACACATTGATTCATCAACCAACCATATGGTTGTGGCATGCTATAAGATAAATTCACAAATAACTATAAATACACAATGGATGCACAATAAATTCTTCAACCATGGAACATAAAAATGGAGAATTTATTAACTAATAAACATATGGAGTTTCAAAACAAACAAACAAATAAGAAAGAATATACTTCGAAACAATGAAAGGAATCTACAACAAATAAGGAAATAAATAAGAAGCGTTATAATATACAAATAAAGGGGGTTCAACCTTAGGTTTCATTTTCAGGACAAACTCTTATTCCAAATCAAGTAAGGTGTTGAATCCCTTGAGATAAACATTATTCACAATGAGCAACAAAACTCTAATCTTACGAAAATGATAATGTACAATTGAAAGAAAACTTATTATAGCTTTTGATAACTCTTTCTAGCTCTATTGGCCAACGTATCCTAGCCTACATTGATTGATTTAAATAAAACAACGATCTCAAGGACTCCCTAGAACAAATACCAGGTATTAATGGCTTCTTTCAACAAAATTTCTACATATCAACAATATGTTTTTGGCCATTACGAATACTCCGAGAAATGGCCAATTTACATGAGTTGTGTAACTTAACCACTTGTTGCATGGCTACTTTAAGCTATATCTCAATGTGCTTATTATGGCACGTGGTGAGAGTCACACTCTCGATCCATTTGATTTTGGGTTATGGGGTTTTGAAAAGAATAGAAGTATTTTGCAACGACAATCCACTCCTTGAAATCATTGTGAATTATATAACACATGCAACTCTCATGAAGAGGTGAGCCATATAAATAGAGTATTATGTAGCATAGTATTTCACAACAAACTTGACACTTCGAAGCTACCTTCATTTGTCTTCAACGTGTAGAGAATTTTGTAGTGAGAAATCTATAAACAAAGAGGATAGACACGAAAAAACTTATTTTTGGCATATATCATTAGTGCGTCCAACATACAATAATCATCAATAACACATATATTCCATTCAAAATCTCCATAAAAACAATCAAATTTATCAATTCATGTGGAGTTACTAAATAACACAAAAATGGCTATAATAAGGCAACATATGTAACATTCAAGGTATGGAATAGGGTAGTTAAGTGTTAAATTATCAGAAAAATCTGAAAATGTAATGAGTAAAATGAGGTGTTTATAAGATTTATAATGAAGGTTGAAAACATATCATGTAGTGGACTTCTAGTTATCGGGTTTGTCGACCCAATTATAAATGATAAAGCCAACTAACATAGGAGATATTCCTAAACTGTAATGTCTACCAAATTGAACTCTACCCCGAATATACTGAAGTATCATCTTTGTTGCTTTCTAATGGTTTTCATGTGGTTCTTTCATATATTGAGCTTCGACATATCAAGTCACAAGAGAGGTAAATACAAAAGGGTACTAATTAGCAAAAGGTATAAAGTGGCATCCATTTTGGGTGAGGTGCAAGTAGTGGAAAGTATAACTCCACATTAAAAGAGAGATGGGGTCAGTTTACCATTGACCATGTGAAATCAATGAAGAAAATCACATGCATACTTAGGTTGGGAAAGATAAATACCTTCTCAAGTTTGCAAAACATTGATCATAAGACAATAATACAAGTTCCCTAAGATTTCCATTTAGAGTGGAGAGAATGTAAATGAAGAGGATTTCTACTTGGTTTTCTTGAGCTCCTCTTTGACTCTTTAATCCAACACTGTTCATTTTCAAAGATCTTCCAAATTGTTGGGAAATGGGAGGGATTATCTCCCCATGTGGTTATAAGGTCAACAAAAGGGAGGTTGCAATAATATACCAGTATGGGACCTATTTATTAAGGATGGATTTCACATGGGTTAGAAGTCTGGGGTTGCTACTAGTGAGTATTAAAGGTTATCAACATAAAGCACAAGTATGCGAAGATGATCACTTTCTCACTGATTATAGTCATCAAGGTCAAAGTGTAATTTAAAAAAAATGGAGTCAAGAAGGAACCAGTGTGACATAAAGTGGTTTGATTGAGGCTATAGAAGATTTTTTGGATGTTATAGACATTATTGAAGACACTTTTAACAAACTCATGAGGCTGTAGCCTCTGTGTAATTAATTCTTGAAATTCCCATCTAATGGGGTGGATTTCACATTCATTTGATGGACCTCCATATGAAGTTGTAGGTGCAAGAACAAGGCATACATAATCCATTTTGGCAATGATGGAAATGCTTTCATTGTATTAAAAACCCCCTACCTATAAAAAAACTTTGGCAACTAACCAGGCCTTATGTTGGTCAACACTACCATCTATGGCATACTTAGTCCTATAAATACATTTGCATTTGATAATTTTTATTTATTTTGGAAGAGGGACTAAATCCCAAGTATCATTCACTGTCAAGGAACATGATTATTCATTCATGGCTGCATCCCATTTTTTATTCCAAAAGTTTCTTTAAATGTTTATGGATTTTCAATCTCTGGAACTTGATCCAAAAGAAATGAGGCCCATTGAAACAATGCATGTTTTAACATTGATCATAAGGATAACCAACTATATCATGGGAAAATTCCCTTGTCGTATAGACATATCAAGGAAGCTATGGAACTAGTGTAGGTTCAACTTGAATAGACCCATATAGATTTTGAGGTTGAGTAAGGAAAGCGTTTGTTTCATCATCATTGTCGTTATTTGAAGAAAAGTAATGGTATGGCATAGAAGTAGAAGGATTTGAATAAAAAGGTTTCCATAGAGGTATTAAAAGGAAATGGATCATGCGTTGTGGATGGATGGTAGGCTAAAGATGGCATTAACATTGAGATAGACATGCAAGGAAAGAGACCTTCATCAAATTTAACATATCTTTATACAATGAATTTTGTTGTATTAGGTAGAAAGAAGTTGATAACCTTTGGAATTATCTAAATAACTAATAAAAATGAGGTTGCAATGCTCTCCTTTTCTCATTATAAATGTGTATCCATGCTTTGTTATTGAACACATAGAAATGTCTCCATCTAGTTTTATGTTACTATATGCTTCAAGTTAGGATTTATATTTCTTTAAACCTTAGTGGGAGTATGATTACCTAAGTAATTGGCACAACTAATAGGTTATGCCCAAAAACAAGGATTGAGTTCCTTGGATTCGAGCATACAATTAACCATTTCTTTAAAGGTGTGATTATTTTTCTCAACAACACCATTTTGTTGCGGTGTGTATGGAACGATGTGGTGCATCCAAATACCCAATGAGGTTCATAAAGTGTTAAACTTTGAGTTGATATATTCACCCCTACTATATGTTCTTAGGTTGTGATGTTTATTCCCATATCGATTTGCCACAAGGACCTCAAAGGAAAAATACATGTCAAAAAATTCATTCTTAAGTTTTGAGAAGTACACCCAAATGCATATAGAGAAGTTAGTAAGGAAGCCTAAAAATTATTTAAACTCAAAGAAACACGCAAAAGGAAGCTGACCACATAAATCATTATGCATGAGCTATGAGGGAGTCGAGGTGTGCCAAGAGGAATGTTTGTCAAAATTATCCCATTGATATTTGTTTATAGCACAACCCAAACAAACACTATCCCTATAAGAAATGTGAGGATGACCAATGACTATACAATGCTTACACAGTTATTGCAATTATGTAATGTCCCCAACCCCAAAGGACATTGATTCTTGGTTGTATAATTTTTACAAACAATTTAGTTACATTGATTTATAACTTTCATTAAAAATTTGTGTTTCCATAAATCACCAAACAATTTGCAATCACACACAAAATGATAGAAATAACAATGGAATTTTATTATGGAATTGATGGCAATAACAATAGAATATATTGGTTGATATAGTAGCTACAAAGTACTCAACAACAACTAAACCTAGAAGTGATGCCACAACCACTTCCAAACTGCAAAATGGTTACTCATGTCCTCCAAACCCTCTTCCAGATGATGTCAAACCAAAAGGTGAAGCTCAAATGAGACCCTGAATAGATCCTCCTCCTTGTCTGGCTAGGGTGGATATGTTGCACCATCGAAACCAAACCAGAAATGGAAGGGTTTTTCCAAACCCTAACGAAAACTCTAAGATAACCCCTAGACGGTCACAAGAAATCAATGTCAAATCAAGATGTTTATAATGGATTGGTGCCTTCTCTTTTTTCTTCTTTTTGAGTCCTGTACCATGAGCAATACCATGGGTCAGCGAATACCATCCACTGAAATATCCCCTTTTTAAATAAACGACACCTTAATATTACAACAATTTCAGACCTAAGTGTCATCCAATAACCCCACAGAATGATCCCTTGGAAAGGGACATCACAAAGGAGCAATAATTCAAGTGACCAAACTACTCATGCCGAAGTATACTCATGTCATTAACATGAATAGTAAAATATTAAGGAAGATAAGATGAATCAAACTTTTCAAACTTGTACAACATGGTAATATTATCATTTCTGCTCGGTGCTACAATATGTTGAGGATCCTTTACCTATTTTTATTACAATTTTGTGTTCACCAAAATATATCATTTGATGGAAATAAAGAAGGCTATATGAGAGACCATCAATGCAATACATCGTTAAAGTAACCATCATATAACCGAACCATTCATGATCCTACAACCCCTATAGGCATATCATCACCAACAAATATTTGTTTATAATACATTAATTAAGAGTAACAAAATGGTTTAATCCTCAACCATGTGATAAGAAGTTATTGGATCAAGCATCCAGTCATTTGAAGAAATAGAGATTGATGCATTGAAAGAAAAAACATAAGTAGAAGGAGCATATGGTTAATAAAGCAACTAAACTTTCGTCTCCCAGGGCACAATAAAGAAATATGTTCTTCTCCCTCCTAATGAATGGGATGAGGATTAATTCAACTACAGGTTGTTACTCTTTATGGTTGCTTTGAGGGATTCCATCTTTTTAAAGAAACATGACTCTTGATGACCGTCTCACCTACAAAAACTACAATGCTTGTTATACTTCTTTCCTTTTGGCTTATGTCCTTTATCAACACTAAGAGAAGGTGAATGTTGAGGGGGTTTGGTGCCCTTAATTTCTTTGTTTTGGCAACGCACTAAAAGAAAAAAACCAATCAGTAGAGGTTTAGTTAAGGTTTTTAAGGTCATAGGATTGGAAAAATTATAAAAAAAAAACTATTTTAAAACCTCTATTATTGAAAATAGAGGTCATTTCGTAAGTTTTAGTGAATGTTCATTATAGTTAAAAACTATGGGCAATTGTAGGTTTTGAAAAATAATTTTTTTTATTGATACTCTTATAACAATAAGGCACACCAATGTGCCACCAGATAATACACACTGATTCTTATTTTATATTATATAGCAATATTCTTTGTATAATTGAGAAATGACGCATATATATCTTTGCACATTGTATAGTCTTGGCAACAATAATGAAAACAATAGCGACGACAAAACTGATATAGTTTTTGATGTTGTACTTAGGATCCCCCAATGCACTTATTACAATGTTTAACATTGGTGTTCTCATACATGTATCATGCATAGTTGTGTGCTATAATCTTGTGCATATTGATGCTTATATATTGAACATGCACTTATTGTTTTATTTAAGTAGAGCACAGTAGTGTGTAACAATGATAAAGGGGCACTGGTTGAGAAAAAATTTAACATGCACTAGTGCATAACTATCATTTAAATGTATGGAATGCATTGGAGCATACAAATGAATACAACATATTGATATGTTTCATTCTTGATTTTTCCCACATTCTATTTAATAATTTTGCGGGTATTTAATAATTGTATTGATTTTTATATTCAATTGAGGCGTTTAGGTATAAGCATTGCAAAATATATTGTATTGTTTAAACAAATATGCCTAGTGAGTGATAGTGCTAGCCAAGGAACGAAGATAGTGTGTGGATCCTGTGCCATTCTTTATCTCTCATATGATCTTTTTTTCACTTTGAAGGTGAATGCAGGGAGAGATACTAACGCATTAGTCATATTGTATGCATTTTAGTTTCTTTTAAAATATGTTATAGACAAAGGAGTGCATAATCCTCAGGTGTGGGGGGATTCCAAGTTCGTGGTGGATTGGTACTTGGGGAATAGTCAGGTATTGAACCTTGTATTATTGCATTTCTTACTGCGTGTCGATGAGGTTAGAGCACAATTTATGGATTTACAAGTTTCACATACATATAGGGAGTTAAATAATTTGGTAGATCTGCTCTCAAAGGAGAATTTGGTTGTTTCAGAGGGAGTGCTATATGTCCAAGAAAGCAAGGCGGGTGCAACTCTCATTGCTCACAATCATATACCTTTTATAATTAAACTATAAGATGGTTTTAGACAAGTTCATTTAAGCATGTTATTGTGGCAGGGGTATTTGAAAATCTACAAGTTTTATGGTTTGGCAAAAGTCCTATGAGGATTGGCTTGTTTTTATGCACGGTTCTAGACAAGTTTTGAGCATACATCCCATTGAATCNGGATATTTGAAAATCTACAAGTTTTATGGTTTGGCAAAAGTCCTATGAGGATTGGCTTGTTTTTATGCACGGTTCTAGACAAGTTTTGAGCATACATCCCATTGAATCTATATTTTGATATCATACTTTTGAAGTAGAAAATACAAGATTTTTTCCTTGGACAAAAATTAAGCCATGTGATTAAGCATTTGTACCAACTATATGAAAATCTCTGAATTGCAAAAATAGAGGATTGTTCGTGGAGGAAGAGAATCAATGCATTGATTTGCTGAGAGGCTAGTGCGCATACAGAGGGTCGCCCATCCCCTGAACACTACAGAGGAATAAAGAAACCTATGATCGAAATTGACAGATCCTGGTATTGACTAGCCCCAAGAGTGGCTTCTTGAAAGGATCCTCCTCCGAATCCGAGTCCGGAGGAATGTCGTCGACTCATCACTAAAGCATTCAAAGCTCTGGTGGATTCCACGCCATCTCCTCCTCCCCTGGGATTGGATGCCAGCGATGCCAACTTCGTCAAGAGAACAACAACCCCAAGAATCCAGATCATGTCTGCGGCTTCAAGATTGAAATCCCTTTCACTGAGTGAGAAAGGCCTGATTGGGCAGTTCACGAGAATCTGGCCTTCGCAAAAAACCATGGATACATGGATAACCAAGAACTAGATGTCCTTGATCTCTGGGGGCCTACAACAGTGCTTCTATGGAAAAGTATTCTTCAAATTTTTATTCAAAAACAAAGAGGACAAAGATCTCATCTTCAGGAGCGAGCATTACTTCATGGGTCCCCACAGCCTGTACCTAAATCATTTGAGCCTATCATTCGATCCAGAAAAGGATGTGATATCAACGGTCTCAGTATGGGTCTTCCTACCTCACCTTCCTCTACATTACTGGAACGACGAAACTCTGCAAGCAATCGATAACTCCCTTGGTAACTACATCGACAAAGTAGAACCAAAGGGCCCTTTGTTCTCATGTGCAAGGATCTGCGTGGAAGTAGATTTGGAAAAATGGCTACCATAAGTTAGAGGAGTCAAAGCTGTTAACCATGCACAGTTCGCAGACAACACCATCTTGCTCGGAGGTGCGTCTACAATCATTGCGTAAATATTCAATGGTGTCTTGTCCAGCTTCATAAAAGCATTGGATGGCAAAGTGAACTCAGAGAAGTAAAAAATCTACGGATGGAATTTCCCTCCAGGCACCTTGGCAAGGATTGGAAGGATCCTCGGATTCAAAGGCAATGTAGCTTGGAACTGCTTCGACTACCTCGGGATACCAATCTTCATAGGCAAGAAAAGAGCTACCGACTTACATGGACTGGAACACAAAATAAAAAATAAAATCTCTTTTTGGGGGACAAGATGGATCAATCTTGTCGATAATCTAGTTCTCGTTAATTCCATTCTTGCTTCCTATCCCATTTATGCATGCTTGATCTCATTAGCCCCCAAGAAAACTCTGAAAGTTGTAACTAAAGAGCTCATGCGATTTCTATGGATGGGAGGGAAATCAAGTGGTCAAAAAAAATTCCACCTTGTGAAATGGAGCACGGTCTCCATGCCAAAAAACTGTGGTGGTGCTAGTATAAAAGATCCCATCAAAATGAAGCTGGATTTGGGAGCCAAAATACTCTGGAGAACTGTTTCTGGTAATAGAGCATGGTGGAAAGAAATTCTGCAAAAAAAATACAAGCAGGGGGACAAAAGAAGATGCTTGGAAGCCATCGAACAGGGCAAAAAAGGAATGCCCATATGGGAGCTCTGCAAGAAATTTGTGTTCATCTTCAAAGAACATCTACTTTGAACTCCAAGAAATAGGAAAAGGATTAAGGTTTGGGTGGACAATTTAGGACCCAACTCCCTAGTCAATTATCAACAGGAATTATCAAATATAAATAATTGGATGGAGCGGGCAAATTTCTGCACGATGTACGATCTTTCAAATTGGATGAGTCATGGAAGTTGGGACGAATGGGTAGATATGGAGGTGCTAACCAGCTTACAGTCAGACTACAACATGTTCCTCACACTACTCCATGGGTTTGCTCCTGTTCACCATAGCTTAGCAGATGGAAGGAGCTGGGGGAAGACTGGAGCGTATGAGGTCAAGGAATTCTACAAAATTGCAGCTAGTAATCATGACAACACAGGTGCTGATAGGAAATGGGACAAAGTCTGGTGCAAGGATGGGCTACCGAAGGTTAACGTCTTCTACTGGATTTTGGCCCACCGAAAAAACTTTGACAGCGGAAAACCAGAGGAAGAGAGGCGTTGCTAGCCCCATGAGATGCATCCTATGCAAAAATGCAGAAGAATCCTTGGAACATCTCTTTATTGATTGTAAATTTTTGCAGGAGGCTTGGCAGAGGGTGTTCAAGGACCTGAAATTTCACTTAACGCTTCCTACAAACTGGAGTGATTTCTTCTCCTGTTGGAATGACTACTATCAGGGATCACTCTTTAAAATACCAGACTTTGTAAGGGCATGGGAAGCTCTTCCAAAATTCATTTGTTGGAAGCGTTGGACAATAAGAAACAGAGAAATATTCGAGGATAAAAAAATAGTCTGGGCAAAGTTTTAGCATCAGCAAAGGCACTTTGGGTGGAGGCTTTAACCGTGAAAGGAATGACCAAAATCATCAAGGAGTCTTTGACAACAATGGAAAGGGCTTGTGTTTCCGATTTCCTGGTGACCCCACCCTCCACTCTGTGGATTCATCCCAAATAAACTTTAAACCCCAGAATTAACAATTGAGAATGAGTTCGGAAGAATTCGATACTTGGTGGAAGGAACTTGGTTGCAAGTCCTTATTCTTCGATAGAGCCTCGAAAGGCAACACCTGGCTGGTAGGTGTGGGTAGAGTCATTTTTGGCACCAAAGGAAGTAACATGAATGTGTATTATTAGGGAATCGACAAGAAGACCAATAATGGTGCGGAGTGGATAGAACTCATTAAAGGTCTGGAACTCGCAAGGAATGCTAGCATAGGGGAACTGGTGGTCTTCGGCGACTCGATGATGGTTATAAGGGACGCAAGGAACCTGACAAAGAATCGTAAGAACCCTGCGACTAAGACACATCACATCCTAATGTACATGATCAAGGAATTCAAAGCTATCAACTTCCTCCATATACTAAGAACAAATAATTATCAAGCGAACATAATGGCTAACAAGCGTGTTGATCTAGACTGTGGCATCCTAGTTTGTAATTAGAAGGTCTGCAAAAGAAACTGGGTACCTTAGAAGTGACTTCATTCTTCTTTTGGTTATGTTTTTCTTATGTATTTTTCTACTTGAGCACCTTGTCAGGAGATATAGTCTCCATATATTAGGGAAATACCATGAGAAGTATAGGCTGAAAAAGGATGAACAAGGAGTTGTAGATGTGGTTCTCCTTTGGGAAATTCCAAGCTTTGATATGTGTAATCATTTATTCAATTTTTTTATAAAAAAACCCCCTCAACCGTTCTTGTTAAAAAAAAATGTAAACCATTCATATATTTAATCGACGACGTAACATTTTACACGATAGAATAAGAGACTCATTTTATTATATATGAACAAAAAATCCCTCATCATACAAAATGGGACATCACAATGGTCCACAATAAATAAAATGCCAATAAATAGTTGTTTACAATTATTGATAACCCAATTGTCACAACAATTAGAACAATATGTCCACATTAAACAAAATGTTTGATTTTTACAAACATAAAATGCAACAAACAATTATATTGATCAATGCTCAAACTATCATCATTGCTTGAGTTGCTTGCATGCCTCATTTCTCATCGCTCTTAGGAAATATTGTACTTGGGTTATTTGAATTTATCATATTTATTTTGGTATGTTTTTTCATGTGACATCTACAAACATAGAAACGAAGTATAACAAGTACATATAAATTTATAATATATATACATGATTGTGTAAATAAATGTATCTCAGCATATCTTTTAGGTGGCTCCACTCCATACTTTATTTCCTACAAGTTTTAAACTCTATGACAAAGTATAAATATAATTAAGATTTTATTGTTGATACATTAATTACTAAATAGAGGATGTAAAACAATATAACTACTCATAAGTCGTTCAATTAACCCTTTATACTCCAACATTTATTCACAACCCATATGTAATCCAATGTCAGTCACATGTTCAAATGGTTACTCTTTGTATGTTAACACCTAGTAGAAAATTCCAAGGACAAATTTAAATAAATTAAAGTATAGATTTTTGTAACATCCAAATGAGAAAACCCTAGTTCGACTTGTCTACATAGTTCATACACCTTCGGCACGAAGGCTATGATTCCTTCACATGCTTAGAAATCAACTACAATGGTAGAGAAGGGAAGGAGGGGGGCGACCCCTCCTTTAGCAAGATGATCGTTAAAAGAAACCAATCAAGAATGAGAAGTGATTGCAATATCTCTCGAAAAAGATAAGCATCAGATCTAGGCTTAGGTTCAGGAGAGGGAGGAGTAGGGACACTACGATCTTGAATTGGGCTCTAAGGATTTATTTACAGTAAGCTTCTTTAACCTAGAATACAAAGATAAAGTATTTGATAACAATCCATACTTCTTCAATTATGTCGGTCTATATCTAAGTTTGTGGACAAAGAACTTTCTTCCTAACAAAGAGGATTCCACTTACACTTAAGTATGGATTTGCATGTACTCCTTGCCAGCAAAATATTGGGAAGCAAAAACTTTTGAAGGAATAGGAAACACCTTAGGGGATTTTGTCAGGTCTTCAAATGACACAAAGACAACACAATACACAACATTTTCCAGAACATGCATATACATGAACATGTCCCAAGCACTTCTAGAAACAATTATCCTGAACTACAAAGACACGTAATGGATTCAACCAATAAACTACGATCACATTGCTTTTAGATGTCAAAATTGCCACGAACATGACCATTTATTCAAATATTGTCCTCTAAATGCTAAGCAAGACAAACCAAAAGTTGTAGATCCAAAGAGTTCAAATGGGTTCACAAAAGTATCGATAAGGAAAAGATCATGCCGCAAACACAACACAACATATTAGGGAGCAAATCTAGAAACACATAATAAATATGCAATACTCAAGAAAGAAAATATGACAGAGGAAGCAAGGAAGTGTGTCCGTCCTATCCAAGCCAAGTAGAACAATAAGGAACAATAGATGAATCCTGATCTAGTAGTTGTCCAGGAAAATAAAAATAAAAAATAAAAATAGTTTCATTGCCAAGGAATCTTCGTACCAAGGCAACATTGAGAAGGTTTCCATTGAATCAAAGGAATTAACAGAGGAAGAGATTGAGGAAATGGATATAGGGGATTTGGACCTTGCAAAAATAACATAAGCCTACAATAGGAATGATACTAAATCAATCCCATAATTACAGATGATCAAGTTGCACATAGCTCTGAAGAAGGCTAACAACAAACCAAAGGAATCCTGTCAAGGCCAAGGTAAAATATCTAATGCACATCTTGAAATGAAAACTATCAAATTGGAATATAAAACTCACAACTCTAAAGAAGAAAAGAAGAGAGGAGGGAAAATCACCCATTAAATTCTTAAATAAATAAGGGATAAAGTAGTCAAGTTAGGCTTGTATGCCCAGATGAATCAAACCTTCAAACCTTTGTCTTAAATTATCAATGAATATTACATTTTGGAATATTTTAGGCCTCATTGTAGAACAAAAGCACAAATATTAAGGAACAAAATTTAGATGGACAATCCAACCATTCTTATGTTACAAGAAACAAAATGCAGCTCATACCTATTAACAAAGATAGCCTCTTAATGTTGAAAGGGTAGTCAAGCAATAACAATGGATTCTCAAGGAGCCTTAGAGGGACCGCCAGAGGAATCTACATACAAGGACAACATTGAGATGGCTATCATCTAATCAAAGGAATTAGAAGAGAATGAAAATAAAGAAATGGTTGCAGGGGATTTGGACCTAGTATGAATAACATAAGCATGTAATATGAATGATACTAAATCAATCCCAGAAGCATAGATGATCATGCTACACGCAAATTTGGAGAAGGCTAGTAGAAAACCAAGCGATCCTCTCAAGGCCAAATTAAAATATCTAGAGCACATCTTGAAATGAAGATTGTCAAACTTACAGATCAAGCCCACAACTCTAAAGAAGAAAACAAGAGAGGAAGGAAAAGAAACCATCAACTTCTTAAAGAAACAATGGATAAACTAGTCAAGTCAGAGTTGTATGATTGGATGAGTGAAACCTTCCAACTTTCCTCTTAAATTATAAATGAATATTACATGTTGGAATATTCAAGGCCTCAACACATAACTAAAGCACATATTATTAAGGAACATAATTCACATGGAAAATCCAACCATGCTTATGTTACATGAAACAAAATGCAACTTATACCTTCTAACAAAAATAGTTTCTCAAGAAATAACAACAGATGCCCAAGGATCCTTGGGAGGTCTTGCAATCTTATGGAACCCACAAATGGTAATCTATCAAATATTGTACTAACCAATAGTGCCATAACAACTTGCTTAAGGATTATAGGTACTTCAGAGGAAGGTTACCTAACCAATGTGCAGGGACCTCACCATTTTAGTTAGAAGATATAATCTATAAACCATAGAAAACAACTTGGACAGAGATTTGAGCACAATCCTTTCATCATTAAGGAGACCTCAACATAATAACGAAGCTCTTTGAGAAAAAAGGAGGGATAAGAAGATTAGATGGAGACAACGAATCCTTCATCAATCAAGTCATAGAAGATCATAATTAGAAAATATAATTCATCCACCATATAAAACAAGAGGAGACTTCAACATAATGATGAAGCTATCTGAGAAAAAACGAGGGATAAGAAGATTAGTCGGAGACAACAAAGCCTTCAATCAAGTCATAGAAGACCTTAGGATGGTTGACATCGATACAAAAAATAGAATTTTCACTTGGAAAAAACTGAAAAGGGGGGGAATGGAAAATTTCCTCTCGACTTGATTGTTTTCTCGTCTTTGAAAATATTATGCAACGATCCTACTCATTACAACATCCATTCCTCTTGTAGTCAAGTTGGATCATTGGCCCATCCAATTACAAATGGAAACATACAATGAACCCAAATTCAAACCCTTCAGCTTTGATCCATTTTGGATGGAAAGTGAGGACTTCAAAAAGAACATAAACCAATTGTGGGTAGATGCCAACCCAAAAATAAGCTACTCAATGTTACGTTTTCATTAGAGACTAGAAAATCTGAAATTTAGACTTAAAAAATCCAATAAAGACACCTTTGGTGACATCTTCGAAACTAAAATAAAAATAGAAGCTGACATGAAAGAAGTCTAACAACAAATAATCATAGAAGGACTCTTCCAAGAACTAACTAATAGAGAACATGAACTTCAATCTTAGATGAACCAACAATACAAGCATAATTAGGAACTTTGAAGGAAGAAATCTAGAGCTATATGGCTAAAATATGGGGAAAGAAACACCACATTTTTCTTAATTATATGATTCAAAGACGACACCAAAATAGAAACATGCCTTCAATCAACTCAAGGCACTAATCTCTCCTCTCATAAAGAAATGGAAAATGGGTTGGTTCAGTGTTTCATGGATTTATTCTTGGAATAAAATATTGATCAATAACAACCATTGCTGAGATCACTCGGCATATTCCCAATTCAGTCACCCCAGACCAAAATCTTGAGCTATTAAAGCCAATTTCCATGAGGGAAGTGGAATTGGTGGTGAAGGAAATGCCTACTAATAAATCTCTTGGACCATATTGCTTCACCATTAACTTCTTCCATGATTTATAGAAAATGGTCAAAGAGGAATTATGGGGCCTCGTGGGAGATTCAAGATTCAAAACTAGGGTGCTCCAAGAACTAAATGCCACTTTCCTCACTATAGTACCAAAAAAGGAAGGAATTATAGATCCAAGTCAATTTCGCTCGATTTACCTATACAATGTCATCTACAATATCATCACAAATGTCATATTTTATCGTATTAAATATCTCCTTCCCTGACTAATATCCAAAGATCAAACTTGTTATGTTGAAGGAAGGCATGTCGTGAATTGGATAATCCTAGCACATGAAGTCATTAACTCTTTCAAATTGCAAAAGCGGCTGGAATACTCATTAAGCTAGAGCAAGCAAGCTATGTTGAAGGAAGTAAAGTAATGAATTGGATAATATTAGCACATGAAATAGTTCACTATCTCAAATCGTAAAAAAATGATGGAATGGTTATTAAACTAGATATGTCAAAATCTTGAAATACATGTGACAAGTCCTTTTGGCTTTTGGCTTTAGTCATACTTGGGTAAGCTATATCCTCTCTCGAACTTCCTCCATTGTTTTTTCTATTATAGTTAATGGATCTATTTCTACCAATTTCTCCCCATCTAGTGGTACCAGGAAGGAAGGACCACTCTCACCTTTCTTCTTCATCCTAATGGCTAAAGGTATTAACACAAGTTTAAATGTAACTATAACCCAAAAACAATCACAGGCTTAAAATTCCAAGGAGATAAAGCTTACTCACACTTCCAATTTGTATTGATATTATGATTATGGGCACCTCTTATATTTGGGAATCTAAATCCATATACAAAGTCCTTCAAACTTTCATGAAAGACTATGGAACTTTAATAAATCATGACAAATCACAAATCATTTTCTTCAATTCTCCCTTAGAAATTCAAATGTGTATTGCCAAAATCTTGAATTTCCAATTGAGCTCCCTCCCCTCCAAATTTTTAGCCACTCCTCTTGTAGAAATTGCTCTCGTAAATGCCTCCTAGGAGGATATTCTCTCCCAGATTAAGAAAAATCTATCTAATTAGACTCTAATAGATCTAAACTTGC
The DNA here is from genome assembly GCA_001517045.1 of Pseudotsuga menziesii. NCBI lineage: Eukaryota > Viridiplantae > Streptophyta > Pinopsida > Pinales > Pinaceae > Pseudotsuga > Pseudotsuga menziesii. The sequence continues at coordinate 294,406 of LPNX011100034.1, forward strand.
AAGGAAGACTTGTCTTAGTAAGATCAGTTCTCCAAGCAATGCCCCTGTACCTCTTCTTAGTTTTGGCTTCCCCTAAACACTTTATTAAGTATATTAAGAATCTGCAAAGAACCTTTCTATTGAGTGGTTCTAACATGACAATAAAATGGTCCCTAGTATCATGGGACAATGTTTCCATGCCTAAACTAAAAGGAAGAGCAAGCCTGAAGAGATTTAGAATTACTAAATGCATCTTGGAGCCAAGACCTGGTGGATATTCATATTCAATCCTGAAGGGACATTAACCATAGTTTGGAGATCAAAATATGAAAGTACAAACACCCCCAATGACTTGGTCCTAGCAGAAGGTAATCAGAAGGGCTTGTTAATTCAGAGTTTGACCTAGACTCAAAGCAATTCAATTAGAAATCACAACTTTTGGGAAATAAGGGAGGGATCATCGACACTATTGTGGGACGATGCTTGAAACAAATACCTCCTTTAAACTAACATCTAACATCATTGTAAATCACATACTAAATGGAGCTAGGAGATATAGCCATCATTTCCCACTTCTTGACTTATTGAGACCCAACTTCTGAGTGGCAAGTATGGCTCCAAAAAAGAAATTGGCATCTACCTGATGATGACCCACACATTGAAAAAATCTAGGTAGAACTTCAATCATGAATAATCAAAGTTAAAGTGGGGAAAGACCAACTTAAATGGGGATACGAACCTACTTACCCTAAAGGAAGCTTATCACCTTCTATTGGAGGAAGAAAGCTTTCCCTTCGAAAATAAATGGTGAACAATTTGGAGCAATAACCTTTGGAAAAAAATTCCACCTTTATATGGTTGGTAATAAGGAAAAAGTTGTTCTTGCAAGATCGTGGCTCTACCTGTTGCTGATGAGGAAGAGATCCGGCTCTGGCCCTTTCCTTGGGAGGAATTTTCAGGCTCGAGAGTCGTTGCTGGAGTACATCAAGGTTGTGACCTCTCCAAGTTTTCATGGCAGTGGTTGTTGATCTCGGTTTTTGAGCCAAGAAGTTACCGATTTTTGCATCTCCCCTGGTGTTGGCCTCGTGCTCTGTTAAGGCTCTTGTCTCTCGAGATCTTGAAGGGTGTTCGAGCCATCTCTTTGGCTGCGTTCTTTCTGTTGTTGTTGGAGTGTTCCAGGATTCCTCCCTCTGGAATCTTTGGTGGAAGCTCAACTGCTGTAGTAGGTAGGATCCTTCAAGCTCTTGAGAGTTGTTCTTTGGGGTTGCCTGGCATGCTAGATCTTTCTGGTGCTTAGTCTCTCCCCAATGGCCGCCGGAGGGGACCCACCTCCTCCTCGTCTTCCACCTGATTTGGAAGCCTTGAAACAACTGACTTCCACCTGTGGTAAGAGGAAAGGAGGTCCACTTTCGCAGAGATTCCTGAAGAAAGTTGACATACCCTTGGTTGAATTTCCAGTAGAACGAATTTGCTGAACGACATTAAATCTTGCTGAGTGAGGGATTATTAGCCAAATTTACAGGTCTCTGGCCTTCTCCTATGGCTATTGATGGATGGCTTCAGAGGAACTGGAGGCCCTTAGTCACTGAAGGTAATCGAAATCACTTCGTAGGAAGAGGTTACCACGTCTTTGTATTTGATTCTACTGAGGATCATGATCTAATATTTCGAAATGGTCCTTACTTCATGGGCCCTCAGGGGCTCTATTTGAATAAATGTACTCCTGATTTCGATCCCGCCCAAGATGTTTCATCTGTTGTTCCGGTTTGGGTAAGGCTCTCACTTACCTTTACATTGCTAGAGCTCAGAATCCCTGGAAGCCATTGGGAATAAGCTTGGAAAATACATTGACAGGGCAGAAATGAAAGATCAATATTCATGTGCAAGAATATGCGTTGAAGTTGATTTAGAGATAAGACTACCAAAGGCTATCAAGTCAACAGTAGCTGAATGGTCTCATATTCAGGAGTTAGACTATGAACAAATTCTTTTTAAGTGTCGGTTCTGCTATGGTTATGGCTATTTTTGCCCAAAATTGCAAGAAAAAATCAAAAGAAGATCTTGAAAGAGAGAAGGATGATCAGTGGACACAAGTTCAGAAACCAGGTATATCCAATCAGGTCAACAGAAAGAATGGCAGAGAAGGAAAGACTAGGAATGGAACTGCAGTTGATGGGAAGACCCTTCCTAAAACACAGGCTCCATAATATCCCAAAGCTTTTTCTAATCATTTTTTTTGTTTTAAGTTCTTCTGCAGATATCCTTGTTCTTGAAGAGGGTGAATTTCAACAACTAGAAGAACAAGATGGGGAAGTTGAAACAATCACAAGACCAATAGATAGATCTAGAGAAGCAATTCCAGAACTTCCTAGAGTTGGTGAATCCTTGCAGCAAAACCACTCTTCTCCAATTGGGGCCAAATCTTCTCCGTCTTATGCTAAAATAACTAAGAAGAAACCGGTTGATAGTTTTGACCCTTCAGATTAAGACTATATTGAGCAATTGTCTAAAAAGGCAGTTAAAAAGTCTCTAAAGGAGGCTAGAGAAGAAGAGGTGGAGAGATTAAAGATGTAGGACAACGAGTCCACTATTGAAATGTCACTTGGAAGGAGGAAGAGGACCAGACCTCCAAAGGGAGTAATAACTCCATCTCTCCCGGGTAAGTAATGTAGATCATCTCTTGGAATTGCAAGGGATTGGGGGACCCAATCAAAGCTGAAGCAATCAAAGATTTAATGCGAATAGACCCTCCTGACATTCTCTTGCTTCAAGAGACAAAAATAGAAGAGGAATCTCTTCTTCTCTTAAGTAAATCTATATGGAAATTGAACGATGGCAAGGCTGTCAGTACGAGAGGTACCTCTAGGGGCCTTTCAACTCTATGATGTGAGGAAAAATTTCAGCTCAAAAGCTGCTATGTCACCCAACATTGGATTTTTACATAACTCTTCCATATCTCTAGTAAGATCTCCTTTGCTCTATTCAATTGTTATGTTCCTGTTAATTTCAACGAAAAGAAAGACTGCTCGAAATCAATTTCATACTTTTTAGAAAGTTTCTCTCCTTCAAACACCATAATCGTTGGGGATCTCAACATAACTCTAGCTCCAAATGAGAAAAAAGGAGGAGCTCATGGTAAGGATCCACTCCAAGATACAGTTGAGGCAATAACCCAAGCCAATGATCTGTGTGATTTCAAGCCAAAGAAGGGACGGTTCACTTGGTCTAACAACAGAGTTGGGGCTGCTAATATTGTTGCTCGTCTTGACAGGTTCCTCGTCCAAAGTTTCTTGATAAATGGGAAATTCATAATCTCATCAAAAAAAATTCCCAAACTTTCATCAGATCACCACCCTATTTCTTTGAAGTTTGAAAGGGAAAAAGACCTTGGACCAATTCCGTTTCGCTTCAACCCTCTTTGGATTGAAAGAGATGGCTTTTTGGAAATAGTGGCTCAAGCATGGGCTCAATATGTTGACGGATCCCCCAGTTTTGTTTGGGAGCAGAAACTTAAGAACACAAAATATGCATTGAGAAATTGGGCAAAAAATACACTCAATACTCCGACCAGCAACAGGCAAGAGAAAGTGCTAGAGTTATCTGAGATCCAATTAGAAATGGAAGCAAGTGAAATTACAAAATCTCAGTTACCTCTTGAACAGTTTGCACAAATTAAAACTTTTTCAATCCTTCCAACATGAAGAGGAATATTTTCGATTGAAGTCTCGAAGTCTGGTTGCAAGTGGGAGATAAAAACTTAGCTTTCTTTCATCGCCAATGCAGAGCTAGATTGTCACAGAATCATATATCGGAAATCTCCACAGGTGAGGGAGAAATTATAAAAGTTCATGAACATTTAAAACAGGCTGCAAAAAAACACTTTCAGCAACCGTTTCAGGAGGATGGAAACTCTGATGGTGAAGTGTCTGCAGATTTTTTGGCTTATATTCCTTCTCTTGTCAGCCCAAAGTGTAATGTTGGCCTAATGAAAACCTTCTTTGAAATAGAAATTTTGGATGTCATATGGGCAATGGAGCCAGATAAAGCTCCTGGGACGGATGGGTTTTCTTTCTATTTTTATAGGGCCTGTTGGAAAATCATCAAAACATATATGATCCGCATGGTGACAGCCTTTCAAAATAAAGGCAAAGTGGGAGGATGTATGAACTCTACATTTCTTGCTTTAATCCCAAAGGAAGTTAATCATGAAACTTTCGATAGGTTTAGACCCATTTCGCTTTGTAATGCCTCCTACAAAATCCTCGCCAAATTTCTAGCTAATCATCTTAAGCTCTTGTTAGGAAAATTGATTTCTCCTCTACAGGGGGGTTTTGTTAAAGGAAGGCATCTAGTTGATAATGTAATTCAAGTTCAATAAGCTCTTCATTCAAGTTTCCAAAGGAAGGAGAAATGAATGTTAATCAAGCTAGATATGAAAAATGTATTTGACCGAGTAAAGCTTTCCTATCTCTATCAAGTCCTTCTCTCTTTTGGTTTCAGCTTTGAGTTTGTTAAACTGATAAAATCTTGTACATACAAGCCCTGGATTGCGCCTCTGGTCAATGGTAGACCTTCAGAATTTTTCCAAACAACAAGAGGACTCCGTCAAGGATGTCCGCTGTCACCTTTTCTTTATATCTTGATGACTGAAACTCTTAGCAAGAAACTTACTGTGGAAAAGGAAGCAGGTTACATTCCAGGCATTAAGATTGCTAGGGGTGTGGACCCAATAAATCATGCCCTCTTCACGGATGATTCTCTCCTTCTTGGAGGGGCCTCATTAAGAATTGCTCGTGCTTTCAATGAAGTGCTTCAAAATTTCTACCTTATTTCAGGAGCTTTGAACAACAATAAAAAAGTAGTGTTTATGGTTGGAACGTTGACCATTCGGCAATCCTTCGAATAGAAAACTCTTTGGGTTTCCCTGGTTATGATAAGTGGGAGTAGATGAAGTATCTGGGCTTGCCTCTAACTCTTGTATCAAGCCCTCCTTCTCTTTGGCTCAATGTTTTAGCCAAGATAAAAGCCAAAATTGTTTCTTGGGGCGGTCAGTGGTTAAGCAAGGCTGAAAAATTGATTTTGATTAAGGCGGTTCTTTCAGCCCTTCCCATCTTTGAATCCTCTTTATTGCTTTCTCCTAAGTCTATCACGTCTCAGATCTCCAAACTTTTTCGAGACTTTCTTTGGAATGGCGGTAAAGGCAACCAGAACAAGATGCATCTGGTAAGTTGGGACATCATTAAAAGACCTATTTCAGAAGGTGGATTGCAAATTCGTGATCTTGGATTGGCTAATATGGCAATGGGAGGTAAACTCATTTGGCAGCTATACGCTGATAAAAATCATCCGGTTAGTAAGATCTTTTGGATGAAGTATTTAAAGGGAGGCTCTTTGAGAAATCTATCAACTTCAAATACTTCCTCAGGCACAACTATATGGAACTTATGTAGAAAAGGAATTGACAATTTCAACCAGCAACTCTACAGAATCCTTGGCAATGGGGAGAGGATCCTTCTGTGGGATGATAAAATTTCTAGAAATTCTCCTCTTTCCTCTGTCATCACGTTGGAAGAAATTAAGGACTGGCTATCTAATATAGGTCTGTTACGTCTGGGTGATAATTGCACTTGGGACAATGCTGGAAACTGGGCAGATTGGTCCATTCCAGAGCTCATAGAGCATCTCAATTCTCAAAAATATCGGTTGCTCTCTTCTCTTACAGGACTCGCTCCCATTCATTGCTCTGATAAAGATAAATGGGGATGGGGACAAACCGACACTTACTCAGCTGCTCAAAGATTCTTAGTTTCACAAACTCCTCATGTCTCTAATCTACCTCCTGCGATTTGGAAATCAGTCTGGTCCACTTATTGTCTCCCCAAGGTAGACTTCTTCACTTGGTTGCTTATGCATAATAAGGTCTTGATTGGTGATAATTTGATCATACGAGGATTTCATGGACCCTTTAAATGCTGCTTTTGCAACTCAGCTTCTGAAACGACGAATCATATCTTTATTAACTGTCTCTTCTCTCAAACGATGTGGGAGATGGTCATTAACGGATTGAATGTCTCTGTTCCAAGTCAAACTTCTGTTGTTTCTCTTTATTCATCATGGAAGGAACACAGTCCACCAGCAAAAGCTAAAACTGCCAAATGGTCTAAATTCTGGCAAGCGATCCCCAAATGTATCGATGGAAACTATGGATTTCCAGAAACAATTAGATTTTTAATAATTTTCCCTCGACTCCTCAACTTGTGGCTTTTAAAATAAAAAAGATTATTGCAGAGACTGTTTGTAGATCGCTGGCCCCTTCTTCCCTGTCCTCTGAGATCACTGTGTGGATGGTTCCCTGTCCAATGGGAGTTAGAAACACGGTCTGCATCAAACCTGGCAGCTCCCCCTCCTGGTGTGTGCGTTGCAATGCTATTGCATTTAACGCATGCTGGATGAGCTCCCCTTCAGCGACAATCTTCTTTGACAGTGCATGCTGGGATCTTTGGTGCTGGGGGATTGATTATATCTTCGGATAGATATACTGAAACCAGCTTTAGTTGGGGTCTTGGATTTATGTCGAATAACTAGGATGAAAGTTACAGTCTCCTGAAGGCATGCCGGTTTGCTAAGGAGCATGGATACAAGTCAATCCAAATTCATGGAGACTCTAAGCTGTTGATCAAAGTTCTAAATTCAGAAGATCATTTTAATGTTTATGTTTTGAATAAATCATTGCAGAGAATTCATAACCTTTTGAAAGAGTTTGAAAGGGTAGCATCTTTTCACATTCTTCGTGAGGTAAATAAAACTGCAGATGCATTGGCAAATAAAGCTTACATGCTGCCTCAAGGCATCCTTAGCATAAATGGAGAACCCATAATTTTTTTTCCAATTCCTTAACTGAGATTCAATTTGTTGAATTTGGTCTATTCGGGAGACTCATTCTCACATTGTAAGATTTTGTACCTTCTTTGTTCTTTTTGATGTAGATTGAAAGCTCTTTTTGTGATGGGTTGATTGGCATTTGCCAAACCAGACCTACTATTCCTCATAAAAAATAAAAAATATATCCGTTTGAGTTAAAAAAAAAAAAAAAAAGTTGTTAACCTAGAAGCAAATTTGAAAACGAGGATTTTTCAGGTCCATCACAATGCCGTCTCTACCACAAAGAAACGGAAACTATGGAACATATCTTCAATAAATGAAAAATCATCTCAGAATTATGGGATCAAGTAGCCAAGTTTTTTTAACAAACAAACAGAGGCAGAGACACCATCCATAATTCACTAATCAATTGGAAACAGAATTCCTTCAACAACCCTATTCCAAAGAGAGCCCGGACCCTATACTAAGGATTCCTACGGACCTAACCTGGACAATCTAGAAAGAACAAACTATTCAAAAACAAAATTATGACAATTAAGTAGGTTTGGGATATCGTCAAAGGTAATATACAAGAATCCTTACAACAACGAAACAAAACAGGAATCAACCAGACTTCCAATGCAATGAAAGAGATAAATTCATTTGGGAAAGATCGATAGGAACAAAATCCAATAATTTTGTTGAGCTGCAAATCCTACAAAATGGAACAAAAGCCAGCAATATATCAGTAAATAGGAGACTAACTTATGGAATTGAGGAAATCAGTTCTCTAATCGCTCAAATAAATGTTCTCCTCCCCTCTCATATTAAAAGAAAATGAAACTAGTTGGTTAGATAATGAGCATGGCGATTTCAGTCTCCCATCTTAAAACTTCAGGTTCCAATGTGTAGGGGACTGTTAGAGAATTGCATACCAAGATTTCCTTCCCCCACGTAGGGGTATGAGACGGGATGCACATCTCGTCCCAATGCCAACTGATAGTAGTGATGGGTCAAGTCGTTGCAGCTACGATCCAGATGTACATCAGGTAAATAAGGAAGGGTATGCGGAAGATATCCTCGACGCAGAGCCATGAATTACAATCATGCTCGGATGAATCTCAACACAGAACATGAAACCAATGTACTGAAACACCAAATAGGTAACGCACACTCACAATTTTTCAATGTCATGGTAACGGTGTGGTTAATCATGGTTGAGATAAGGCTAAAGCATATTAATTGGGGTCGACATCTTATGAACTTTCTTTTGTTTCATCCCGTTTGGGTGCCACCTATCTCATCTTCCCCTTGGGAAATAGAAAGTTGCAGAGTGTTGGAAGTAATCTCAAAGGGAAGCAGATTATACAAGAATAAAAAATGGTAAAGCCACACAAACACATACACGAGGATGAAGAAAGCCATAACAAAAAGCAACCTAAAGACTTGAAACGAGCCTTCACAACAACTCGATACTTTGACAAATGATTTATGAATAAGGTTAAGAAGGAATTGGAGGAAATTGAGCAGGAAACTCGATAGGAAAAAGAAACCATGGCTAACTAGCATAGATTGGAAGAGATGGAGGAGTGGATGAATGACCCTAGTAATACTTGAGTCGCGATGTCTCTCTTCAAAATAATCCTGGTCTTTTATTGGATAATGAAGGTAATATTAGGCAATGCAATAATTGAACAAGGAGAGTTCAAGAGTCGTCTCGAAGGAATAAGAGTGGAATTGGATCCCTTGTGATCCCTCCACTACCACCTCAAAGTCATTGAGGCGAAGAAAAATATCTTGGCAAACTACATGGGGTTTGATTTAGGTTATGCAGTATCAATGATGGTCCTCTTTCGACACATCTTGATGTTATAAACCTAAACAAGGATGAAATGGAGAAGCATGAAACAGAGGGCAAGGAAACTTCGTCTTCATTGCCACCTGAGAGCTAATCGATTTCTTATGATGTTGTTACCCATTTCTAGAGTTTGGAACCATGTTGTGTCATGTTATGTTATTAAGAGATGTTCCCATTTGTATGATTGCTCTTATGAGTCGGAACTGTTTATGTTACTATTTACTGAAAATTTTGCGATCATAAAAATTATGTGGCTCCTCCTACATTTTGTCAAAGTTTGAACCCTTGGGACAACAACTTGGAGTAGTTGGATTCCCCTATGGAAGTGCTCGAAATTGTTGGCAAAAACTGATGATAATGGTCAATTCTTTGATGTTTTAGAATGCAGATCCATACTCTCAGTAACTTTCCTATCAGGGAAAGGCACCTAAAAGCAATTTTTTGTAACTTTCCTATCAGGGAAAGGCACCTAAAAGCAATTTTTTGTAACTTTATGTATATTAATAGAAACAATGATCCCTCTCTTATCTACAAAAAAAAAGAAAAAGAAAATATCAAAATTCACAACAAGTATGAAATCTTAAGTAGGTATAAGGTAAGTAGTGCTTATAAAATAAAGAATCAATTGATTTCTACCTTATCATCTCATCATTTTTTTCAAATAGACAAAAAATTATGTTCGATATTTATGAGAAAGAAATCAAAATATACTTTGCTCTCCATGTCTATTTTGACTCCATCCCTATCAATTTTTTTTGTGCTAATTAACCTAAACAAATACATTCCTCTGTTAGTTTCTCCAAAGGAAAAACATACTATCATTAAAATCTTTTCGTAGTTTCCAAAAACTACTTTTTCCAAACAATAGTTCCAAAATTTTGTTAACATAAACCGATAAATTTTATATAAAAGAGTGTTGCAGCCATACCTTCCAACCAAAAGGAGTACAAAAATTGAGCAATAGTTCAGTTTGCTCCGAGTCTGGACTATATATTTCTCTAGTATTTATCCATTTTAGTCTATTACTATATACATATTTAAAAAACCTACTAGTATAGATCGTGATAAAACTATTACAACAAAGAAGACATTTACAACACATAATTTAGAGAAAGACATGATAATTTGAGTAACTTGATCGTTTGGAGAGTTGGGGGGCTGATTGCTTGCCGCCGAATTGCCGAATTGTTGGTTCTTGAATAAGGTTGTTAGAGCTAAGGAGCTGGGATATAAATCGACAGTTCATCCTTCTCCTTTCCTTACCAAGTTCGCAAGGATCCAATTGACGAGGTTGTGTGATGCTCCACTCGTTGAACCCTTGACGCCACCTCTCTTCTTAGCTTTCTAACTGCGTCCTCGTGATATTTTTATGATCATGCCTTGCTCCCGACAGTGGCTATGCAAACATTTGATCTCCACCTCTAGTAATGCCACTTTAGAGTTGGCACTTTCTAGTTGTGCGAGAGTTTCTTCATTACACATGTTATCTATCCTAATCTCCTCCTCTGTTCTCTACTCCAAATATATTTCCCACCCCTCAAGATTGCATAGTAGGAACCCAATATTTTCTTCGAGGTCTGCAATCCTCCTTTCGGGATACACTAATTTTACTTGTGTCTATGAGATGGAGCTTTCCATGGCTCCATCTCTAACCGGTATTTGAATTCAATTCACCTACAAATGATTCTCATACTTTAATGCATGCTATAAAATGATAATAAAACCCAAAATTTATAGGACTAAGAAAAGGAAAGAGTGGTGAACTCGATCAAAGGAATTATCCACATCCAGCTTTATTACCATCCCACTCTCCTTTCTTAGCTTTTTGGAGTGTACAACTTCTTGTAAAGAAGGATATTATCAAGAATTTGCCTCTTTTGAACAAATCCTACTTGATTTTCTGAAATTATTGAGTGGAAAAGGAGTCTCAATCCGTTTTCTATGATCTTGGCCAATATTTTGTAGGAGGAGTTCCAGAGAGATATGGGACAGAATATGGAATCTTTTGAAGGATTGTTCTCTTTAGGGATAAGGGCAAGAAAGGAGTAGTTGGTGGTCCCTCAAAGTTTGAGATTCTCCTAACTCCACTACACCATGTGTTTGAGGTCTTATTTGATTGTATCCTAGCAGTTCCTAAAAATGGATAGTGATAAACTGTCAGGGTCGGGAGGCTTATCCGCTTCTAGCCTTCACACTACTGCTTGAATCTCCAATTCCTTTATTTTCCTGGGCAACATTTTATTATCTTCTTCAAAGACTAATTTTGGAATATTCTACATCATCTTAGGGATTGTGTGAGGGTCTTCCACCTCTTCTTTTGTAAGGAACATTTTAAAATGAGAGTGGGATTCTTTTTTAATATTCTCGAATTATGTTAGGACCACACCATCTGGCCTCTTTATCTCTTTGACATTATTCCAATGTTTCCTAACTCTAGCTTGTTCATGGAAGAAATTCATGTTTCTATCCTCGACTTTTAACCATATACTTCTTTATTTCATCCTCCATCTCTCTTCTTCATTTCTATAAGCTTTAAATTTCTTTTGACTTATCTCCTTTTCTAGCTTTAAGAGTTGGATGTTTAAGTTTTATTCTTCCTTGTTCCTTTGCAACAAATCCAAACTTTTTTGTAATATTATCCTTTCTACTTTCGACTCTCTATAATTCTTCTCTGGCCACTGTTTTAGCTCTTTCTTGACTGCTTTTAGATTGCTCTCCACAATGAAATTGGGAGACCCCACTACTTGTGGCGACCAGGTTTGTTGGATTCGTTTGACTGCTTCTGTGGACTGGATCCAAATATGATTAAATATGAAAGGAATAGGACCATACAATACGAGGTCTACAATGAATACGAAGATGGGATTATGATATGAGAAATCCGAGGGGATAATGGTAAAAGACATGTCAACTTACTCATTCAAGAAGTAGCTGGAAATTAGGAAGCGATCTAATCTGGATGTTATGTGGGTTTTCCCCAACCTTTTATTAGACAAAGTATATTTTCCCTTTTTTCGGAGTATGTCTATAAGGTCCTAATATGTTAGTAGGTATTTTAACTTTTACCTAAAAGGGTCCATTAGAATACTACCACCTCCTTTTTCGATTTGAGAGAGGGTGACATTAAGATCTTCGACTACAATGCAATCTTTGGTGCTTATTTCTTCTTTCATATCGTTTAGAGAATCCCAACATCTTTGTTTCTCGGAATATAGCTGTGGAGCATAAATATTGAACATCTTAAACACTTGGCCAAATTGATTACTTATGATCTTTGTGAATAGCCAATGTTGTGTTTCTTTTTCTCTGCTTTTGACAAATTCTTGATGATCCCATAGAGTGGCCAATCCCCTTGAGGCTCCTCTTGAACTGGCTGCTTCTACGCTTCCGTTGACCTAGATTTTATTTCCTTCCTAGACCAAGAGCACTCTGTCTCTTAGACTAAGAGCACCTTAGAATTTTCTTCCCTCAAAAGATCCTTCACTGCTTTCGTTTTATATTTTTTGCCAAGGTCTCTACAGTTCCAAGAGAAAACTTTCATTATTTACCACTACATGGTTTTTCCTCCAATGCGTTTTGCTTATCTCTTTCGTATAGACATCAAGGACTGTTCTATGGTTGTATGTCTTCCCAACATTTTGTCCTTCTGTATTTCTTATTCTCTTACTTCCTTTCCAATTTTCCTTCCTAGTTTTCTTATGTGCACTTGTCCCTATGCATCCTCTTCTTGTTCGCTTGACAATTGCTACAACTATTTCCTAGTTAGGACCCCTGTAACAGTAGCTCGGGATCCTAATATATCTTCCATAATTCCAATTGGATCAATTTTTGGTTAATATGTCGGAATCTAGGAGGAAATTCCGACCTAGGGGGACCATGACTTTAGTAAAAGTTGTAATTATTGATCATGATTAAGAAATTGGTTCGGGCTCTGCTAAGGTTTCCTCATTGTAGTCAATTTGGGAAAGGATTTCATATCGATTGGGAGGCAGATGTAGGGTATTGTTTTGGAAGGAAGGGTTGGTCTAGGCCACTACGACTTTGGGAGGGGGTTGGAGGGACCTTCGTCAAGGGGTTTCACTGCTTTTGTAAGCTTTTGTGGGTTTACTTGCTTATTGCTCATCTTTCTCTTCACAGTTTGCCAGGTGGTCTCATTTTTCTCTACCTTTTGATTCTTTGGATTGTTCTTACAATCTTTCATAAAATTTCCATACTCATGGAAACATTTACACTTGAACGATAGATGCTCATAATCCAATTTCTAGACATGATTTCAATTATCCAGGTTTGAGGACTATGGCTTCCAGAATCCCTTTTTTCAAATCCACCTCCACAAATTCTTGCACAGGTGAACATATTTGACTTTGGTTCAGCCTTGTCCAAATATTTCCCCAATTTATTCTCGATACAAGCTAAATCATCCTCTCCCCAACAGTGCAAGGGAAGGTGAGGGAGGAAAACCCAAATAGGAATAACAGAAGGTACATTCAATTCTAGGTTGAAGTCCATAGTCCACCAGTTTAAATACATACCTTTGTTGCTAAAGAAATATGGCCCTCCCCTAAATATAAGATCTCTATATTCTTTTAATTAAAAAAAGAAAGTGTAGAATCCTCTTCCATATAAGTAGTGACTCATTCTACCTTTGATAAACACATGCCAGTTATTTTGTAACCAAAGATCCATCGATTGGGGTAAGACCACATACATGTGAATTTCCCGATGATACCATGCTCAATCAAATCCAAGGCCATTTGCTGCAAGGGTGCTATTGGAAGATCGACTTCAGGAAGGCTTTCAAGTCTTTTAACAAATTTAGGTGGCAAGAGTTTAGAGGCCGTCATAGATATAAAAGCAATGAGCATCCAAAAATATGCTCCATCGAGAGCAGGGGAGGAAGGGGAGGAAAGCCTGGGAATGCCATTGCAGCCATGGGGTCCAAATGGATGCACTTATAAACCTTAGTAGATAAACCTTGGTGATAACTCTATCATTGCAGTATTAATAATGTAATCTTAAATAGATCAATATTATCCAAAATCCATAAATTAAACAATAGTTCCAAATTACATATTAGGGGGAACCCTAAAAAAATTATTGAGTTCAAAATCATATATGTAGCAAAAAAACTGATATTAGATCATCCTAGGTACTGCTTAGTATAAGTATCTAATAGTGGTTAGAAGGAGAGTGACCTCCCATAATTCTTATTCAAGTAAGGTACCTTGTTGCGATACCAAAGTCTCTTTATCTAACTTATCTAACTTAAGGAGAGTGAAAGTGATGTTTTCATAGGAAACTCTTAATTCTAGTATCTAATTCATAATAGTGAGAAGGCCTAGATTACTGATGACACATTGATGGATTTCCTAATCTGTCGGTAGTTTTGAGTCTCCAAGGACTTGGAGATTTTTTATTCCTCTTTCTTCTACCAAGTTAAATAGAGACCATGGGGCATAAAATTTTGAATAATTATTTGAGCCTTGCCCTAGTGCATACTTCAACTTGAATCACTAGGAATAATTTAGAAAGAGGATTGATCATGCTCCAAAAAGTCCAGTCCTTCCTTGGCTATATCCATAGAAGAAACCCAAAGAATTTTCATGATTTATGCAAGGCTTGAGTAAGAATCTAAAAGACATATTGTTTAGGAATATTTTATGATCAGGCCATGCCAGTCTTACTCTATGTGATATTTTTGGTTTTGTGAGTGAATATCCCTAAATATCCATTTGGTTCATAGACTACCAAATTCCATAGACAAAAAAGGAAAGGAAGAGCATTATATGTTGAGACTGTCTTTTCTGATAGATAATCGAGGAGATAATCAACCAAGGTCCTATTTTCTAATTTGGATTGCAAGCTATGTCTTCAGAAACTCCCCTCGAAACAAATTTGGATTAAGAACAAGACACTAGTAGATGATCCACCATCTCCTCACTATTTTTGCATAGAATACATCTATCTAGACCTATCTATTTACTCTTTTGACTAATATCCCACACTGAAATTTTATTTGCTAGGGCCAACCATAATATAGTTTTTTTAGGGACACAATATTTTCTAGACTGATCTCCACCACCATACTCTCTCATCACTACATTCTCTCCAGTCCTTGTTGAATATCCTAGATTGACAGTATCATCTCATGTGAGCATGTTTTTAGATGACTTAGGTTGGTCTTATTCATATTTTAATTTGATAGCATTATGCTTAAGAAAAATTACATATAACTCCCATTCAATTTATAGCCTCCTTTGTAGATTTAGATCATCTTTCAATTTCCAACCTTGTGCCTCGATATTTATGTTCATTTCAGAGGATGCATCTATTGAATAATTTATCCCCCAATTATGGAGCACATCCTATAAGACATTAGGTAACTTGTAATCGCATGTGATTCTTATCCAAGGATCCTCACAAATTCTTACTTTTCCACCATTTCCAATTTTTCAATCTACCCTTTTACCTTTATAGGGAAATATTTTACCAAGGATTTTCAGGCAACACAAGAATATTGGACTTGCTTCCTTTCCAATCTGAACTAGGCTTCCATCAACATTTATTTTAAATACTTTAATTCCAATACTCTGGTATAGAGGCCATCATTGTACACCAATCGATAGATACTTTTGGTAAATTAATGTTGAACTGAAAAGATGGATGTTTTTTATTTGCCACCCACCTCCATATTTAGGTTTTTCCAATATAGCCAACTTTTTTTTGTAAATTTATATACATTATATTACCATGAAAAAGAAACCATACACGAGTTCTCTAAAATGCAAATCAAGAGTCACTTGGTTATTCTATCCCGAGAGGAAACCAAGCTAGACATCCAAGTCAAGTTTTCAAGTTTAAACCTCTAGCCGACATCACTACAAACTGGCTAACACCACTATAAATTGAACAAACAAAACAACTACGGACAAGAATAAAATCGATATAGCTAGACCTCGACCAAAACCACCTAGACATCATAAAAAATGTTAACAAATTGCAAAATTTTATACAGTTATGGGTTTCATAGACTATGGCTACAGATTTCTCGACTTGACTACTTTCCTTAGAAGTAAGCTAATCTAGGACATTAATATGCGAGAGTAGCTCCCTGATGGCACTTGAAATTCGATCCAAGGTTCCATTATTTTTCAAGATTTGGTCACGATTCCACTCAACGATTGTCTATGCCTGCTTGCTTGTTTCCAAGAAACCACACTGGGTTTCAATCAATGACAACATCATTACAAACTGACTAACACCACTATAAATTGAACAAACAAAACAACCATTGAAAAGAATAAACCAAAACTACTAGACCTCAACCAATACCACCTAGACATAAAAATGTTAACAATTTGCACCTTTGTTTGCAATTATGGGTCCCCATACTAGGGCTTTGTATTTATCAATTTGAATACTTTCCTAGTAGTAAGCTAATCCATGACATTAATTTATGAGATGAGATCCTTTATGGCACTGAAAATTTGGTTCAAGCTACCATTATTTTTCAATACTTGGTCACGATTCCACTCAACAATTGTCTCTACCCTCATGTTGGTTTCCAAGAAACCAAGTTGGTTTTGCACCAATGCTCGACTGACCATTGTCTCGATCCGTGAATACAACATGATTTATTTTTGGCATGCTTTGTTTCTTGAGTGCGGCACGAGCTCGCATTCTCCACCCAAGGTTCCCATTATTTTTGCTCTTGCAGAGTGTCCTAAGACTCCCGTCTAGCTTCGATATCACTCTTTGTATGGTCTAAGAACCACTAAGTCTCCTTCGAGATCGTCTAGTAATATGCTTGTTTCACCTCTAGCACTTCATGTTGTATGCACGACATATGGGCATAAATTCACTTCATTAAATCCAAATTAGCAACCTCCAAAAGATCATTGTTTTCTGATGGGGGGCGATATTTATCTAGATAAATAATTCGATACATATGTAGGCTATTCATTTGTACCTAGTGAAGTTTTGGATGATTTAGATTGGAAGGATGGCCTTCTTGTCACCACTTACACCCACACCCTTATATGACAAATGGGTTATATTTTGCTTTCTTTTTTCAACAACAAAACAATTGAGAATTAACTTTTCATGCTAAACTCTTTGGTACATAGAAACAAACTATATGATTATATATGTTTGATGCACATTATTGTTGGGATAGCTCTTTCTAATATTCAATTATTCTTATTTGTTTAACTATGTCCTTGTACACATTTTTGGAAAACCCTACTAGCATGTTTCATATATGATTTATTTTGACGTCTTTCGTTTTCTTATCCTTCCTAAAAAAAACATAATAAAAACATTTTAATATTTAATTTATTTTTTCTTTCCTTGGAAATCAATTAAGAAGTCCATGAAGTAAATACAACATAAATATTCATTTGGTAGTTTTTTGGGCTAGCAATACATATTATAGAAAAACATGTTTAGCAATATACTACCCAAAATATCCCTCTTCTTCATAATAACTCCTAGGGGAGAACCAAGAACCCTATCGAATGTTTTGTGTTTAGGAATTTAAAATCATTGACATGGATTCAACAGGGGATTGTTCTCCGCCTCTTGATACAAATGTGATCACCTTCCAAGATATTCTCTTCTCTCTAGAAAAATCGATTAATAATTCTTCTCCCTCTACGTTTGTGAAGAATATGGATCGAGTTCTTAAAGTAATACTATCCAAATTATCCCTTTTCTTCATAATGAGTCCTATGGGAGAGCCTAGAACCCTAGCCAATGTTGTATGTTTAGGAATGTAAAATTGTTTATATGGATCCAACAGGGGGTTTTTCTCTCCCTCCTAATACAAATGTGATCACCTTCCAAGATATACTCTTCCCTCTACGTTTGTGAATAATATGGATGAGATTTATGAGGTAAATCTTGCCACTACCTCCTCTCAAAGAATGTCTATGGAATTGGCTAAAAGAGGGCTCGTAGGGTAGTTCACTAGCATTTGTCCCTTGCCCAAATAATTGGATATTTGGATGTAAAAAAATTGGATGGCCACAATCAAAGGGAATTTTCCTGATTACTTATGTGGAAGATGGTTCTATGCCTTCTTTGTTGGGTATGTTATATTATTTGCGTGTAAACCGACGATCGAAGTTGATATTCGACTAGAATAATGTAATGTCCCCACTTAGAATATCCATGTACACTCCACTAACCTATTAGTTTCCCATAGGTCCAAGTGGTATTCAACATCAATTTAGGAACTAAATTAATTCTAATGTTTGCCTAGCACTAAAATGGCCCAAAAATTCTAAAGGTAAAGTTTATCCACAATTTTGGTTTATTTATTTTTTCTAATATTTGTTTATGAGTAATAAGTGATCTAGGTGGCTCAAGAGGGCACATAGGAACGGGATAATACATATGGGTTGTATTCCTCGAGAAATCAAGAAAGAAAGCTGCTAAAAGCATAAAAGGCAGGAAAAACAATAGACAATCACAGAAGGGAGATTTTTTCTAATAAAGCTAAAAAAGGATTAGTAACAACAAGAAAACACCAAGGAAACTCAATAAAAGCTACAGGATCCAAATTTAGTTAGTGAGGGTGAAATTTATGAGGCAAGTGGGTCCAATTGTAAGAGCAACCTGCGAAAGAAGTCTCCAACTCATTCCTATTTCGAATTCCAAGAAAGCATGGGTCCAGGAAAGGTAAAAAGCCATAGAAGTTAATAAAAGAAGCATGAGATCCTCATTTAACAATATTTAGATCATTTTTCATTATTTGTGAATGAATATCCCTGATCTTTCTTTATGCTTGGGATACGTGCCCCTTGCAACCAGTTGGGAGATGCCCTTCTGTCCAGTGTAGTTAATTGAAGCAATTCAACTAGTGATTGAGGAGTTGGACACCATGTCCATCTCATTGAGGTTAAGGAATCCACTAAGGTTTATTTGAATATATTCCATGTAATTTATAGGTCTGATCTCAAACTTGGGTCAAATTGTTTCTTGGGAGTTCAAGAATTGAAAATAAGAGATTACTTCCAGGAGCAACTTCCTATCCTCTCTTCTTTTTAATTGTTATGATGTTTTGTGGTTCATATAATACAATTTTTTTTGTAATTTGCAGCGTCTCAAACAACCATGAAGGTTCATCATGTGTCCATCTATTCCATGTCTGATCAATCTATCTATTTTACCAACTGTGTTGAAGACTATAATAGTTTAGTGTTTTTCTATAGTATTTTGTAATTGTCCATGTTATTGATGGTGTATGGCGAGTTCATGAGTATTTGTTGTTGTACTCGCGGACATTTAATGAAAATCATTTCCTTGTCAAACCAATGAGATAAAATTTCTTTCTATTCTAAAGTTTTATCCTTCTCTTTAACGAATTTATACACTTATGCTAGTTTTAATTCTAAAACTAACTAGTTTTCAAAATGGCTATAGTTATGTGACTTCCACTGCTCCAAATTTCATTCTTTGTTGATACGGTAAGAATACACATTATTGAACTCATCCTAGACACCAGACCCGAAATTTGTGACCCTCATACAACCTTAGAATTGAGTTGGAAATCATTTAATTAAGCACTCCTAGTTTGTAATCTTATCTCTAGCTTCCAATTTCTTGCTCAAATTGCATCCAAACCTTCATTTTAGTGTTTGTATAGCAGGTTAGGGTTTATACACAATCTGAATTCTTCCAGTATGCACAAGAATCCATCGGGTTCCACATAATTCATGGGGCAATTGCCTTGAAGCCTTTGGTTTAGACAAAGGAGTCTACCCAGGCGTGTTGCACCCAAAAAATGTGAAACTGTAGTTGGGAGTTTCATTTAAGTTGTTGCAGAATAATATTAAGCCATATTAGATCCTAAATTCCACCTTGAAGAAATTTGGGTAATCCTAGATGCGTTTGAGTTTCAGATTTTAAAATCCTTGTCCAAAACTAGTCAAAGTGAGCTAGTGTGCATGAATCTCCATTTAGGTAGATTATAAATTGAAGTCAACGGATGGTAGAAGTATTTTCAATTGGCTGATTAGTATAATCTGTTGGTCAATGGGGAAGTCAACGAGCACAAAGCAGACATGTATTCAACAAACACTTGGATGACAAGAGGCTCAATGGGTGATCGACTATGGTTGAATCAATTAAGTCGAATCTAACATAATAACTGCATTGATTTAGGATGTTATGGATTTCCATTAATGAGAAACTAGTAGTAGCTAACTCAGGTACCAAGAGTTAGTGTATGTGTTGCATCTATAAGTATGATGTAATGGTGAATGCTATGTATGGGTG
Organism: Pseudotsuga menziesii; assembly: GCA_001517045.1. Taxonomy (NCBI): domain Eukaryota; kingdom Viridiplantae; phylum Streptophyta; class Pinopsida; order Pinales; family Pinaceae; genus Pseudotsuga; species Pseudotsuga menziesii. Next base: position 314,384 of record LPNX011100034.1, read on the forward strand.
AAGAGGAAATAACACTTGAAGAGAGTAATAGAGTGTAAGTGAATTTGCACTCGAGGTGTTTTGATTCAACAAATCATTTTTGTTAACGTTGGTAAAGAGTGTTTCTAATAGATTAGCGATTAAGCTCACTAGTTTGCTAGTTTATCCTAGTATATGGGTTTTCACGGTAATTTATGTATACAATATGTGATTTTGTTTTGTGCCATTGATAATTATGTTACATGTTTAACTTTAAGAATCTTTATGCTTACTCACTGTAATAGATATTAGAACCCAACAATTGGTATCATGGATATATTTGGCTTCGAGGGGTTACCTTTTTTTGCTGAGGATTTGGACAATACCTAGTTTTACCGGGAGTTTTAAAACGACTGATTCATAGTTGAGAATGGCTAACACTTCAAAGATAGAAAATGAGAAGTTTAATGGACAAAGTTTTGAGCTTTAAAAGCTTAAAATGGAGGATCTCCTTATGGATCAAGAACAATGGGTTATTGTCGACCCCGAAACCACTCCAACATGTATGTTGACGAAATATTGGAAAAAAATTGACAAGAAAGCAAGGAGCACACTAATTGTTTATAAAATTTTGTATCACTGAATGTCTTAGAAGAAGAAATTACAAAGAAACCGTGGTAAAAGTTGGGGAGCTTTTACAAGTTAAAATCTCTAGTTCATAAGCTATTTCTTCAAAAGAAATTATATCTTATGATGATGAATGAGGGAGACACAGTTACAGACCACCTAGATGTGTTCAACCATGTGATTTGTCAGTTGTTGTCTTTGGATATTAAATTACCGAGGAGGATAAATCTATTGGTCTATTATGTTCTTTTCCAACCTCATGGGATGTCATGCTCACACTATTGGAAGCAATGATATCACATTGAATATCAATGATGTGGTTGCATCTTTGTTGTCAGGGGAGATGATCCAAGAGAACATGGAAGGTTTGACCCATAAGGCCTTGATGGAGATAGGTCGACCAATCGATAGAGGAAAATGTAAATCCTCTAGTAGAATATCAAAGTTGAGGTGTACATATAATACCAAATCTAAATCCCCTATTCCGACGATGAAAATATGATGGAAATGCGAAAAAGTCAGGCACAATAAGCGATAATATAAGTTGACAAAATTTGAAAAGAGCAAAGGATGTGAGGAAGCATAGTCAACTGGAAGTAAGCCTTCGATTGAGGAAAAAGGGGGTGTGTATTTAGCCTTGATAAGGATACCGTCAGATCATGATTCTTGGTTGATTGACCAAGATGCATCATTTCATATGACACCGTGTAGAGAATGGTTTTGTGTATATGAGAAATTTGACAGGGTTGATGTTCTTCTAGGGGGATATTTGACGACCAGGATTGTTGAATGAGGTAAAGTTTGACTATTATTAAAATACAGAAGGAGAGGAACTCTTCCAGTTGTGCTTCATATCCCAGGTTTGTATCATAACCTTCTTTTTATTATTACGATGGGGAATGAAGGTGTGCAGTATGCATTTGAGAAATATACGTGCAAAATGGTGTGAGGAGTGATGGTACTAACAAACACCAATGGATGTGCGAATACAGTCTCTCCTAAATTTGATGATATATCTTCCTGTCTACTTAAGTCAACCATGTTGTGGCATTAGAGGATTGGACACATTGGTGAGAAAGGACTTTGTGCTATGCATTTATGTGAACATTGCATTTATGGTTAATATAGTCATGTAAGTTTCTCATCCAAGGTTAGTAGGGCCAAGGAAATACTGGATTTAATACATAGTGATATATTTGGACGAGTACTAATCCCACCACTAGAAGGATCATGATATATTTTTAGGAAGAAATCTGAGGTCTTTGAGAAGTTTCAAGAGTTCAAAGATCTTGTAGAAAATCATACTAGCAGAATAATCAAGTTTTGTTTTGTTTTGTTTTTTGTTTTTTGTTTTTTTGTTTTTTGTTTTTTGTTTTTTGTTTTTTTAACTCAAATGAATACTTTTTAATTTTATGAAAGATCACAAGTCTGTTTTGGCAAATACCAATCAACCAATTACACATTCAATATAAATACTTCGAGAAGGCCATAAATTGTACAAATTCTTACAGTTTGGGAGTGAATCTCCCAATTAGACAAATTGCAACTTAATGAATCACAATTAAGGATTTGGATGAAAATAATTGTATTCTCCGTTGATGCTAAGGATACCTTGAGACAACATGCATGCTTTATTAGCCAAGGCATCCGCGAGACTATTGAGATCCCGAAGGATGTGAAAAGAAACAACCAAGTCAAATTATTTCAAGATATTACAAATTCTTTGCAGAGATTTATTCAAGGAAAAATTATTGAAATAATCAGCTGAATTTAATGCTTTAATCAACATCTATGAATTGCCAAAAAATTGAATTGACTTGTATCCTTTCTCCTTAGCAATCTGACAGGCCATTAGGAGGCTATAACTTTCAGCCTAGTTATTCGACATGATTCCAAGTCCCCAGCTAAAACTGAATTAGATCAATCTATCTGGAGAGAAAACCAAACCCCCAGCTCCTAAGATCCCAGGATTCCCCTTGGATGCACCATCAAAGAAAATTGCCGCTGAAGAGGAACTCATCCATAATGACTTGAATGCATCCACATTTCGATAAAAATGCTAGGGAGGAGAGTTGACAGGTTTGACATAGACCGACTTTCTCAAACCTTGTGGACTAAAGCCCAACCACATTGAAATCATAGAGGGCAGGGATGAAGAGGACATCGTGGATCCTGTTGATTCAATAATTAACATTTTAATTTTATATGCCACGATCTGGGGGGTCAAAGTCTAATTGTTGAATATCCAGTTGTTTTTGGAAATCCATAATTTCCTCCATGTATACTTCGGAATCAAATGCCAGAGTTTATTCCAGTTAGCAGTTTTTTCAATTTTTTGAGGACGCCATTCATTCCAAGAAAGGTAGAAAGAATTTATAATAGATTGGATAGGGACAGAAAAATTAGAGCCGTGGAGCACCAATTCCCACACCAATTTAGAAAAGGCATAGTCTATAAGGATATGGTCTGCCGTTTCAAAGGGTGCTTTACAAAAACAACAGCTAAAAGGTCCATAAAAGCCATGTTTTAACAAATTTTCACCAGTCAACACCTTATTATACATGAGCAACCACGAGAAAAAAAATCACCTTGGGAAGATAATGCGATGACCAAACTATTTTTCCAAATCGCATGGGAATAGCTTAAAGAGTGAGTAGCTTGTAATTCAATGAAACCTTTTGCAGCTGTGTAAGATCCACTTTTGCCCCAAACCTAGCTGTATTTATAGGATCAATGAACCGGAGTAAGACCAGAAAGAGAGGAGAGCAACAATTGTTTTTGGGAGCTGAGATGATCTGGAAGCTCAGGGAAAGACTAAGCTACCTAGTTTCCAAGGTTGTCCCAAGAACATATATCAACCAAACGGAGCAGAATTTTGTTAGTTGACCAGTCCTTAATCTCTTCTAACGAAATGACAAAGGAAAGAGAAGGATTTCCTGAGATTTTATCCTCCTAGAGGAGGACCCTCTTCCCATTTCTAGGGATTCTGCAGAGCTGTTGATTAAAATTGTCAATCCCTCTTCTGCAAGAATTCCAGATAGTTGTACCTGTGGGTGTATTAGAAGTTGTTATATTTCTGAAAGATCCATCCTTAAGATATTTAATCCTAAATATCTTACTGACAGGGTGATTTTTTTCCACATATAGCTGCGAAATGGGTTTACTACCCAATGCTAGATTAGCTTGACCAGGGTCATGGATTTGTAATCCACCTTCTGAAATAGGTATTTTAAGAATTTCCCAGCTTACCAAATGCATCTTATTCTGACTTCCTTTACCACCATTCCAGAGAAAATCTCACAAAAGTTTGGAAATCTGAGCCGAGATAGACTTAGGGGCAAGAAACAAAGAGGATTGAAAGATGGGCACTGCTGAAAGAACCGTCGTTATCAAAATCAATTTTCCAGCCTAGGTTAACCACTGACCACCCCAAGAAGCAATTTTTGCTTTTGATCTTAGCTAGCACTTCGAGCCAAAGAGAAGGAGGACATGATCCAAGAGTTAAAGGCAACCCTAAATATTTTATCTTCTCCCACTTGTCAAAGCTAGGGAAGCCTAGGAAGTTTGATATTCAAAGAATTGCCGAATGATCTACATTCCAGTCGTAAACAACACTTTTTATTATTATTGATCAAGGCTCCTAAAATTAGGCAGAACTTTTGAAGAATTTCATTAAAGGCCCGAGCAATATTCAATGAGGGCCCTCCTAGGAGGAGAGAGTTGTCCGTGAAGAGGGCATGGTTTATTAGGTCCACACCCCTAGCAATCTTGATGCTCGGGATGTAACCAACTTCCTTTTCAGCTGAAATTTTTTTACTAAGATTTTCTGCCATCAAGATGTATAGAAAAGGTGACACCAGACATCCTTGGCGAAGACCTCTTGTAGCTTGGAAAAAACATGTAGGTCTACCATTGACTAGAGGTGCAATCCAAGGCTGATCTATACAAGCTTTGATCAAATTCACAAAATCAGAGCTAAAACCAAAAGAGAGAAGGAATCCATAGAGAAAGGGGAGCTTTACTCGATCAAAGGAATTTTTCATATCCAACTTAATTAACATTCCTTTCTCCTACCTTTGGAAACTTGAATGGAGGGCTTCTTGGAATTGGATTACATTATCAACTAAGTGCCTACCTTTTACAAAGCCCCCCTGAAGAGGAGAGATCAACTTACCTAACAAGAGCTTGAATCTATTAGCTATAAATTTGGTTAGGATCTTGTAAGAGGCATTACACATTGAAATAGGATGGATTCTGTCAAAAGAAGAAGGATTAACTTCCTTTGGAATTAGAGCAAGAAAAATATAGTTCGTCACACCCTCCCACTTTAGCTTTTTTTTGGAAGGCTGTCACCATGTGGATCAGATCTGATTTGATAATGTCCCTGCAGACTCTATAAAAATGGAAAGAAAACCCATCCGTCCCAGGATATTTATCCGGTTCCATTTCCTAGATGACGTCCAAAATTTCCTTTTCAGTGAAGGGTTTCATTAAATTATAATTATCCTCTGTGCCGACAAGAGAACGAACATTATCCAAAAATTCTGCAGACACTTCACCATCAGAGAGTCCATCCTCCTGAAACAAGAGCTAAAAGTGCCTACTTGCATCCTATTTTAGATGATCTTGGCCTTTAATGGTTTCCCCCTCACCAATGGAGATTTCCTAAATATGATTTTGAGACAGTCTAGCCCTACATTGACGATGGAAGAAGGCAATGTTTTTATCTCCCGCCTGCAACCAGAGACTTCGAGACTTCAACCGAAGATATTCCTCTTCCTGTCGAAAATATTGAGAGGTTTTAATTTGAGCAAACTATTCTAGAGCTAACTGAGATTTGGTGATTTCACTTTCTTCCATTCCTAATTGAATCGCTGATAACTCGAGCACTCTCTCTTGCCTGCTGATAGCTGGAGTATTAAGAGGTGTTTTAACCCAAATTTTCAAAGCATATTTAGTTTTCTTAAGTTTATGTTCCCAGACAAAGTTGGGGGATCCTTCAATGTACTCAAACCATGCTTGAGACACAATTTCCCAAAAACTGTCTCTCTCAATCCAGAGGGGGCTGAAACAGAACGGAATTCAACCAAGATATTCTTATTGTTCAAACAATAGAGAAGTGGGGTGATGGTTTGACATGATTTTAGGCAAAATTCTAGATGAGATAATGAATTTCCCATCCATCAATGAGCTATGAACTAGGAACCTGTCGAGACGGGCAGCAATGTTGGCAGCACCAACTCTATTATTGGGCCACGTGAAGCATCCTTTCTTGGGTTTAAAATCATTAAGATCGTAGGCTTGGATCAACTCCTCAACCGTGTCTTGAAAATGATCCTTGCCTCGAGCTACACATTTTTTCTCATTTGGGGCTAATGATATGTTAAGCTCTCCTGCTACTATTGTATTGAAAGGAGAATTGGACTCTAAGAAGTCTGATAGCAATTTCCAGCAATCTTTTTTTTTCATTGAAATTAACTGGAACATAAAGATTGAAGAGGGCTAGAGACATCTTACTTGAGATATGATAGAGGTCTGTAAAAATCCAGTGTTGGGTGACAAACCATCTTTTCAGCTGAAAGTTTTCATCACACCATGCCCCCCAGAGGTGCCTCTGACACCGACAACTTTGCCAGCGTTCAATTTCTATTTTGTTTTACTTAAGAGAAGAAGTGTTTCCGCCTCTATCTTAGTCTCTTGAAGCAAGAGGATTTAAGAAGAAACCATTCTCATTAAATCTTTGACTGCTTCAGCTTTGATTGGGTTCCCCAATCCCCTGCAATTCCAAGAGACGACATGCATTATTTACCCAAGTGGGAGGGAGTAATTACTCCCTTTGGGGGCCTAGTAATCTTGCTGCTACCAAGTGACATTTCAATAGTGGACTGGCCACCTTGCATCTTTAGCCTCTCAGCCTCTTCTTCTTGAGCCTCCTTTCGAGACTTCCTACCAGCCTTTTTGGAAAGTTGCTCAATGGAATCTTCATCAGAAGAGCTTGAGCTATCAGCCAACTTCTTCCTGGTTATTTCCGCATAAGAAAGAGAAGTTTTGGCTCCATTTGGAGAAATATGATTTTTCTGCAAGGATTCACCTATCCTAGGTACTTCCGAGTTAAATGTTCCATCTTGTTCCATTGGTCCTATATTTACTTCAGGTTCATCATCCCGCCCTTCGAATTGTTGTAATTCGCCCTCTTCAAGAATAGGAGCTTCAGGAGAACTAAGAACAACGAAATGATTGGAAGATGCATTGGGTTTTTCTATAGCTTGAGGTTTAGGAAGATTCTTCCCAACAACAGTGACTACTTTCATAGTATTTCCTTCTATACCTTTCTTTCGAGGGTCCTGATTCGAATTTCCTGCTTTCTGAACTTGGTTCCATTGATCATAATTCTCTTTTTCAAGTTCCTCTTCTGATTTTTCCTTACAATTTCAGATAAAATGGCCATAACCATGGCATAAGTGACACTTGAAAGGAATTTTCTCATAGTCCAACTTTTGAACATGAGACCAATCATCTACTGTTAGCTTGATAGCCTTTGGAAGCCCAGTCTCCCAATCAACTTCAACGCATATTCTTGCACACAAATATTGATCTTTCCTTTCTGCCCTATCTATTCATCTTCCAAGCTTGTTCCCAATGGCTTCCAGAGAATCTGAGTTCTAGCAGTGTAAAGGTAAGTGAGGGAGCCTTACCCAGAGAGGAACTATGGACAAAACATCTTGAGTAGGGTCAAAATATGGAGTCCACTTGTTTAGATAGAGTCCCTGAGGACCCATGAAGTATGGTCCATTTGGAAAAATGAGATCACGGTATTCAGCTAAATTAAACACAAAGACATAGTATCCACTACCAACAAAATGGTTTAGGATGCCTTCAGTTACTACGGGCCTCCAATTTCTCTAAACCCATCCATCAATAGCCTTAGGAGAAGGCCAGAGACCTGTAAATTGCCCGATAAGCCCGCACTCAACAAGATTTAGTCTCGTTCGGCAGATCCGTTCAACAAGTTGTTCAACTGAGGGAATATCGACATTCTTAACAAATATCTATGTATATGGACCTCGTTTCCTCTTGCCACATGAAGCAACTAGTCGTTTGAATGAATCCAACTCAGGAGGAAGAGGAGGAGGAGGATCCCCTCCGACATCCATGAGAGAGAAGGCACAACTAGCCACAAAGAGAACCTGCAAAAAAAAATCAACAGTTCAAGGATAAAAGCAAAGGGAAACCAAGGATCTCACACCAGAGATCCTACAAGAGAGCATCCAACACAATTCACGCAGAGAGAGAGCCACCCAACACAGACAAAATTGCAACAAAGGAGAAAATATTCTTGAAGCAAGAAGCCTCGCATCAGCTCTCGATGACCTGCAATCAGAGCCAGAAAATGCCAGAGAACTGGGAGAATGTTCTAGAACAAAAAATACCCTTGGAAACACCACACCAAGGCTCCATTTCGAACTCCAAGCTTGCAAACCAGACAAAAAACCAACGAGAGAATAATCAAGTTTTTGAGAACTAACAATGGAGGAGAATTATGTGGTAAGGTGTTCGACCATTTCTCCATACATCATGGTATCGATCGACAAAAAAAAATTCCATACATGCCTCAACAAAAAGGAGTTAATGAAAGATGAATAGAACATTGATGGTAAAAGTAAGGAGCATGCTCACTGGTGCAGTTATGACACATGAATTTTGTTCAAAAGTAGTTGACACGACATGTTACATGGTGAATATATCATCGTCGATAACCCTAGATGACAAGAATCCATATGAGGCATGGATTGGTTAGAATCCCTCTCTTGTACATCTTAGATTCTTTGAGTGTGATGCCTTTGTGCATGTACCAAAATAGAAAAGAAGCAAACTCGACAACAAGTCTAAGAAATGCATCTTCATTGGGTATAAGGATGGAGTGAAAGGAATAAGTTGTGGAATGTAGTCACAAAGAAGGTATTTTATAGTAAATATGTGATATTTAGAGAAGTTGAAGGTACTTTTAGGATTGAATAGGTTAGAAGAGAAAAAGAATAAGAAAAATAGGAGTTTGAAATGAATGAGAAAACCTGGATTCATATCAGTTGATTAAATCTGACAAAGAGGTGGAACAACATACTATGGTTATAAGGAGGTCTGTTCAAGCAAAGCAACAACCGAAAAGGTATACTTCACCTAATTTTCACTTTGATTTTTCATTATCTACCATTGAAGATGATCCTAAGTCAGTAAAGGAAGCAATCAACTCAGCATAGGGTAAACTCTGCAAAATGGCCATGGAAGAAGAAATCGAGTTTTTAAGGAAGAATAAAACATGGGATCTACTAGCATTTCCAAATGGAAGGAAACCAGTCGACAATAAGTGGATATTTAAGAAAAATATGAATATAGTAGGTAAATTTGAGGAGTACAAGTCTTGACCCATAGAAAATGGATATTCCAAGGTCAAGGGATTCGACTTTGGTGCGATTTTTTCTCCTATTGTAAAGTTAACTTCCATTAGGGTACTAATGTCTTTAGTTGTGTTATGCAACCACGTCTTATAAAGAGTAATCCACATATTAGTAATGAATAAAAAAGATGAACATAAAACCTCTTCAGGGGCGACAACCTCCTTGTATAGTGTATTAGGTACACAAGACAAGACAATTTAGGATGATACAAATGAAAATGTCTCCTTGCTATATATAAGAGATAGAGAGGTACAATTAAAACTAATAAACCCAAGCCGACATAAATAATATGTAATTAGCCACAATCTAAGGGGTAATGTGCCTACATTTAGGGCTTAACATGCCCCTCCCTTTCAGACAAGTTTTTTCCTCAACGCTTGATTAATTATGGATGTTTATGTATGAAGGAATTGTCTTCCCATGTCAAATATTCAACTGGTAAGTTCTTTCACTTGATGAAGTACTCAATAATAGCCTGATTGCGTAGTTGTTTGGTCCTTGTTTGAGTGATTTGTTCAGGTTACAATATGGATTTTCCTTCTTCATCGAGCTTCGATAAGATAGTTTGAATTCAGATCTTGTCTCATATTTACCTTCTTTAAGCATGAAACATGGAAGACTAGGTTTACCCTTGAAGATGAAGGAAGCTCCAATTTTTACGACATACTACCAATCTTTTGCAATACTTTATAAGGACCATAGTACTTGGGTGCTTATTTATTGCATTTATTTTGTTTCGTGATGTACATATGTTTGTAAGGTTGCAACCTCAGAAATACCCAATCCCCTTCTTCAAAACCCCTTTCATTACAATGTTGATCTATTTGTTCTTACATATTGTCTTTTGCAATAGTCAGGTTATCCTTCAACAATTACAAAAATTCTTGTTGGTACTCTAGGTGATATTCCACATCTTGAACTTTATATTTTCCTTTTGAGGGAGATATGACAAATGGAGGATGGTATCCATAAAGTTCCATAGCTGGAGACAATTTTGATGATGTATGGAAGGAAGTATTGTACCACCATTCTTACAAAGATAACCATTTCACCCATTGTGTTTGTTTATCATTTGCAAAGGAATGAAAATAACCTTCCAAACATTTGTTCACTATCTTAGTTTTCGCATTGGATTGAGGATGATAAGAAGAATTATGAGATAACTGCGTACCCAAACAAGAAAATAATTTAGTCCAAAAGTTTCCAGTGAAAATTGGATCACTATCACTTACAACAATATCTGGGCTTCCATGTAACTTCTCAATTGTTTCTATGAAGGCTGCAACAACTGTACTTGCATTAAAAGGGCGAGAGAGTGCAAACAAGTGCGAAAACTTTGTGAGTCTATAAACAACCTCCATAATAACACTCTTCTCTTCTAACTTGGGTAGACCTTGATAAAATCCATTGAGACTTCCTCCCAGCGTTGACAGGGTATTTCTAATGGTTGTAAAAGACCAGGGGCCTTAAATTTTCAACCTTTTTTTGTTGACAAACCAAACATTCTGCAACGAACCTTTGAACATTGAATTTAAGACCTTCCCAAGAGAATTCCGCCTTGACCGCATGGTACATTTTTAGGAATCCTGAGTGACCACCTATAGGAGAGGTGTGTAATTCCAGAAAGATCTTATTTTTGAGTTGGGAGTTCTTACACACATACAAGTGATCCATATACCTTAGTGGATAATTTTTCCACACAAAAGTATCTGATACATTAGGATCCTTTTGTAGCTTTTGGATGAGTGTCTAGATAGGTAGGTCACTCTTCCATTCTTCCCTTGTTATTACTGCCCAATCGGGTTGTATAGTCGAAATCACACAAAGCAATGCCTCAACATCCTCATCTTTTCTAGAGAGTGCATATGCTACCACATTATTGTTCCCCTTTTTACAAATGATTTCAAAGTCATATCCCAACATCTTAGTTACCCATTTTTGTTGCCCTTTGAAGATAGTTTATGTTCCAAAAAATAATTTAATACTATCATGATCTATTTTGATCTTTAAGTGCCTACCTATTAGGTAAGGACTCCATTCCTTAAGTGCATGTAGTATTTCCATCATCTCCTTCTCATAAATGGGTTTCTGTCGTCAAATGGATGTAGTTTGGGTGGTTGGGAGGAATGAATGTTACCCTCCCCACCTAGGTTCTACTCTTGTAAGTGACATGTTGCTCTTGTGGAGCCCTTTGTANTAGCTTGATTCAGTTTGAATATCAGGTATTGGAATTTTCCGTGGAGTAGCCCTCTAACAAATGGTGAACCACATTTAAAAAAAATGGGTTTCTGTAAGTTTTTTCCCTTGTTTGGTCCACTTTCAAAATCAAGGGGTCATCCTTCTTGCATTAAAACAACATAATTCCATTTACCGAGGCATCACACTCCACAATCAAGGATTTTGTGAAGTTTGGTGTGGTCAAAATAGGAGATTTGCATGTTTCCTCTTTAAGTTGTTCAAATGCTTGAGTTACCTCTAGAGTCCATGAAAAGTCTTCCTTCTTCAATAATCTCGTTAGAGGTCCTGTTATTCTTCCATAGTTCTAAATAAACTTAGGGTATGACCTTGTCAAACCTAAGAATCCTCTAATATTCCTCAAGGTTTGGGGAATCAACCAATCCATGATGGATTTAATTTTTTTAGGGTCTTCCCTAACACCTTCATCAGATACAATATGAACTAAATACTCTACCTCCTTTCCTCCAAAGAAACATTTGGAAGATTTTGCATATAGTTGTTGCTCCTTGAGTAGTTGTAGCACCCTATAAACATGTTGAACATGTTCTTATGAAGACTTGCTATAGATTAGTATATCATCAAAAAGTACCAACACAAAATTTCTTAGGAAGGGATTGAAAATGGAATTCATCAAACCTTGAAATGTGGAAGGTGTATTTGTAAGGCTATAGGGCATGACCATAAATTCATAATGACCTTCATGGCTTCTTAATGTTGTTTTTGGGATGTATTCTTCCTTCATTATAATGTGATGATACCTTGAATGGAGATCAAACTTTGTGAAGTAAACTACTCCATGAGTCCATGTAGTTCATCTAACAATTCATTAATGACAAGATCATCTGGACACATATGCCATGATCCCTCCTTCTTGTGTACCATTACCATTGGCACTGATTAAGAACTTTTGATAGGTCTAATTATGCTCGCCTCTACCATTTATTCGACCATACACTCAATTTCACTTTTCTATCCATAGGGGTATTTGTAAGGTTTGATGTTAGGAGGAACACTTCCTAGAATTAAGTGAATATCATGATCAAAATATCGAGAAGGTGGAAGAAATTTTGGAATATCTTCAAACACCATGGAGTTCTTATCAATGACCCTTTGGAGATCCAAGGGAATAGGAAGCTTGTACGTTTGAACATCCAATGAGCATGCTTGTGCAATTACACATTGATGTCCCCTTTTCAATAAAATTTTCATATCATTAGATCTTATCACCTTGCTTAGATTCCCTATGATACCCCTTAATTCAAATTCTTTTCCTTCCCAAGAAAATTTCGTGAAAAGTTCTAAAAAATCAAAATCCATTGTTCCCAATACTTGTAACCATTGAACCCCTAAGACAACATCAACACCACCCATTGGGATATAAATCATATGACTTTTCAATACATATTCCTCCATAATAATATTGATATTATGGCATTTCCCTGAGCAATTGATAGTTCCTCCATATGTAATCATTACTTGAAACTTTGGTGCTTGATATATAAAGGAATTGAGAACTTTAGCTAATTTACAGTGAATGAATTCAATAGTACTACCATAATCAATCAACATTGTTACCTTTTTTTTGTTTTTGATATATCCTTCGATCTAGAGAGTTTTAGGATTGCTATTTCTAGTCGATGCATGACAATATATGGTGGGAGTAATCTATTGAGGAGTAATATCTTATACTTTTTCAGCTTGAAATGGGTCCTTTTCTTTTGCTTATTCCTCTTCACAATCTATGTAGAATAATTTCTTCTCACCACACTTATGTCCCTTACTATGATTTCTATCACAATTAAAGCATATATCTTTAGACCTTCTTTCATCTGAATTTTGAGGTGTCAACCTTTGAGGTGGGTTATAAGAAGGAAAACTATTCTCTCTATATGTGTTGTAGGAGGTTCTTCTAGTAGCCATCTCCATGTTTTTACTTTCAACCATCCTTGCCAACATGAAATCCTTCTCTAAGGATGTTGGTTTTAAGAGGACTACCTCATGTCGAATGTTGTCCTTTAAGGTTCCAATAAATAGATCCAACAATTTATCATCAAGTACTCCCTCCACTCTAAGACTCAACTTTTCAAATTGTTGAATGTGCTCACTTACTGGGACCTTTTGCCTTGGATTTATCAATTGGGTAAAGAAGGAATTGCTCTTAATATCATCATGCTATAATATTAATTTTTCTATAAAAATGGACCAAGACATAATGGAGTTCATTTTGCGTTCACAAAGCCATTAGTACCACACAAATTGCTCAGGTTCTAAATACAAAGATGCAATAGGTAGGTTTTGGTGATTTGGCACCTGGTGTATGCCAAATAATTGCTCCATTTGGAATATCCATGTTTTGGGATCCTTTCCATAAAATTTCCTCATGTCAATCTTAGGGAGTTGGATACCCCTTTGGTACCATCCGTGGTTACTTCCATTAGTAGAATCATTTCCTCTTGGAATATTCTTATTCATAGAAGGTTTCTCAACATGGACACTAATTTTATATTCCCGAGTACCCTGGAACACATCATCACATGTAGGGAGATTTTCCCTTGAATTTTGTTTGATATTAGCAATATTTTTCATATTTTCCTCCATCGCATCTCCACATGTCCTATCCTTTCCTTTAAATTAAGTAAATTATATGTTTTCATAGATCCTTTAATCATGTCTTCTAACTTGGACATTCTAAAAGACAAGTCTTCACTTTCATCGTAGGGTAGAGATGCATCCTTTGGTGGTTTGAGTGGAGTGTGATGTTTTACACCTCTTTTGGTGGAATTTTAATATATATATATANTAAAATTTCATCCCCTTCGATTCTAAAATATGGGCTTGTGGTACCCTTATATGTCCTCTTTCCAATGTTGTAGGTGTTGGGGATAATAATGGTCTTTTAAAACACAAAACTAGCATTCACATTAATTATAAATAAGGGAATGTAAAAATTTCAAGGTTATGCGCAAAGTATATGTAGATACAAGTTCCTTATAATGTTGTAAGATAAACTAAATGCATATGAAGCTAATGAGGTAAAGTAGCATTGGAATCCACCCTTCCCTAAAATGAAACACACTGATAAAATCATAACTGAAAGTAATTGCAATCTAACTTGAAAAGGAAATCAATCATAACTCACACCACTTTGCAAGGAAAGGAATCACACATACATATCTTGTTAAAAGGAAATCGCACATGCTAAAAAAAAATCTATGTAACAACAAGTAATAACTCTTCCAATCAAAGCCACACTTACAAGAAGTAAAACTATGCTTCTAAAATCAAGCTTGCGCACCAAGTAACAATATTCAATCAAATGGAAGTAACAACTATAGATCTAAGGCACACGCTTAAGAAAGGACACACCTGCTGAATGAAAACACTCTTCACACTTTCCTTTCTGAATTTAGAAAAGCTCACACATGCTAAAAATAAAAGGTTAAATCCATACTTGTATAAACGTAAATCACACTGTTGAAACTGAATCACTCTTGCATAAATTGGAAAGAAAACCCACGCCTACTGAAATGGAAAAAAAAAACTCCAAGTTCAAGAATCATAGCTAAGTAACAACATGTAATAACAAGTAACAATAGTAAATAACATGATACATGATAAACAAAATTTAGAAGTAACAACAACTACTATAAATTCAATTAACAATCTATGAGAAAACTATCAAAAACTAATTGAAATGGTAGCACCTTGTCATTGAAGGGGGCCTTTCCTTCTCCAACCAGGGTTGCTGAAGCACCTCACGAATTAAGACTCAAATTGTGCAAATCAACATTCCTTCTATTATGAAAGACGAATGATACAATAAGTTTGAGAATCCACTACTCTACTTTTTGATCTCTCTATATACTCCATGCCATCCCCTCATACATGAGATTGATTACATATTTATACATAAAAATCCCTGTTGAGGACGAGGAGTCGAATTCCCAACCTAGAACTTGTTTCAAAATTTGCTAATTGTGAAAGTTGACCATAACAACAAGTCTAAGAAAATCATCCTTAAAGAACCACCTGTATATCCTCGATGACGCGCTTCCTAGAGAATATGCCCATGAGTCATCTAATTTGGCATGTTCTGCACAAAACTTACGTCCGGGATTTTGGAAATTTGTCTTCATCTTCCCACAGATTACAACGCAAAATTGTGTTTTAATGTCTGGTAGCATTTGACCATGAGTTGGAGCTTAGATGTCCCACTTTAATTTCCACATGGATGTGTGCTACATGAAGTTTTCTTCTTAAACTATCACCAGTACAAATATAAGCCTTAACTTATTAAAAATGAAGGAAAACAATCATTATTAACCACTAAAGCATAAATAGGAATAATGTAGTATTTTACGATAAATTATGGCAAATGTATGGAAAATGAAGTGATAGATGAGTGGAAAGAGAGGGTAAAATGAATGAAATAGGTGACATATCCAGGTCCCAACATCCCCCCCATACTGAACATGTTGCATGTCCTCATACAACCAAAAACCTTTGTAACATCCAAATTGTAAGGACCCATCTGAATGTAGCTTTCTTTTTTCCATGCACAATACCCAACTCGGCTTTCCCAACTGATAATATTGATAGAATCCAATACGTATTTCTAAATAGAATTTTGAAACTTCCTCAAATAATGGCTATCTCATTTTTGCAAAGTTGACATTTATTCTAAAAGGGTCATCTTCAAAAACATGTCATTATTGGCCAGCCATGAAGAAAGCAAGTGATCTAACTTATGATTTTTAATCCATGGCCACTTAGATCATCTTATGAGTTATATGTTCAATTCTCATAGCCAACATACCTTCAAAATCATTTCTAAAGTGATTTGTAGCAATTATGATAGAGTAACAACAATCTGCAACAAGTAAGAATAAGCAAGTATATGAAGTGACAACAAGTTTTTTCTCACAAAATACAATATGTATTTTGTTGAAATCTTGTAGGGAGGTTTCTACTGTTTTGATGCACAGATCTTGAGATATGAGCAAAATGGCTCTAGGTGATGATGGCCATTTTCTTGAAATCTGTGAAGTATTTTTTTTGTTCTGAAAATTGGTGAGTATATTCTCCTTGGCATAATGCGTCTTCTCACCAAAAATCAAATCCATTGGATGCATGAATCTAGAGATATAGGAAAAATGGTTGTAGTTGATGAATATTATTTTATTGAAAACCATGTATTAGATTGAGCTAAAACTTACTAGGGTTGTTCTTTTTGATGTAGTTCTTCTCTCCCCCAAGTTTCATGAAAATCCAGTTTATGTTTTGAAAGATATGCTTACTTCAATTTATGCACTTTGTAGACAAACATGAATAAAAATGTGAATTTGACTTTACTAAGTTGTCATTATTAGCTTGAGAGGTGAGATCCCATGGAGTGCATCTTCTCCCGCAAATTGAGGATACAACATGTCCTCATGCTATGATGACACCCTTCAAGGCAATGTATTGGATTCATGTTTTAATTCTGAAGATGGCATCATCTTGTTAAATGCTACATGGGATCTATGTTCATATTTTTGGGTAGAAAACAAGTTTTAATCTACACATTGATCATCTCTGATACTGAATCCTCTAAATGCTGAACATGAAATGATATATGAAGGCATGTAAAAGGTATGAACAAAGCAACTGAAAATATCTCATAAGAAACATAATATAGATCAAATTTCTTTTTCATACCATGGGAGGCTCTTGCACGATATACATTCCAACATAAATTCTTAAGTTAATGTTCTTTCCTCAAATTTGATCACAATGTTACTCATAAAACCCCAACAATTTCTTCCACTGATTTCATTTTATTTTGCTATGTGACTAGGGTTTCATTCTTAGCTTTGTTTGAGTGAGAGGAGGTATTGCTCAACCTGTCCAAATATGCACCAATAAACCATAAAATCAACTCACATACCTTTGATACCTTGTTATATGGAAACGTATGCTTGTTGAACAACAAAAGTCCCAAATCATGTTGAAGACTGTGTGCTCAAGTATGAATATAAAATGGAGAGCGAGAGGTTCTTACATGGCTGCTAGTGTAAAATTCATATCATATCTTGAAAATTTTCCATGGAACTATCATAAATGGTTGAAACCAATTCATTTGTGTTGATACCCATGGCTACTAAGAGACAGACCAAAGTGTACAAAAAAGTGCTCGTCTAAACCCAATATTCTTCAAATCAAGCTTTAATTTGATTCCCAACAAAGCTATGAACTCTTAGTTTTTGTAATCCATGACTGCAATGTAATGATTAAATTAACAGTACACACCTTTAGCAATGAAAATTCTTCATTTTGTTGAGAGATCATACACATTGAATCTGGAAAACGCAAGAGTTGTGGCAAACATGATGATATTTTCTAAGAGAAGCAAGAGTATGTACATCACAATCAATGTTATTTGATTTTTCAAGACATTTGGAGAATGAAAAGCCATGAGAAGAACTTCCTTATGAAAAAAAATATATGGAGGACTATCACATATTCATCTTCAAAGAACATATGTTTATGAAATTATGCTCAAAATCTATTACTAGTGGAAGGATCACCTTTCAAAAATTCAATGAATCCTTATTTAACAACTATGTTTGCTCTTCAAAATCACATCCATGAAAATAAATCTCAGACCTTACCATGTTTATTCTCACATTTTAATGGCACATTTTGGGTTCATTGTTCCAGATAAGGGTTGATCTTAGTATTTATAAGTTTGGAGCTCCAAAATGAGACCTCAAACCCAATGATATATACTTTCAAAAAATTTCTATTACCAATGCAATTCCTTGGATTCAAAGGCACAATTGTAGATTTCAATGTACAAGAGAGCACTGCCACAAATTGCTGAAAGAGGGATTTTTCTTTTCTTTTAAGCACTGCAAGGTAGAAGAATGACAATGCTGGAACCAATGACGATGTGGAAAGTCAATAGTTTGCAAGTGAATGGGTAAATGCATATCAACTTAACCTATCAAAACCAATCCATATTTATATGATTTGAGAGAAGATTGCAAAATGGATATTGTTGTAGTTATAGAGTTCTGGGTGTAAGAAGCCTTTTAGACAAGTATGTGAATTGCATTTTAACCAAACACCATCTAGTGCAACAAATCAAATAGCAAGGAATACTCTTTCCATGTGCTATGGTATCTTAAACATAGACTCACCTTTAATATGCTCAAACCTCTATAATTGACTATGCTCAAAGCTCTTGAAAATACCCTACTAAAAAATATACTACCACCACATGTATATAGGCTCAATATGCATTTTATTTCGGATTATATGACAATGTAATAAATCTTAGCTTGAGTTATATTCATAGCAGCTTTGAATATGTGAACCAATTTATGCATCTGGCGAACCAAGAAAATGAACTCATACCTTTGTTTATTTTACCCATGTGCTTTAAAAGAAAATGGATTCTACCATAGTTTCTTCTAATGTAGGATCTTATGGCCAGCCGATTCCTTCCTTCCAGTAGATTCCTTGGGCTTGTGTATCAAGTTTATATTTCCTTCTTACTGCTGGTGTTTGTAGATATTCTTGATGGTAGGTTGGTTCATTGTTGTTGCTTTTTGCATAAGTTGTAGCAGTACACAAGCTACAACAATGCATAAGTTGCAGCAGCACACAAGTTGCAATAGCTTGTGTAACAATTTTTACCATCTTATTCCTTTAGCAAGGTTATGGAAAATGATGCCAAGGGAAGGATGATTTCATGGGTCACATCTAACAAGGGGGGTTTTTGAATGAACAAGGATGGGGAAAGAGTATTAATGGCAGGGGAATAATAGGTAAATCAATGAAAAATATCCCTCACAAACTAAAATCCTTTTATGGACAGGAAAAGGAAATGATAGTATGAAAATAGAAGTGGCTTTTCATGACATTCTCTTAAAATTTTAATAAATAGAAAACTCATGCTAATTTACCTCAAGTTTTATCTTCATGAAATATTTGATTGGCATGGATGGACTGATGTTTGCTGGAGTTGATGTAGGTTGAATTAGTGAGGGATGGAACTGATATACTATCTGAATGAGGAACTATGCAAGCTGAACTGAATGATGTTGTAGACGTTGTTGAAGGTGGGAGTCATGCAAGTGTGGTGGTGGATCTTGAGACTGCAGTAAAATGAATGAAAAAATGTTGTTGATCTGCTGGAAAAATAGAAATATATAGTCTTCGTCCAATATCCGTGCTCATGTATAAGTTAATTCATGTGAATGAATGTTCTTGAATTCAAACATTGAGAAACTTCGTTGGATTATCAATCAATAATGAAAATTGTTAACTAACGCGCGACAACTTACCAGTGATGACAATTGAGTTGTCAAGGTACAATAGTACAACCTGATAGGTATGAATGAATGTGTTGAAGTCCAGTCACTTGTAGGATTTGACAAACAAGATAAATTGATGTGTTCCCTTGATTTTCAACAAGGAAATTTACCATTGATTCATGTAAAATCCAAGGTACTATACATAACTCTCGTCTTGTTTCCCAGATAATGTGCTGAGGTCGATGGGACAAGACCATTGGAAGGTGGAACTTAATGAATTCCACACAGAAAATACGAGTACAAAACAAATGATTGTGAAGAACCATAGTGAAAAATAGAACCAACATGAAACTTGCAGAACTTCTTGTGTACTTTTCCCGCTAGTAACCTGGTTTTCAAGAAAAGTTCATGTCTAGCTGCCAATAAATTGGTTTTCACAAGTGGATTTATTTTTATCTTTACTATTTTATTTATTTACAATATCCTACTCTACTTGAAAAATAAAAAATCTCTTCAAGTGTGGGAAAATTTCCAATAGAACCATTTGCGTAACATATTTGCAAGTGTACTCATGCTCAAACATGAAAAATGTACTTTGATAAATACCAAAACATGAAGTACCTATTACTTTTCTTGATATGATTTCAAGAACCATCGAAGAAGAATGTGGTGTGTTGGCTTGATGCTAGTCTAGAACCAAAATTCAATGTAGCCATGATGTCCTTAGTTCTCTAGCTCAATAGCACTCATTGTATGTCCTCCTTGGTCATGCCATGTAGATATTATAATATTGACATATTGGTCTCTTGAATGAGTACTGTTGATGTATTTGTAACTTTGAAATGTATTCACTTGTATATTTTCTATATTGTATTTCTTTGTACCCCGATGTTTCTATCGGGAGAATCATCAATGTAATCAAGTCATGTAAAGTCTTAGAGGTTGAACCTCCTTTGTAAATCGGGGCAATAGTCCCTAGAGTTTCAGGGTACTAGGGTTATTAGACTCTCCTAGAGAAGCTGGCCCTAGTAAGTAATTATCAAGTCGAAAACTAGTATAAATAGAGAGTGAGCCTCTCTATTTAAGACACACTCACCCAGCTATAATGCATAGGTGAGAGAAGAGGAGCTCGCACAAGTGAGAGAGAGAACAACTGTTGGAGATCATGTTTCCATATTTGGGTTTTACTGCTGCCATTGGTGCTCATTCTATCTCTGAGGAAGTTGCAGAGTTTTCTCCTTTATGGTTTCCCCGAGGAAAAATCTTTGTGTCTATTGTCTCTTGTGATTATTTGATGTGCATGTTATTCTCTCAGATAAGATCCTAAGATCATATTGTCTAAATGATAAAAATCTAACAAGTACATGATATGATGATCGACATGTTGGAAATTCCTCAGTCTCATGTTCTAATGACTTCTCTCCATTGAATGTGATCCATGATGCTTTAGTCTCCTTTGAAAATTGGCAAGGATGATCAAAGAAAGGTCCTAGATATTTTTCTTGTATATGTGGCTCATGCAACTTTTGTTCTTCTAACACTTCCTGAGATACAAACAGATTCTTGACTATTGTCAATATTTTCTCTTCCTGGGAGGTAGAGATCCTAGTCGATGTTAGGATTTGTGAAAGTTCTTGGAGGGATATTCTCTTTTTCTCAATAGGTTCTTGAGACACAATCCCCACCCTTTATACAAGGATTCAACAAGTTATTCTCCAGATATGGTGGGTTTGGAGTAGGTCTGTTAGAGGTGGCAACATCAGGAGTAACAAATCGTGCTTGAGTTGAGTTTTTGTGATGCAGGGACATTAGCTCTCAAGGTCAACTACTATATTTCTAGTCAGACCCTAAGGTTTAGACATTAGCCCAAGGAGGGGTTCATTGTAAAACCATTGTAAAATTTCATGTAAAGTATTTTACTTCCTAGCAAGTCTAGATAGGATAACAGATCTAATTTGATAGGTGTTAGTGCTAGATGAGTCATGCTGAGGAATCTTTTTGGTTGTTTGATGCGTCATATTTGTTAGTAGCGATAGGCATGATGGCAGATCATTACTCCCTGCGTGGAGATCAAGCCACAAGTGATAGGGACATTTCTCAGCATGCGCGGTAGTGGTTTGTTTTGGTTGTAGGACCACTTAGAGGAGGAGTTAACAATTTAGTTTAGATTGGTAGCTTAGGGGAGTAGAAGGGGTTCCATATTTCAGGAGTAAAATTGTGTTTTGCAGAGAAGCGGGCAGACCTATGACTATACCGACTTGTAAATATTTGAGGAGGATGAAAGAGAACCAAAGCTATGTGCATTTACTTTTATTTTCTTAATAGAAGTTAAGAGTGTGTTCTGAGAATTGCGTGTCTAGATGTATGCATTATGTTGAGTTGCATAGCTATGCAGAGCCAGTTCGGTGTGTTCATGAATATCTGTAGATTTCTCTAAAATCGTTAGTTCAATGGTTAGATCTTTGCTTGAACCATTGAAGGGTAGGATAGATGCATGCATAGGAGAGCTATACTGAAGAATTGCAGAGATTGTAGGTCGGATTGATCAATCCACACAGAACACAAGTTTTTTGACTGAACAAGTTTTTGCATAAAATGGACGACACAGATTGGGCTCGCAGATAAATATCTGATGGTCCAAAAGAAGCCCACAATGGAAGTTGCAAGGAAGTTAATAGATCCACAGATATTTGAGAGGGTCGCACCAAAAATAGATCGACGGTCGAAGTGAAGGCCACAAAGATCGATGGCTGAGAAGAATTACGGGGGAACAACTTTGGGAACTTGTCATCCCGCATCCCGCAACTTGCTTGTGGGAAGCCTGTTGTAGAAGGAGAGTTGCAGAGCGCAACGTTGGGTGTTTGAGATCCCGCATCCTACAACCTGCATGCGGAAACGGAGTTGCAGAGTGCCTATTGCAGAAGGGCTTATTGCGGAGGCAAAATTGCGGGGAGGCAATTTTAGACCAGAATTTGGCTGTTAAGCTAAATTTGGAAGTCCTACTAAGTATAGGAGCCTGAATATCCTAGATATTCTAGTAAGGTTGGTTGCGGTCTACTTGCCCTTCACCAATTTTGGTATCATAGCGGGAAAATATTTCCTACATGTTGAAAAGAAGAGCAACTTCCAGATTTGACTGGGTAGAAGTTGTTGAAGAAATTCCACAGCTGTGATTGTGGGTAGAATTTCTGAGAAAGCTGAGACAGAAGGAAGATCTCAGGAAATCTGACAGTGTCGAGATAAAATAAGTTAAATATGAGGATTTTGAAGGTCACAGAGATACTTATAACCCTGCAAGTGAAGGTGTAGTGCAAGAAGATGGATACACACGCAGACAGAGTAAGAGGCCGTGATAGAAGTAGGCCAGAGGGGAATGCAGAAGTTATGAAGGTAATGAGGAGAAGTGCAGTAACGCGTGAAGGAAGAGGGTAAGTTTACTCTGAGAAAAAGAAAAGAACATGAGGTATAAGACAATATTATGTGAAGATAGAAGACAACCGAGAAGTCTGTAAGAGGATTTGTGAGTGGAAGAGTTTTGCATGCCAAAGAAGAAGAGGCTTGGAGCCTGAACAGTAAGATATAGGCATAGATATCTACTTTGGGAGGAGTGTATGCATGCAAAGGGGTAGTAGCAGAAGGAAGCATCTCAACAAACAAGATCACAGTCATTGATGACAGTGATGAAAGAAACTAGTGAAGATTTATGAGAGAAAACAGAAGTGTGGCAAGAACTAGTATTTCAAGTGAAGATTGAAGTACAAGAGGACAGTTATGTTCTCATGCAGATGAGTTGTGAGAGAAAGCCTAGAAGGAGCATAGATATTTGCTTAGGAGGGTTCTAGAAACAGGATCAATACTTTCCAAAATACCAAGCACATAGGAGGTTTGGTTAGGTGAGGTGTAGCAGGGAGAACTGTTACTGCAGAGGCTATTGCAACTCATAGAGAGTGAAAGAAAATCAAGAAGATGGCTATTGAGAGTCATAGTAGAGGGCCAGGAGGCAGCCACAAAGAGAGGAAAGAAAATTCCAAGGAAAATGGCATATGGATGAAGTTGAGTGATGAAGAGTATGAGAGAGAGAAGGCTGAGATAGAAGTCCGTCTGAAAGTACTGATGGAGCTGTTACAGAAGGAGGAAGAAGACCAAAGATGTGGTTATTTTGTAAAAAGAAAGATGAAGTGGCATAAGCTATAAAGGAGAGAATATCAACTGATGAATGTTCAGTGTGAAGAAGAGATACTCAAGGAGAAAGAGTGTTTGAGAGAAGTCTTGAAGGCTGAATCTTCAAGAGAGGCCAAGAGGTATCAATGTTTGGAAACTAATATTTTGTGTGTGTCTACATGTACAAAGAATAAAGAAGGAAAATATGCTAATATTGCCATAGAAGATAAAGGAAGAGGACAGACTCTGAATTCTGTTATGGGAGAAGATGAGACAACTGAGTCTCATGTACAAGCACATACACAACTGCATGAAAGTAATGATTTCCAACTTACTGTGAAAGCTGATACCAAGGAGGAATTGGCACATGATGATGACTAAGAGATGAAGGAAACAAAGAAGGACATCAAGTATTCATCTGTTATACTTGAAGAAGCTGAGAGGAAGGACGATGAATATTTTCTGAGTCATATGGAAGGCTTGGAACAACCAGGAGATTTGGTGACAAAATCATCAAATAAGACCATCAAGTCTTGTGATTTTAAAACTGACAATGTAAATGTGCTTGCAAGTTATGTAGAAGACAATCTATATTTTGAAGTTGTCTTGATTGAAGTTGGAGGTTGGAAAGAAAGATGTGATGAAGAGTGTCTCGCAAGAAAAGACAAAGATGAAGTGTTACAGCAGAAGGAAATTGAAAATTCCTTGTCAAGTGATGAAGGTAACGCTAATGAAGATGAAGTAGTTATGCTTCCTATGATGAAACCTGATATTAAAGAAGATAAAGAGGAGTTGACCTGTCTCCATGGTCAAGAAAAGATGGTTGGACAGACATCTAGAACTATCACAGTGATGAAGGATCAGAATTTTATTCTGATAGAAGATGAAGAAGCAGTGTCATAGAGAGATTGGGCTTGTGACCGAGAAGGAGAGAGTAGTGAAGATGAAAGTAAGATAGCTATGTCTTAGACTAAAGAGGGATCAGTCCTAGAGCAGAAGAAAACTGAAGGTTGTTGGGAAAGGCATAAAGATGAGGAAGATGTCAAGCATGAAGATACTATGCTTGGAGAAACTGACTGGGAGATGTTCTTGCTGGAGAACTTGTTAGAGAAGTCCGATTCAAATTGTGAATGGAGACCTCAGGTAAATAATCTATGTTTTAATATTTTTGATGAAGAGATGAAGTACCTTGAGGAGTAAATAGACAAAGATGAAAGTGTGGAATATCTAGTTAGTCTAGATGGTCAGCTGGGAGTGTTGTCAAGCAATGACCAAGGGAGAGATGAGTTATTGCAACAGAAGGAGTCTACACAGTCCTTAATTAATGAAGACAACAATCTTATTGGGGAAGAGATAGTTATGTCTTATGAGAGAGAATTTGTTCCTGCTGTGTACAAAGAATATTTGGTTTACTCAGAGAGCCAAAGTAAGGGTAATAGGCAGACCTTTGGGGCGGTCACAGAAGTGAGAAATCAGAATTCTATTTAGACAGAGATGGATGAGATAGTGTCACAAAGAATTTTATTCAGTAATAAGGAAGAAGAAGATCATAAGGATGGAGACAAGGATACTATGTCTCAGGTGGAAGAAGAAGCAGTCTTGGAACTGAGCAAGAATGAATTGACTCACAGAAGTGGTCAAGGAATTGAAGGACAATTACTGAAGATTGTCAAGACAGAGCTAGAGGAGAGTTTTGCTGACACAGAGATGCAACTTACTAAAGAAGTGCTTGAAGAGAATCAAGTAATCAATGGATGGCTGAAATTCTTGCTGAAAGAATTTGAACAAGAGGAAGAAATTGTAGTCAAGGAGGAAGATATGTTTCTTGTTATAAAAGAAACAGGAGAAGACACTGGTTCACAGTTTTGTGATGTGTTTACTATTATAGAAAGAGGAGTGATTGAGTATATGACTGCAATCAGAAAAATGAGAGACAAATTACTTTTGGAAAGTAAATTTGTAGATAGAGAGCATGAGAAGGGTATTGTAGAAGGAGATGCTTACAAGAGCATAAAGGAATTAAGGGTGGACGCAATATCAAGCGCAATATCAAGGGAAATATCAAGAGCAGTGCCTAGAGAAATACCCATAGCAATATTTGGGAAAATAGTATTCAAAGAAATTCTGAAAGTAAAAACATGAATTGGGTTAAGAAGAGTTGAAGAAAATGTTCAGCAGTTTAGAGCAGAATGGGAAAAGTACAGCCAAGTGCAGTGGCCTGGAGAAAAGAAGAAGAGTTGTTTGTAGCAACAAATTGAATTGAAAAGTGCCATATATGAACTATGGAAGTTAATGCATATACCTAAGCAGAATTACAACAGAATGAGGAAAACAGTCCACTATGGAGATGGTTGGAAAGTGAAGAACAGTGAAGGAAAAGACAGTGGAATGCTACAACATAAGGTATGGAATCCTAGAAGGTTACAACCAAAGAAAAATGAGGATGGTGAAGCTTATGGATAGCAACAAACAAGAGTTTAGGATCCAGGAAGACAAGAGCTACAGATGCATGACCAGGAGGTCATGATTCTTTCTACTTTGGGAGTTTGATGTAGGAGCATTATCTCTCAAGGCCAACTACTAAATTTTTGGTCAGACCCTAAGGTCTAGACATTAGCCCAATGAGGGGTTCATTGTAAAACCATTGTAAACTTTCATGTAAAATATTTTAATTCCTAGAAAGTCTAGATAGGATAACAGATCTAATCTGATAGGTGTCAGTGCTAGATGAGTCATGTTGAGGAATATTTTTGGTTGTTTGATGAGTCATAGTTGTTAGCAGCGATAGGCATGATGTTAGATCATGACTCCCTGCGTGGAGATCAAGCCAAAATTGATAGGGACGTTTCTTAGCATGTGTGGTAGTGGTTTGTTTTGGTTGCTGGACCACTCAGAGTAGGAGTTAATAGTTTAGTTTAAATAGAAAGCTCAGGGGAGTAAAAGGGGTTCCATCTTTCAGAAGTAAAATTGTGTTTTGCGGAGAAGCAGGCAGACCTATGTCTGTACTGAATTGTAAATATTTGAGGAGGCTGAAAGAGAACCAAAGCTGTGTGCATTTAATTTTATTTGCTTAATAGAAGTTAGCAGTGTGTTTCGAGAATTGTGTGTCTAGATGTATGCATTATGTTGAGTTGCATAGCTATGTAGAGCCAGTTCAACGTGTTCATAAATATCTGTAGATTTCTCTGAAATCGTTAGTTCAATGGTTAGATATTTGCTTGAACCATTGAAGGGTAGGATAGATGCATGGGTTGGAGATCTAGAATGAAGAATGGCATAGATTGGAGGTCAGATTGATCAATCCGCATAGAACACAAGTTTTCTGACTTAAACAAGTTTTTGCAGAAAATGGACGACACAGATTAGGTCCACAGATAAAGATCTGACAATCCAGAAGAAGCCCACTATGGAAGTTGCGAGGAAGTTAATAGATTTGCAGAGATTTGAGAGGTCCGCACCAAAAGTAGATCGATGGTCAGAGTGAAGGCCACAAAGATCAACGGCTGAGAAGAATTGTGGGGGAAGAATTGTGGAGAGGAAATTGAAGGGGAGAAACTTTGGGAAGTTGGCTTCTCGCATCCCGCAACCCGCTTGAGGGAAGGCCGTTGTGGAAGGAGAGTTGTGGAACGCAATGTTGGGTGTTTGAGATCCCACATCCCGCAACCCGCATGTGGAAACGAAGTTGCAGAGCAACTGTTGCGGAAGGGCGTGTTGTGGAGGAAGAATTGTGGGGAGGCAATTTTAGAGCACAATTTGGATGTTAAGGTAAATTTGGAAGTCCTACTAAGTATAGGAGCCTGAAGATCCTGGAGGTTCTGGTAAGGTTGGCTGCGGTCTACTTGCCCTGCACCATTTTGGGAGTTGCAGCATGAGTTATGGTAGTGGCTTGTTCTCGGGTTTGGGATATCTATTGGGGTGAAACTCTCCCTTGAAGTGTACATGGTTACATTCAAAATGAGGAGTGTGGTAAGTGGAAAAAATGGGCATCCCAATTTGTTGAACTGCTTTATTATTTGGACGGAGGTTAGTTGGTACATGCAACTGGAGTTGCAGGAAAGGACTTTTTGGCAAGGCATTCGAAGGGAATTGCAGTGGTTGTTGTTGTATGGGTAATTGAGTTTGCATTGGGAAATGTCCACTTTAGAAAGGATATCCTTTCCATCCTCGAGGCCATGGAAAATTTGGTTTGGCTAAGATGGCCACTATGACAAGATTGTGGGATATTGAATCTGGGGAGGACAAGAAGATTTCCATACATTTGTAGGATATTTCAACTATTGCGAGACTCGATGGAAAATATTTCCATGGCTTCTTGGAAGCGTTGAAATAGGCTTGCTCAATCCCCTTGTTTGATTCTTGAATCTTGATTATGCTATTGCGGAAGGGCTTGTTGTGGAGGTAGAATTGCGAGGAGGCAATTTTAGAGCACAATTTGGTTGTTAAGATAAATTTGGAAGTCCTACTAAGTATAGGAGCCTGAAGATCCTGGAGGTGCTGGTAAGGTTGGCTGTGGTCTACCTTTCCTGCACCATTTTGGGAGTTGCAGCATGAGTTGTGGTAGTGGCTTGTTCTTGGGTTTGGGATATCTCTCGGGGTGAAACTCTCCCTTCAAGTGTACATTGTTACATTCAACATGAGGAGTGTGGTAAGTGGAAAAAATGGGCATCCCAATCTGTTGAACTGCTTTATTATTTGGATGGGGGTTAGTTGGTACATGCAACTGGAGTTGTAGGAAAGGACTTTTTGGCAAGGCATTCGAAGGGAATTGCAGTGGTTGTTGTTGTATGGGTAATTGAGTTTGCATTGGGAAATGTCCACTTTGGAAAGGATATCCTTTCCATCCTAGAGGCCATGGAAAATTTGGTTTGGCTGAGATGGCCACTATGACAAGATTGTGGGATATTGAATCTGGGGAGGACTAGAAGATTGCCATACATTTGTAGGATATTGCAGCTATTGCGAGACTCGATGGAAAATATTTCCATGGCTTCTTGGAATCATTGAAATAGGCTTGCTCAATCCCCTTGTTTGATTCTTGAATCTTGATTATGCTCACAGATGTCACAAGCTGCAGCACTATTATGAGGGCATTGTTTCAAAGGGTGCTTTCTAATGCATCTGGAACATAATATGAATAGTGCCGCATCTGCTTCATCTTTCTTCACCTATCTATCTAAAACATCCAATTGTGATGACAAAGAGATAATAACATCGAATTTAACATTTTCAAACAAATTACCGAATTGGGCTCTTGTCACTTCCTCCTCATCCCCTTCTACCTGCATGATTAGTATTTAAAAGAAAAATTGGGCATACTTTTTATACTCTCTTCATGTATTCTATATGTAGCTTTACTAATGCAAAATAAAAAGAAAGCTTCAATTCAGGTGAGACGAGATTCTATCGTGGATGATCCCCTCGCAAGGAATCAATGATAGATGCGTAGGTTCTTACCTCCCTTCTTCATGTATCAAGCCTTAGTAGAACCGAAGGTGATGCATCTAAGAAAAAAACAACATAAGTTGTAATGTTGCACCTTTGTATCCTCCTCGACAATGAAGCCAAAATGTTGGGGCTAATAATAGTATTTTAAAACACCAAACTAACATTCACATTAATTATCAACAAGGGAATGTAAATTTTTCAAGGCTACGCGTAAAGCATATGCAAATACAAGTTCCTTCTAATGATGTAAGACAAACTAAATGCATATGCAACTGATAAGTTAAAGACGTAGTATCCAAATCCAATCTTCCTTAAAAGCAAACACACTCATAAAATCAATACCGAAAGTAATTGCAATCTAGCTTGAAAAGGAAATCAATCATAACTCACACCACTATTCAAGGGAAGGAATCACACATACATATCTTGTTAAAAGGAAATTGGACATGCTAAACTAAATCTATTTAACAACAAGCAATATCTCTTCCAATCAAAACCACACTTGAAAGAAGTAAAAGCACGCTTCGAAAATCAGGCTTGTGTATCAAGTAATAATATTCAATCAAATGGAAGTAAGAACTATAGATCTAAGGCACACGCTTAAGAAAGGACAAAGCCACTAAATTAAAACACTCTTCACACTTTCCTTTGTGAATTGAAACAAGCTCACACATGCTTAAAATAAAAAGGTTAAAACTATACTTGTCTAAACGTAAATGACACTGTTGAAACTAATTCACTCTTGCATAAATTAGAAATCAAAGCCACACCTGCTAAAATGAAAATAAATACTCGAACTTCAAGAATCGTAGATAAGTAACAACATGTAATAACAAGTAACAATAGTAAATAGCAACATATGTGATAAACAAAATTTAGAAGTAACAACAACTACTCTAAATTCAATTAACAATCTATGATAAAACTATGAAAAACTAATTGAAATGGCAACACCTGGTCATCGAAGGGGGCCCTTCCTTCTCCAACCAGGGCTGCTGAAGCAACTCACATATTAAGACTCAGATCATGCGAATCAACATGCCTTCTGTTATGAAAGAGGAATGATAGAATAAGTTTGACAATCCACTACTCTACTTATTGATCTCTCTATCTACTCCCTACCATCCCCTCATACATGATATTGATTACATATTTGTACATAAAATTACTAGATTAGGATGAGGGACCGAATTCCCAACTTGCAACTTATTTCAAATGAATTTGCTAATTGTAAAAATTGATCATAACAACAAGTCTAGAAATCATTCACTTCTTAGAGAATCACATGTATCTCATAAATCATTCACTTCTTAGAGAATCGACTCACAACTCACTAATTTGGCACGTTATACACAAAACCCATGTCATAGATTTTGGAATTTCGTCTTCATCTGCTCGCAAATTGCAAAACTTTCACTTCTTATTTGATGTGTTTTCCTAACTAGGAGCATTTGACCATGAGTTGGAGCTTATATGTGCCACATGAATTTCCACATGGAGGCGTGCTACATGAAATTTGCTTCATAAACCATCATTAGTAAAAAAATATGATCCTTAACTTATTAATTACGAAGGAAAATAATCATATTAACCACTAAAGCATAAATAGGAATTATGTGGAATTTATGATATATTATGGCAAACATAGCAGTTTTACATAAAACACCTGTATGAGACTAGATTTTGGGCTAGTCATAAACCCTAAATTCCTGAGCATATAAATCCAAACCTGTAATTAGTGAGGATATGAAAATTTTAATATGGGTGTTTAGGCCTGTTTTCCAGATGGGTTCCTAGTTTCACTATTTGAAACCTTGTATAAAAATATATATATATTGAAAATTCCAAGATGGCTTATTTTGGAAGTGTCCAGGCTCTAATACCAAATGTTATGCAACCAAGTCCCAAAAAGAGCATGAAAAGATCATAAATAGATCAGAAAGAGTAATCCACACCTTAATAATGAATAAAAGAGATGAATTGAAATCCTTTTCGAGGGGGAAACCTCCTTATACAATGTATTTAGTACACAATACAATACAAGTTGAGAGGATACAAATGAAAAAGTCTCCTTACTATATATATGAGACAGATATGCATAATTACAACTAATGGACCCAAGCCGGCATAACTAATATAATAATACTAATGTTGTTTACCACTAATAGACACAAGCCGACATGAATAATATGTAATGAGCCACAATATAAGGGGTATCGCGCCAACATTTATGGATTAATAAGTTGCAACATTTGATCTTGATATAGAATAGATGGATGTAAAGACAACATTTCTTCACATTGATCTTGAAGAATATTTTTATATGAAGGATCCTCAATTTCATAGTGAAAGGAGAGGAGGATTTGTTCTGCAAGCTAAATAAGTCTCTCTATGGTTTAAAGCAATAACCCATGATGTGGTACTTGGAATTTGATATGTATATCCAGTAGTTGGGGTTTGTGAGAAGTCAGGGATTGATCATCGTGTCTATGGAAAGAAACTTGGTGATCACTTGACAGATGTAATCATGTATGCGAACAACATGTTGTTGATTGGAAATAACATGGATCTAATCAAGGAGTTGAAACTGTACACGTCCTCTGATTTCAACATGAAGGATCTTAGAGCAACTTATTTCATTCATGGAATTGAGATAAAGAGTGATCGAGCAGATATGAAGCTTTGGTTACGCCAGAGTAAATATGTTGAGACATGTCTAAAATGATTCAACATGCAAGCCTGCAAAGAAATCAAGGTCCCTATTTCTGTAAGAGTTAATTTATTTGCTAAATAGTGCCCTAAGACATAACAAATAAAGAACATGTCTCTTGTACCCTATGTTAGTGTTGTAGGTAGTATGATGTATGCAATGGTCTGTACTTGACCTAATATTTCCCATGTAGTGGGAGTATTTAGAAAATACATGTCAACACCTGGAAAGGAGCACTTTACCGTAATCAAGAGAGTTTTTAGTCATTTGTGTGGCACAACAGATTTTGTAATACGCTAACAAGAAAAACATGAATTTGAAAAGAAAATATATACTCATGGCTTTGTCGACTCTGATTGGGATGGAGATCTCAAACGCAAATGCTAGATCAATGGATGTGTTTTCAAGTTTTTTTTTTGCGTGGTTCACAGCCATGACAAGGTCGGGGCTCTCTACATCCACAATAATAATTATAGGGGGCCCACCCGAAGGGGCTTCGTCATATCAACTCTAGTTTTGAGAACCTAACCCCGAAGGACACAAAGAATTGGATTCGTGATAATTGAACCTTCGACCTCAGTATCTACGACCTTGAGACTTAGATCTCCAACCAACTTAGCTGCCCATCGAGGCTGATGTGTTTTCAAGTTATTCGGTGGAGTAGTCATTTGGATGAGTAGGAGATTTTCGGTCATTATATTGTTGACTACTGAGGTTGAATACATGGAAGCCACTAATGAAAGCAAAGAGGCAGTTTAGTTGCAGATGATGTGTTCATAGGTTGGGTGTAAGCAACAAGCTGTAAGGCTGGATTGTAGTGGTCAAAGTTCATTCTTCTTGGAAAAGAACCCTACATACCATTAAAAAAAAGCATATAAATATGCATTATCACTTTGTGAGAGACATGGTGGAGAATGAGAGAGTGTTGTTGGAAATGTATACACTGAGAATGAACACTGAAAAGTTTACTTGATTTATGGATTCAATGGGATTGTTAGCCCTGCTTAAGTGAACTGTAGGTCTGAAATCTCTTGTGTATGAAAAGAATACAACAAATGCGAGAATGTTGGGTATGTTGTATTCTTTGCATGTAAATCAACGGTCAAAGTCGATAGTGAATTGGTAGCAAGTTGATTGGAGTTGAAGTCGATAGATGGTAGAAGTTGGGTCGACAGGATGACTAGTATAGTTGACTGGTAGACAACCACGACTAGTCAACGTGGAAGTTGATGAGCACAAAGCGGGTATGTATGTGAAAAACACTTAAAATGACAATAGAATCAATGGGTGATGGAATATGGTTGAATCAATCAAGTAGAATGTAACAAAATAACTGCATTCAATTGTGAAGTTACAGATTTCCATTAATGAGCAGTTAGTTGTAGCTAACTCAGGTACCACGAGTTAGTTTATGTGTTGCATCTATAAATATGATGTAATGACAAATGATATGTATGGGTGGAGAGGAAATAAAACTTGAAGGGAGTAGTAGAGTGTAAGTGAATTCATGCTTGAGGTATTTCGATCTAGTAAATCATTGTTGTAAACACTAGTAGAGAGTGTTGCTAATAGATGACCCGTTAAGCTCATTGGTTTGTTGGTTTTCCCTGGTAGAGGGGTTTCTAGTGTAATTTATGTGTACTATGTGTGATCATGTTTTGTACCTCTGATAGTTTTGTCATATGTTTACCTATAAAAATCTTTATGCATACTCACTGTAATAGGTATTAGAACCCAACTTTTGTATCTAAAGCCATAAATTATTGAAATATTATTTTCTAAAATGGTCCTTTTTTTGGACACAAAGGGGTGTATCTTAATAGTCAGATCCCATCCAAAATTGAATGTTCCATTAGTATTCTATGATTGGGTTTGCTTGTCCTATTTGTCTTTGGCATTGCTAGAATGAAGACTCTCTAAGGTGCATATGCAACACTCTTGATAATTACATTAACAAGTTTGAACCAAAGGTAGGAATGTGTGCACACACAAGTATTTGTTTTGAAGTGAACTTGGAGAAAAGATTGTTGGAAGTTATATGTAATAATACCTAAAAGTATATTATGACTATTATACATATTAAATTATTTATTATTATAAATTAGGTTATTAATTGTTAATATTTAGGTCAAGGGTCATATTTCTTGACATTGAAGAGTTACGACCCTATGTAGGCTTAGCTTATATATGGCAATATCTAAATCTACATTATCATAATCCATTATTATAAAATTATTATTACTAAATATATTGTAAGAAAATCTCTTACAAGTGGTAAGAAAATACCCTTGACCTAAATACTAACAATTAATAACCTAATATCTAGTAATAAATAAGTTAACATGTATAATAGTCATAACATACTTTTAGGTATATTACAAGTCATACGGCCCTGAAAATATTCGTCCTCGAAGCTTAGGTAAGAGAAGAATGCTTGATTTAAGATTTATATTTTTATAATTGATGGTGACTTCATGGAGGCTATTGATCTCGATGAGATAGTATATGATGAACAATTTTCGCTTTGTTAGAGAAATAATCTACCTTAGCACCATGATGATCTAACTAGGAGACATAATCATTTGCATTATGCTATGTTCTATGGTCTAACTTAGGTTATACTGATCAATACTGGTCAAATAGGTGATTCTGGCTCATTAATTAATGGTTGAGGCACTCCACTTTGATCATTATGTCATCTAGGCACCTGCAATAATTGAAAACCACTTCCAGCTTTGACTAGGGGCGTTTGGCTCCTAGGGACTCTCCCACTCCCCCATGGACTCTCCAATGCTTTCCTTCCCTCATTTATGACCCAAGCATGCTTCTTACCTATTCACACATGGTTTCGTGACTGTTTGGTTAGGTTTTAGAGCCTATTGGTCAACCTAGGGGGTTTAGGGATCAAATCCTAGCCTGACACTTTTATGCATTCACATGAGCTCCAAGGGCTCAAAAATTTTCCCCAATGTATTATAAATATGTACCACAAAATCTACAAGATGTACTGTAATAATATAATAAGTTATTAGCACCATTCACATGTGATATTTTAGCTATTTTTAGTCTCTTTTGTTGTTCCCTTGCATATTTTTTCAAATAATTTGAGTGTGAATATTACTCTAGCTCCTAGATCTCCTTGAGAAGCAATTCTCACATGGTATTAGAGCTAGTTGGAGCTACAAAAAATTCTAGAGAGGTTTGAATTGCTATTTAGGGCATATTTCTAGAAAGTCTAAGTGTTTGCATTGCAGGATTTACAACGTTTTTGTCACAGTTTGCGCAAGAAGAATGGATCAGACTCGAGCATTGCTTACTTCATTCAATTATTTTGAATGGAAGGTCGAGATGGTCATCCAGTTGAGGTCCAAGGGCCTCTATAGGGTCACCATGGGGACTGATCGAGCCAAATCATGTTTTGGAGAAATCCAAGTATTTTAATAGACTTGATGAAGCATTTGGTATTCTCTGTCTCAGTCTTGGCACACCCAATGAAGTTTTTCTCAAGCTTGAGTCACTATTTGGGAAGATAGATGAAATGAGAGGCCATAAGCTTGAGAATGAGCTAATCTCCTTGAGCCCAGCTCACTATGAGACCATTGAAGACTTCTTTACCAAGTTTAAAGCGCTAGTACTTCATCTGAAACAATGTGGCATAGAGAAGAAATAATATCATATTATCTTGTCCATCCTTTCTAAGCTAGGTCTTGAGTATTTTGTGTATGTTTCGACATTCCACTCAAGTAAGCTTACACATAGAAATTGGAAGATGTATGCGCTAGCATATTTCATGGAGTCTTTGACTCAGGAGTATGGAAAACTCATGCAAATGGGTACCATAAAATCCCCCAAATAACAAGCCCTTGATTCTGGTGTATCAAATCAAGCCAAAGGAAACAAGAAATATTTGAAGCAAAAAGAGAAAGAGAAGAAGTAGTCAAGTTCAGAAAGCTCCAGTTCTACTGATGGGAGTTCGAGATCCAGGAGGAGAAACAAGAGAGAGAGACCCAAATGTGGTTATTGGAGAGGCTCATATATTGAAATATATTTCTTCAGAAATAATATGGAAATCATGACCAAACTCTTTGAGGAGAACCATATTGATCTTCCATATTTTTCAAGAGGATGGGAGCGCAAACAAGGAAGTGGTAATCCTGAGCATGCATTGAGTGCATGGGTAAAACCCATTTATGATATCTCTGTTTCTAATGGATCTGTTTAATGATTTACCTTCTGATATATCAGAATCTGAAGCCTCCATCCATTCCTTGGAAGAAACCCCAATCAGTTTTCCAAAGCTTCCCCCCAAAACTAGTCATGTTTTGCTAGTTTCTGATGAGTCTTCTGGAATATATTTCCCAATCCAATCAGATATTTCCCATTCTGATTATGAAGGTAATATACAGGATTATATACAGCCTATTACATTCATTGACTCATTTACCCAACCATTTCATGACCAAAAGACCTGACAACCCTCAAGTTCACTAGTTGGAAATTTTTAAAATTGCCTAGTTTCGAATACTATGTCACTTGTATATGTTGCTTTTATGTCTTGTATGTATTTAATTTGTTGGACAGAGATATAATTGGACTTCATGGTACTACTTTTCCATCTGTCTATAATTTCTTTTCCACCCATGGTTCAAATCTCAAGTCTCCAGACCCTCCAAGTTCGCTCAATTGCAATTGTGATCTAGTTGCTCACTCTTCTCTCTATGGACCTATTATCTCATGGAGACACAATACCTCTAATATTTTATGTTGTATATGACATATATTTTGATATTTCAGAGCCTCATGAGCTTTGCTATATATTTATGAAGGTGCTTCATCAAATTTGGAAGAAGATTCATGGTTTTATTCATAATATGGAAGCTACACAAGAGGCATATATTGTTGAATCTTTTGATGTTATTTGGGAAAGAGTTTGCAGAGATATATTTTCCATGGTTGATTATGATATTAGATCAGAGTATGATTGCATCAAAATCTATTCTTATGATTCCCCTCCATCATCAAATGATGACCATCAAAGGGCCTCTCCACATGATCTTTGTTTACAGCACTTTGATGCATTGATGCATGATCTTGGCATCCACAACNTCCAAGTGAAGAAGAGGACCCATTGAAGACCTTTTTGGTCATCTATGTCATCTCCATTTTTGAGGGGAGGTTTTGTCCCATGAGGTTTTCCTCCTTACCTCGGTTACATAGATTAATAAAATTTTGTTGTAAACGGTGACTTGTGCCTTAGTTGCCAAGGCCTTAATAAATCATGTTGAATAAGTTGTACTAATTTAGTATTAAGGGGGGGTGTTAGAGAAATAATCTACCTTAGTACCATGATGATCTACCTAGGAGACATAATCATTTTCCTTGTGCTATGTTCTATGCTCGAACTTAGGTTATACTGATCAATATTGGTCAAATAGGATTCTGGCTCATTAATTGAAAGTTGAGGTGCTCCACTTTGATAATTTTGTCATCCAAGAGCCTGCGTTAATTGAAAACCACTCCCAGCTTTGACCAGGGTGCTAGTGTGTGAATGTGGCTGTTTTGTGGTCTCCTTGGTAATTTATTTATCTCCTAGGGACCCTCCCACTCACCCATGCGCTCTCCCATGCTTTCCTTCCCTCATTTATGACCCATGCATGCTTCTTACTTATTCACACATGGTTTCATGATTCTTTGTTTAGGTTTTGGAGCCTATTTGTCAACTTAGAGGGGTTTATGGGTCAAATCCTAGCCTGACACTTGTATGCATTCACATGAGCTCCAAGGGCTCATAGATTTTTCCCAATGTATTATAAATATGTACCATAACATCTACAATATGTACTATAATAATATGATCAGTTATTAGCACCATTCACATGTGTTATTCTAGCTATTTTCAGTCTCTTTTGTTGTTCTCTTGCCTATTTTGTCAAATAATTTGAGTGTGAATATTGATCTAGCTCCTAGATCTAACTGAGAAGCAATTCTCACATGTTCCATAGTTTATCTTGAAGAATAGTACCATGATTAGATAATTCTTGAAACGGCTGTTTGCAATTCCATTCAAATTTCTCCATTCACAGGGTGCGTAAAATTTCATTTATAAACATGTAATGACAATAGGGAGTACCCTTATGAGTTCCCATTTTGATATTCTCATGGTGAACTTGTGTCTTCATGTTTATTTTTGATATTTTTGCATGCTTTGGTATGCCACTATTCTCTAGTTGACATATAGCTTCCTTAGTGATGATCGATTGATCTTCAAACATTGTTTTAATTTTACTTGTATTGGTCTCCTTATCTATAGGGGAAAGTTTAAATTTTTGTATTTCATGAATTTGTGTTTGATTAATATTTTCCAAACAACTTATTTGCTCATATTTTTTTAACAAGATCTTCTCAAATTATTTGATGGCATCCTTTCGTAATTCTTGTGTGCATTGAATTGTTATTTCTTGGAGATTGTTTATATCTTCATATAATGAAGAATCTTCTGGATTTTCATCTTTCTTAACATTGTTATTATGATCACTTTTATTGTCTTTGTTTTCACCATTATTATACTTGTCTACATGTTCATATTTTTCAAATTCTTCCTTGACATCAACTTCATATTTAGCAATATTTTGTGCTTCATCATCATAATTTTTTAGGTCTTCTTCTTCTTTATAGTTGTTACCGACATTATGTTCATTAATATCTGGCGTATTTGTATCTTTGTTTTTTGTTATTAGCATTCTCATGCAACTCTTCTTCAGATTCACCTTGATAGTCCATACTTTGGACTTTATTCATGTTCCCTACATCTTTATTTTCAGTGTCATCACTGTAATCTTCCTTATAATGTTTTTTGGTTTGGTTTGGAATCCCAGTATGACTTCTAATTGGTCCTTGCTCTGGAGTTTCAATGGGCAGTTTTATATATTTTATAGATGAACCATTTATGTTCCTTGTAAGAAATGATATGCTAGGGTGAAATACTATTTATTGATTTTCGGTGCATATGTATATTTATGTCTTGACATCTTATATGAGGTGTGGTGTTTGATATGTTGATTCTTATCCTTCCTTGTATTTGATGGCGTGATGCATTGGTGAGGGGGGATATAAGGAAAACTTGATATGATTTTTTGTTTTTATTTTGACCTGTGTATCATGGAAATCCTTTGGCGAGGAGGGACATAAGGAGGTAGTTGATATGTTTTTTCTTCTTGCTTTTCATATTCTACAACATCATGATTATAATAATTTTTATTGACTTCATCATTATACTCTTTTACATCTATATCTTCTTTAAATCATTATACTCTTTTACATTCTTCATAGTTTATCTCTTAACAATTCTACCAAGATTGAAATTTCCTTGGGAGAAAGCACAAAACTCCACTCACTCAAAAGCCCAAAATTCCAAGCACCATGGGATGGCTTTTTAGGTGGTATCTCTAAACATGTAATGTCAAATAATGACAATTTTCTTCTATAATTGAAAATGCATAAATAGCAAGTTTAAAGAAGAAGCACTTTGCGAGTTTATAATATTAAAAAAGTTAGTTATTCTCCTCCTCCATGAGACTAGGCTGAAAGAAGTAAATATGCTATATTTCAAGAAAAACCAATAGAAATTTATTGAAGCTGTAGTGGTTAGAGATAGATGAGCTTCATGAGGAATTTTTACTCTATGGGAGAGATCTCTTTTAAAATTGGATCTCTCTCATCATACTCGACACTAGGTTTTGACATATCTCACCCTTGAAGCCATAGGTATTAAAAGTCCATATTTTTGATATCTACATGATACTTCTCTATATAGAAAAAGAATATTATTGGTAATCCCTTTAATCGTTAAAGTATACATAATTTATTAGGAATAATATCGTGGTTGGGGATTTCAATGAGGTCTTATTAAACAAGGAAAATAAAGTAGGTAGTATAGTAAGGATCCCTTCGTAGAAAGTATGGAAGACATTATAGTAGATTGGGATCTTGTGGATGTCAATCCAATAGAAGGAAAATATACCTGGTCCAACAAGAGATTGGGGCCATGTCACATAACAACCAAGTTAGATCGATTCCTCCTTAATAATCAAGTTGTTGAAATAATGTAATTGCAAAAGATATTCTATTGTACTTATTATTATAATATTATTGTCCCTCTCTTCCAAAGATGTTGTTCCGTTGATTAGGGATGTCATTTATGTAATTGGTCATGTAAAAGTATTGAGGTTAAACCTCCATTGTAATTCGGGTCAATAGTACCTACAAAGTTGTGGTTAAAGTTGTTTTCGTGTCTCCCTAGGAAAGTCAACCCTATTGGAGAGGTTAAGTCGGCCCTCTTGGGTTATTATACTTCCTAGTTGATGTGTATAAATAAATGAGGTACCCTCCTCATTTGGACACACTCACAACTCAAGCAAGTTCACTAGAGAGAGAAAGAGGAGTCCATATGAAGGAGAAGAAGCAGTCTATCTTAGTATTGTGGTGTTATAATGTATTTGGTTAGATTCTACATTGAGGAAGTTTTTCTAGGTTTTATCCCCCATGAGGGTTTCCTAGGATAAATATTTGTGTCTTATTTGTCTTGTTGTGTTTGTCATTCTTTCAACGATATTCTTGTTATTGGGAATACAAATTTTAAAAATCTAACATGGTATCATACACAACTTCAAAGAAGACATAGTGCAACAATTTCCAGCAGTATAAGAAGCTAGGGTTTGCTAATCCAAACAAATCCCTTGTCAGATCAGCTGGAAAAGAAGGATATATCAACTCACCCTATGAGGTCGCATCTTTATGTGGTGCATAATTCAATTCCAAAGATTTTCAATTTTTGACTTGTCACTACTTCCGAGAGGAACTAGTGCTTCATATTTTTCAGGGTTACATTCACAGATTCGTGAAAAGAAAGATACGGTCTATATCGCCTTAGAGAGGTGCATATTTTCCTCATATCAACCTTGCAAGTGACCGCATATGAAAAATTAGGGTTTTCTTATCAAACCCTAGTTTATCCTTAAGCAGGTTCCAGAAGCAGTCCTCCAATTGGTAAGAACTATTTTCCTCAGTTCCATTTGAGGTTATCAATCATTGAATATGAAAAACAACACCAAGCTTGATGAAAATCTTGAAGGAGCAGAGAAATTCAGAGCATAGAAGTACAAAGTCATGCTCATCCTTTAAGAATATGACTAGAAGGCTATGCCAAAGATGAAGTGCCAGAAGCTAAAGGAGATAAAGAAGAACCAAAGCATAAGAAGGATATGGTCAAGTATCAGAGGATGACAGTTGACACTATCAAGGATCACTTGATTCCTAAAGTATCCTCAAATATACTCCAAAAGAAATGTTCAATGCATTGACCAGTCTCTTTGAAGAAAAGAACACCAGCATAAGAATTACCTTGAGAAAACAACTCAAGGGAGAGAAAATCCAAAAGGAATAAATGATGCAGTCATACTTCACTAGAGTATCTCATATCAAAGAACAATTTAAGGCAAATGGAGACATGGTGGAAGAAGTAGAAGTTGTAATGACCACCTTGAATGGTCTCCCAAGATATTGGGGATCTTTCATAAGAGGAATCTGTGCTAGAAGAAAGCTCACCAAGTTCAATAGAATTTTGGAAGAATGTGTGTAGGAAGAAGGAAGGATAGATACTAGAGAAGAAAAGCTAAATGATGATGAATATAAAGCTTTAGCATCTCATGCAAAGAAAGGTTCGTGATAATTATCCCAAAAGAAATCAAAAGTTTCAAAGGAACTCAAGACCCAAAAGAGACTTCTCATCCTTTGAATGCTTCACATGTCATAATATGGGACACACTACAAGAAATTGTCCACTCAAAGAATATCAAGTCAAGAATAGGTTTCATGCTTATGCATTTTAAGATGATGATCCAATTGAAGAAAATAACATTGAAGATGAAGACTCTATTGAAGAATATGTTTTAATATCAACTCTTACTGGATCGGTCGTACATGGAAGTGACACTTGGCTCATAGATAGTAGAGCTTCCAGACATATGACTGGTTATAAGGACTCTTTTCAATTTCTTGTTCAGAAATTCTCTCCTTACAAAGTAAATCTTGGAGATGACTATCAATATCCCATCAAAGGAATGGGAGAAGCGTTTTACAAGTTGAACTCAATAAAGTCTATGAAGACGAAGGAAGTCTTATATGTCCCAGGATTGAAAAAGAATATACTTTCAGTCTCATCCCTAGATAAGAAAGGTTTCAGAGTTTCTTTTGTAGACGAAAAAGTCCTGATGTGGCCAAGGGAAAGACAATATATGATGCAGTTGTGATTGGTGAAGAAGAAGGAGGAATTTACAAGCTAAAGGGACATACAGACTCATCTCTAACTGCAACTACTATAAACCCATGTGAACTATGGCATACGATACTTGCTCATTTGAAATACAAAGCACTACAAATTATGAGCAAGGTAGTCACATGTTTCCCATAGATTCAAATTAACCACGAAGGAGTTTGCAAAGGATGTGCTCAAGGAAAGAAATTGTCTTATGGAGTTTCTTCTATAAGTGTTGTAAATTCTATGACAACATATTTATCATGGATTAGTGCTAATTTTTTTTTGAAATATTCTTTAAGCTTACTAATCTTTTTCATTGGTTGCTTCCTAAGTAACTGTTCAAATATTTTGGGCATGGTATTTACATGTACTGATGTCAATGGTTGATTAACATCAACAAATTCTGGTCGCACATCCAATAAGACTTCCTTATCCTTTTGGAAATCTAGTGGGCCTTTCTTTTGTGTCACATGTCGCACCTGCGGTTGTCCATGCTATGTATTTTGGTCTTCTCCTGTTGCAAAAACTCCTCTTGTAACAACAACGATGTTAGGTTCTATCGGCTCAACATATATCATATGAATGTTCTGGTTGGGGTTCGGGTTCTGATTTCACACAGGGTTGGGATTTATGACAATTCGATCCTGTCATTTTGCAATTAATTGCGGACAATGTTCAACAGTGTGATACAATGATTTACAATATGCACATGTTTTCGCAGGAATTTGGCAATCTCAGGAAAAGTGTTATGACTTCCCACATTTATAACATATGACTTGGCCTCTTCCTCAACCAAATCCTCCTCCTCCTTGTTTTTTTCCTCGGCCTCGAAAATTTGCACCCCCCTTTGTTGAGGGTATTATTGTTGTGGCGAATACTGGTTCTGATAGTATTGTGGCTGAGGATATTGAGGTTGTTGATATTGTGGTGGTGGATATTGAGCAGGATGATACCGAGGCTACGCTTATTCAGCTTGCATCTGCACATAATTTTTCATCACGTAGGTATCCATCGTCTTTTCCTAAAGCAGCTGAAATGCTCTGCAGTCTTTTTCATCATGTCCTACTGATTTACAAAATTTATAATTCAGAATATGTAATATCTCAATTTTGACCCCTATTGCATTAAAATTGTACATGATGTAAATAACGTTATTAAATCATGGTGAGGAGCTCAAGGCCAAGGCCCCGCCATCGATTTAGCGTTTTATGTATCGAAAATTAAAAATCGATACCTATGGTTCTCGTGATAGCCATGCACATTATATTTTGGACATCACATAAATATGCAATTAATAAAAGTACCCACAAC
This sequence comes from Pseudotsuga menziesii, assembly GCA_001517045.1. Lineage (NCBI taxonomy): Eukaryota > Viridiplantae > Streptophyta > Pinopsida > Pinales > Pinaceae > Pseudotsuga > Pseudotsuga menziesii. Next base: position 357,905 of record LPNX011100034.1, read on the forward strand.
TAGCTATGTCAATGCAACAAAGAGATGGGGGCATGATTTCACAAGGAATAGGGGGGGATTATTCAAACTTTTGAGCCAATAGTGTAAATCCAAATGTCAATGGGAGAACCCATAAAGATGTCAACTACCTTTTTTGTCTTATGCACCCAATCATTTATTTCTTCCAGAAATTGGTTGAGGTAGTTAATTTCTTGGGAAAGGAAGAGTATGGAAGTCAATTTCGTATTGGGGCAGGCCATTAGTTTTGGGAAATCGAATTTTGACTTATGGGGCAAGAAAACTCCAAGAAATTGCTTCCCATTCCATTATTCACCCATGTGTTTCTCTTCCCCACACAACTGGATGTAGTTGGGGCATTCTCATCCTGTTTTTTCTACAATTACCTTCATTTTTCCATACCCATAAATCCATTTTTTTATTGCTAAGTGAATGGGCAGAAGCAAACCACGATTTTTGGGTTTATAGATGCTGTTTTTTCCCCTCCAATGTCCAAAAACGTTTTGTGAAATCGAATTGCTCACCCAGGATTGATTTTACCATCTGCAATTTTGTTTTTGGTTGCCAAGCGTTTTTCTACAGACCCAACATTTGTATTTTGCTGTTGCGTGCATCCCTGTTTTGGTCTGAAAGACTTAGGAGTGGAAGAGGCCCAAAATTGGCTTGATAAACCTAGTGAAGAGAGGAACCTCACAGAAAGATCAAGAGGGGATGACTATTCTTCTATGCACACCCTGAAGAGAACTGGAAGGGAAGGTATATTCTGAGGGAGTGTGTAGTAGTGAAGGGGATACTTCCTTGTTTTGGGTGTGTAGGTATTGTGGAGGCCAAGCCAGACCTTGTGTAGGTGTCAATAGCTCCATTTTTGAGCTCACTAGCTTAGCAATTATTCCTTTCCACTTCCTTAGCATTTCGATAAACCCAACTATAGATTGGCTTAGCTGAAATTTGATGAGTATTTGGTTATGTGTGAGCCTGTTTCTCCCTAGTTATTTATGGAAATCATGCCCAGCTCGGGGCTGGAAGTGGTGCTAAGAGATTGAGGAGCACACTGGCCTATTGTTGGGTGGAACGTTACAGCGACATAGCTAGTTGGGGGGAAGATCATTTTCAAGATAAGTATTTTCTTGTGTTAATTCTGCAATGTATTTGCTTTATAAATTATTATGAACATTATGAATGTGTTGAAATGTATTTGCTTCCGCTGAATTTACATGTAGTATGCATATGTACATGTATTTTATTTCAATATGATTATTATGTTCATGGGGCTAGATCCCCGGTTGGATAGACAACAAAGCAACAGAAGTTGCATCCTCTCCATCGATGAGATGAGGGGACCAGATGTGACAGTCTGGTATCAGAGCACTGGTCGCAGCATTGGGCCTAAATGGGCCAAGATGAATAATTGACAGAGGTTAGATTACCCCCTGTTGAGAAGAAAAAAAAGAAGGAATTTTTTTCAAGTGTGTTTGAGAATTTGCATGTCGTCAAGATTTACTGAGCTCGCCGATGCATGTCGAAAAATTCGGCGAGTTTGCCGACACATCGGAAGAAACTGGTAAGTTTGCCGACAAAGGAAGAAAAATTTTCAATTTTTTTCTTAGTGTCAAAAATTTTCTATGTCGGCTGGGTTGGTTGAGTTGCACTGATGCATGTCAGCTGAGTTGGTTGAGTTGCACTGATGCATGTCGGCTGAGTTGGCTAAGTTGAGCCGACGAAGATCGTAGCGGTCGTGTCGACGTGAAAGGCCGAGTTTCACCAATGCGTGAGTTTCAGTGAGTTTCGTCGATACATCTCAGCAAGATTTGCCAAGATCACTGCGAAACATAAATTTTTCTAAGTGTTTATGAAAATTTCTGTGTCGGCAAAACTTGGCGAGTTTTGTCGATATGTTAGAAGGAACCAATGAGTTTTCCTGATACCTGCCAGAGGAAATGGATGAGTTTCGCTGATGTCAAGAAAGAAAGATTTTTTTTTTCAAAATTTTTCTAAGTGTTTAAATTTTCCATGTTGAAAGAAAAAGATGAGTTTTGTCAATACGTTGGAAGAGTTTGGCGAGTTTTGCGAATATGCTGGAAAAACTTGGTGAGTTTTGCTGACACATCGGGAGGAAAATCTGAGTTTCATCAACACATCTAAAGGAAAAGTTGAGTTTCCCCGACACATAGAAAGGAAAAGTTGAATTTCACCGACACGTCGAAAGGAAAAGTTGAGTTTCGCCGACACATCGGGAGGAAAAGCTGACTTTTGCTGACACATTGGAAGGAAAAGTTGAGTTTTGCTGACTCGAAAGGAAAAGTTGAGTTTCATCGATAGTCGAAAGGAAAAGTTGAGTTTTGCTGATCGACCCAAAAAGGTGAGTTTTGCCGATATGCATCAGAAAAAATCAGCATGTTTTGCTGACACATCTAAAGAAAAAGGTGAATTGCGCCGACATGTCAGAAAACTTTGACGAGTTCGCCGATCGAAGAAAAAATGGAAAATCCATCGAAACATAGAATTTCAACAGGTTTTTTCAGTGGGATTTGCAGGTGCTAGAAAGATGAAAAATGTCAGTGAACTTATGTCAATATTGGATTTTTATAGATGAAGGTAAGAAATTTATAAATTTCTGAGAATGTCATGCAGCTAACAATTGTGTTTATGAACACATTTTACAGAATCATAGTCACATCAAAGGAAGCATTCCACATAGTGCAGTTTGGAAAATTTGGTCTTGGTTGGCCCAAGAAGGTCAACATCATGAGTGATTCACAGGATCCCTATGGACCCGAGATAGATGCTATGGGAGAGAACATACAGGTTGAGAATATTGAAACATAATCCAATGGGAGGAGAAATCAAGAGACTCCCTCGGATATTGCAGCCACCATGAGGAGCCTAAGGGTGGAGTTGCAAAGTTACATAGCAGATAATGAAAGGATGATAATGTTCAAGAAGAGAAAAATCAATTGAATGCAGCAATGCTACAGATTTTGACATACATCCAAAGGCAGATAAACTATGGGCATTGGACAACAAATCCAGAAGTGAGTAGGAGTAGTTCAAGAAGGAATTCCCGTAAGAGGTCCAATAGCTCAAGAAGATTTTCTAGAGATAGAACCTATACTCTATAAATATCTTCTAGTGGATCATCTAACTCTGAAGAATCCATTGAGGGTTCAAACTCTTCATCTCACAGGAGTAAGAGGAAGAGGGATTACAAGAGCAATTCCTATGGGGAATTTAAGAAGGAAAAGCCTCCTATATTTGATGGTGAGGTAAAATCTGGTCAAGAAGCTGAAGCTTGGCTTCTTGGGAAGAGAAAGTATTTCCAAGTCCAAGACTACTCTGGAAATATGAAGGAAAGGGTAGCCATCTTCAACTTGAATGGAAGAGCATCCATATGCTGGGAGCACCTCAAGAAAGTGAAGAAGATCAATGCAAGAAATATTGTGTGGAACCAGTTCAAGAAATATTTCAAGCAGAAGTACCTCTCTGATAGGTACTATGATGATAAGATTAAAGAGTTCCATGAGCTGAATTTGGGACAATTGAACATGGAAGAATATGCAAAGAAATTCTTGGAACTATTGAGGTATATTAGGTATATTCGAGATGATAAGGTGAAAATTCAACGTTTTCTAAGTGGGCTACGTCAATCATATAAATATAGGATTGAATTTGATGAACCTTGAACTCTAGAAGAGAAAATAAGGAAGGTCAAGTATTGATATGATCAAAACAAAAGCACACCTAATCTCCATAAGGCATGGAAGGACAAGAGGAATGAGAAGTTTGACCAAAGGAAGAAAGGTTTCAAACCCTCTCACTTCCGAAATCAGAAAAGGTAGCCATCAGAAACTGTGACTAAGCCAACTAGAATGATGGGAGATAAGCCAAGAGATCCAAAGGAGACAAGATAACCACTTCAATGTTGGGGATGTTGAGGAGACCATATGCTTAGGAATTGTTCGCATCAGAATGGGAATGTAAGTCAAGTTCACAACATCCAAGGAGCTAAAACAATGGGTCAAGTGGAGAAGACCATCCCTAGAATCTATGCAACACTAGAGAACCGCCAGATAGATCATCAATCAACTGTGGTTGAAGGTAATATTGCTAAGCAATCTATTTCTATTTTGATTGACCCAAGATCTACTCATAGTTATATCACTCCTAAAATTGTTGAGATTTGTGCTTTTAAGAATTTAAAGCATAGAAAATCATGGTTAGGTCAACTAGCCACCAGAGCCAAGAGAAAAGTTAGTGAAATTGTAGAGAAATGTCCATTAGAGATGGGTGGGTTATTCACTTATGCAAACCTGAATGTTTTGTCACTTGGTTCCTATGATATTCTCATTGGAATGGACTGGTTAGAAGCACACAAGGTTAATATTGACTGCTACAACAAGACATTTGAATGCATGGATGAAGAAGGAAACCCAAGTGTTGTAAGAGGCATTCCAAAGGGTATTTTTGTTAGGAAGGTTTCATCAATGCACTTGAAGAAGTTCTGTAGGAAAGGTTGTTGATTGTATGTAGCCCATGTTTTGGAGGCAACGAAAAATGAAACTCCTAAGTTGGAGGACTATCTGGTATTGCAAGAATTCAGGGATGTTTTTTCTGATGAGATTCCAGGACTTCCTCCAAAGAGAGACATTGATTTTACAATTGAACTTGTGCCAGGAGACGCACCAGTGTCCAAGACACCCTACAGGATGAGCACACCAGAATTTCTAGAGCTGAAAATGCAGTTACAAGAGTTGTTGGAAAAGAAATATATCAGGCTGAGTGTATTCCCGTGGGGAGCACCAGTTCTATTTGTGAAAAAGCAAGAAAGATGGGACAATCATGTTATTTATTGACTACAGGAAGTTGAACAAATTTACTGTGAATAATAAATACCCATTACCTCGAATTGATGACCTTTTTGATCAAATGAGAGGAGCAAAGGTATTTTCAAAAATTGACTTGAGGTTTGGTTACCATTAGGTAAGAATAAAAGATGAAGATATTCATAAGACAACCTTTAGAACAAGGTATGGGCACTATGAGTTTGTAGTGGTACCATTTGGTATCACAAATGCACCATCTACATTCATGTGTCTCATGAATAGTGTTTTTAGCAAGTATCTGGACAAGTTTGTTCTTGTCTTCCTCGATGACATTCTTATTTATTCTAAGAACGAAGAAGATCATGAAGAACATTTGAGAATAGCACTGCAATTGCTAAGGGAGCATTAGTTGTATGCAAAGTTGAGAAAATACGACTTTTATAAAGATAAAATTCATTATTTGGGTCACATTATCTCAGATGAAGGAATATCTATGGACCCTGAGAAGATTGAAGCAATTATGAATTGGCCAACTCCAATAAATGTGATACATGTGAGATCCTTTATGGGACTTCCCGAGTACTATAGGAGGTTCATTGAAGGATTCTCCAAGGTCACACATTCAATCACTTCCTTGCAAAAGAAGGGGATAAAGTTTGAATGGACACCAAGATGTGAGGAAAGCTTTCAACGGTTGAAGAATTTTCTCACGAGTGCACTAATTTTGAAAATTGCAGACCGAGAAAAATACTTTGTGGTATGTACCGATGCATGCAATCAAGGACTTGGAAGATTTCTTATGCAAGACAACCACGTGGTATGCTATGAGTCAAGAAAGTTGAAGGAGCATGAGAAGAACTATGCTACTCATGATTTAGAACTTGTAGCCATAGTTCATGGTCTCAAGATGTGGATACATTACTTAATGGGAAGGAAATTTGAGCTAAGGACAAACCATTATGGTCTGAAATACTTGTTTGATCAACCTACTTTAGATGCTAGGCAAGTTAGATGGTTGAAATTTTGGCTTGAATTTGATTTTGAAATCAAACACATAAAAGGAAAAGAAAACAAGGTGTCTGATGCACTCAATAAGAAAGTACATGAAATGCATGTGGCATCTATTAGTACTTGCCAACCAGATTTGAGGCAGCAGATTATTAACCATATTGTCGAGGATGAAGTGTACGTGCATATAAAGGACAAGTTGCAGTAGAAAGACCTTGAAAAGAAGTACAAAGGATATCAATTGGAAGGAGACAAACTTCTTACTTGTGAGAATAGAATTTATATTCGAAATGTGGCAGATTTGAGGAGGATTGTTATGGATGAAATCCATCAAGCTCCATATTTTGGTAACCTAGGATATCAGAAAACAATTTCTATAACTAGAAAGAAATATTTTTGGTTGGGAATGAAAAAGGACATTGCTGAGTATATTTCTAAGTGCATGAAATGTCAGCAAGTGAATGTTGAACATCGACACCCAACATGTTTATTGCATCCTTTTCCAATCCCAGAATGGAAATGGGAAGACATTTCCATGGATTTTATTACAGATTTCCAATGACTATGAGACAACATGATTCCATCATGGTTGTGGTGGAAAAGTTAACAAAGGCATCACATTTAATACCAGTCAAGTCCACATATAAAGCCGATGCCATTGCAAAGATTTTCATGAAGGAAATTTTCAGATTGCATGGATTGCCTAAGGCAATAATTTCTGACAGGGATACCAAGTTTACTTCCAATTTTTGGAAGGGTATTTTAGTATATTTGGGTACAAAGCTGAGCTTTAGCACCGCCTACCATCCTCAAACCGATGGTCAAACAGAGAGAGTAAATCGGGCGCTTGAAGACATGATTCGCATGTATATAATGGACAAACCATCCAAGTGGGAGTATTATTTACACTTGGTAGAGTTTGCATATAATATCGGGAAGCAAGCATCACTGGGAATGAGTCCATATGAGCTTTTATATGGAAGAAGGTGTAGGACACTAGTGACTTGGGATAATCCAGTCAATAGAATTGTGCTTGGTGCAAAATTTCTTAAGGAAATGGAATAACAGGTTGCAAAGATTAGGCAGAACTTGAAAGCAACCCAAGATAGACAAAAGAGTTATGCAGATAAGCATAGAGTGCATAGGGATTTCAGTGTTGGGTATCATGTTTATCTTAGAGTGAGGCCAAGGAAGAGTTCCTTGAAGCTTGGGAGTTGTGCGAAGCTATCACCTAGATATTGTGGGCCATTTGAAGTGCTTGAATGAATAGGGCCAGTTGCATATAGAATTGCATTTCCTGCTAGCACTAGAGCTCATAATGTTTTTCATGTCTCCTTTCTTAAGAAATATGTGCATGATCCTAACCATGTGATTAATTGGGATGTGATCCAGGTGGAACCCAAGGGAGAGTTCCAAGCCGAGCCATTGCGCATCCTAGACAAGAAGGTAACAATGCTCCAGAACCGAGCCGTTGGGCAGGTAAAGGTGCAATGGAAGCACTATGGTCCTAATGAGGCTATGTGGGAGTTGGAGGATGCCATGAGAGTGGAAGATCTATTTTTGTTCAATTTTGAAGAGCACCAAGGACAATGCTAATGTAAAGGGGATGGTAATGTAATATCTCGATTTTGACCCCTATTGCATTAAAATTGTACATGATGTAAATAACGTTATTAATTCATAGTGAGAATCTTAAGGCTAAGGCCTTGCCATCGATTTAGCGTTTTATGTATCTGCAATTAAAAATCGATACCTATGGTTCTCGTGCTAGCCAGGCACATTATATTTTGGACATCACATAAATATGCAATTAATAAAAATACCCACAACTAGCTATGCCAATGCAACAAAGAGATGGGGGCATGATTTCACAAGGAATAGGGAGGGGGGGATGATTATTCAAACTATTGAGCCAATAGTGTAAATCCAAATGTCAATGGGAGAACCCATAAAGCTGTCAACTACATTTTTTTGTCTTATGCACCCAATCATTTATTTCTTCTAGAAATTGGTTGAGGTAGTTAATGCCTTGGGAATGGAAGAGTATGGAAGTCAATTTCGTATTGGGGCAAGCCATCAGTTTTTGGAAATCGAATTTTTAATTATGGGGCAATAAAACTCTAAGAAACTGCTGCCCATTCCATTATTCACCCATGCGTTTATCTTCCTCACGCAAATGGAGATAGTTGGGGCATTCTCATCCTGTTTTTTCTGCAATTACCTTCATTTTTCCATACCTAGAAATCTGTTTTTGTATTGCTGAGTGAATGGGAAGAAGCGAACCACAATTTGGAGGTTTATAGAGGCCATTTTTTCCCCTACAATGCCCAAAAACGTTTTGTGAAATCGAATTGCTCACCCAGGGTTGACTTCCCCATCTGCAATTTTATTTTTGGTTGCCAAACGTTTTTCTACAAACCCAACATTTGTATTTTGTTGTTGCGTGCATCCCTATTTTGGTCTGAAAGACTTAGGAGTGGAAGACGCCCATAATTGGCTTGATAAACGTAGTGAAGAGAGAAACCTCACAAAAATATCAAGAGGGGCTCGCTATTCTTCTATGCACACCCTGAATAGCACTAGAAGGGAAGGTATGTCCTGAGGTACTTTGTGGCAGTGAAGGGGATACTTCCTTGTGTTGGGTGTGTAGGTATTGTGGAGGCCAAGACAGACCTTGTGCAAGTGTTCGTAGATCTGTGGTTGATCTCACTAGCTTAGCAATTCTTCCTTTCCACTGCCTTAGCATCCTGATAAAACCAACTGCATATTGTCTTGCCTGAACTTTGATGAGTGTTTGGTTATGTGTGAGCTGGTTTTTCCCTAGTTCCTTGTGGAAATCATGCCCAGCTCGGGGTTGGCAGTGGTGCTGAAATATTGCGGAGCACACTGGTTATGGTTGGGTCGAACGTTGCAGCGACATAACTAGCTGCGGGGAAGCTCATTTTCAAGATAAGTATTTTCTTGTGTTAATTCTGCAATGTATTTGCTTTATGAATTATTATGAACATTATAAATGTGTTGAAATGTATTTGCTTTCGCTGTATTTACATGTATTATGCATTTGTACATGTCTTTTATTTCAATGCATTATTTATTATGTTCATGGGGCTAGATATTTGGTTGGATAGACAACATAGCAACATTAGTCGCGTCCTCTCCATCAACGAGATGAGGGGAGGGGACGTGACAAAATAGTTGTTGCACTTATAATCTTCTATAAATACATACATTCTTTGGACTTGTGGCCCCTAGTCTGACATATCCTACACCAAGGCATCCCTTGGGTGTTTATCGGGTTCGACGCTCCTAATTCATGAGGGTCGAACAATTTTCTTTATGGTGTCAATATGTTCTACATCTTGTACAACATAGTTCTTCTTCTTGAAATTCCTTGCATCTCTTAATGTCCTAGAGATACACTGTAAGATTGGCCAGCTACGCCTGAAATTGCATCATTCTTGTGCAGGTTTCTCCAATTGATGAGGATTCCAGCTTCATTGCTATCTCCATAGCCTTTGTCTACAACACAATCTTTTGTTGCATCAATGGGGTCTAGATGTGCGACAAAAAGGCAACAATGAACCACTCCTTATGCTATACATCAAACATTTGGAAGCTCACTTTGGCCATTAATGTCTTGAATCTTTAGTCAAAGTCCCAAACATACTCTGTAGGTAGCTGCTTAATTTCTTTGATCTTAGTAATGCACCGTGACTTAGAATTTGGCTTCCTAAACTCATCTATCATACCCACTCGAATATGGTTGAGCATTTTCTGGGAAACTCCTACTAGCACTATAGAAAATTTCATGTACTAGTCGAGCGCATGACTTCGTAGAGTCATGATCATCTTTGCTTTCTTGATATTCTCATCCTAGATTTTCCCACAATCTATATGACTTCACAGAGAAACCAATGTTGTTCTGGGCCTCCTAACCCATTTCCATTGAATATTGGTAACTTAATGTAAGTCCCAACCATTGTATTAACTGTTGGTACGGTTGGAACAAAATTTTGGCTAGTCAGACTCCCTTGTCCGCTATTTACAACGTTAGTGCTACTTGTAGTTACAAATGCACTTGGAGATAAGTCTCTAGATCTTACCTCTATCAATGTGCACGGTGTTGTATGCGTGTTGTATCCATGTTCAATATCTGGAGCTTCAGTTGAATCTTTTGATTCTTTGACTCCTCCAGATATCGACTGATATTATTCTTCTTCATCACAATACCCTTCTTCCAAGTACGACAAAAGCTCGTAATATTCTTCTTCTTTGGTTGTGCTGCAACTTCTCTTCATAATAGAGTTTTTCTTCACTTTCCAGACCTAAATATTCTTCCACTTCTTAAACAACCAGACTATAGTTCAGTTCCACTATCTCCAGGGAACATCTCAACTCAGTTTCCGTCATTTTTCACAGAGTTCTGCTGTGACATACCCACCTTTTTGTACATAGCTTCCACTTGTCACATTCGTAGAATTCCATTTTCACAGACAAACAATTTTATCCACGTCTTTAAATACGATAAATATTTACCGTGTGGTCCTTAAAAAAATTGTCGCTCTACCTCACTATATGAGGTTATTGTGTCAACAATAAACTCAATAATGTATCCCTCAAAGATACTGTCTATCTAAAAATCTACATACCTCGACACAGGATTGCTCACTCTTTTTAGTCGCTCAATCAACTGAGGATTCCACTCCTTTAGTTCTCCTCAAAATACTGTCTATCCAAAAATATATATCCCTCGACACAGGATTGCTCACTCTTTTCAGTTGCTCAATCAACTGAGGATTCCACTCCTTCGGTTCTCCTCCTTGGAAATTTCTTTGTTGGGTTTCCAAGTTAGATAACCACTCATGCAACACAATGGGAAACTTAGAAATGAAAATCTTGTGGATATCCGTATAGAGGTTCGGCCCAACTACTCTGTTGGGTTCTACTGAGATTATTTGCTTTCTTCTCGTGTGAATTCTAACGCTTTGAAATCCACCCAATATTGGATCTCAGATTTCGTTGGTTCCCAAACATATCCCTCAGCAAAATTATTTGGTCCCGACAACGGAACCATTTGTTGGTTTTTATCCCTCCTCCGAGGACCCTGACCTAGGTTCAGTCCCTTCTGCTTAGCGCAACAAAGCCCAAGATATCAGCCTAACAGAGTAAAGCTCAATCAGCAACACCTGCGACATAGATGCAATCTCACTCGAGATATATTTCTATGGGTAACTGCTAGAACCAAGTTTCCGCAGTTGGATGGGGGATTTATGGTACATCGCTCCTTTACCAAGGTGCTCAACTAATTCTGTGGATATATTATTTATGCTTACTGTGAATAGTTAGACTGCAGCCCAACTTCTCTTATACAACTAATATAACAACAACCTTTGTGCAGCATAATCGTATTCAAGTGATACAGTGCGATTGATAAACATCTATTCATTCATAAGAAAATATATAAGCATTCATTCAATGCAACATTTATATAAGTAACTCAAACACATTCAACATTCACACATTACACAGAGTCTAACGTGGAAACCCATCCAAGAAAAAAACCACAAAAGTGCTCTTCATCTAGCATGACAAATATATGCACCTTTTGTCTGTGCACTAAGCTACAGACTATATTCTATATCTTCTTCTCTATATTTACAGACTCTTTCTTCCTCTCATGCTCTTTGATCTTCTCTTCTTCTCTCTCCCTACTCAACTCTACTAACGATCCACACAAATCCTAGATCGAGTCAACTTATCCTACACTTATGCGCACTCAGCTGCAGATTCTTCAACTCATATGCACTCAACAAACACTAACAGACAACAAAATATAGAGCAACTAACAGTCTAACAGTGAAGAGATAATAACAGATAAGCTAACCCACATACCGCTTGGGTTCCTTCTTTTACAGACTTGTTACAAACTCTTTAACTGTCACTTTCTCAGCCGACTTCCTATACTTAGCCAACATGTTGTCTTTCCTATTTTAGTAACACCTAACAGTAGGCACTAACGTCCTGACTTACAAAGATACCTTCATACGTGTGGTTGTTTCCATCTTTAGCCGAAATCATACCCACAATCTTTATGTCCTGTCACTTTTTAACCGTTATGCCTTACTGTCATTTTCCAGCCGTTATGCCAATTGCACGCCTTCTGGCACTGCTATTCTGTTACATCTTCCCTTGTCACAATCCTTCCTTCTGTTGCGGATCTTCCTTCTTCTTCCTTCATGTCGTTGCTTCAGTCACAACTCCTTTCTCCTCTTCTTTCCTGTCAAAGCTTCTGTCGCAACTCCTTTCTCTTTTTCTTTAACTCTTCTACATACTTAGGCAAAATTCTAAGTGAATTCTGCTTTCCTTTCCCTAGGCCCAACAAAGATCAACTAGCAATGCCAGAATTTGTTTGCCAAAAAATTTGGTTTGCACGAAATAAAGCCATATTCTAACAAGATAGTATATCTCCCATGACTAATGCTGCAAAATCCAATGGCCTCATTACCGAAGCAATCCAAGTAAAGTGGGTGAAAGGGCACAATATTATGATGCTCTAGCAAGAGGAAAATGACTAGTTCAAAGATATTCAGTGAGGGGGCTTATTTCTCACCCAAGATGCATTATTTCAAAAGCTAATAAATGGTCATATTCAAAAATATGCTTGAAGAAAAAAGAATTTTGTTGTCTAAAACTCTCTGTGTAAAAATTATCCTCTTCTTTGATGGGGCCTTTAACACCAATCTAGGGTGGTAGGTGTAGGAGGGATCATCCTCGATCCCAAAGAAAATAAGAAGTAAGTTTCAAATGGGGATTGGGAAAAGCTACCAACAATCAATATGAGGCACTTGCTCTATACCAAGAGCTAAAAGTCGTGGATTCAAGGTGAATCAGGAAACCAATTATCATTGGAGACTCGACAATAGCTACAAGACTCGTGTGCATTCCCCTCACTTTATCCAAAGAAAAACTTGCTATGATCATTATGAGAATCCAAATGAAGATCACTGCTTTGGATCTACAATGTATTTCCATGTCCTTTGAGATCAAAATTGTCAAGCGAATCATTTAGCCAATGAAGTCTCTAATATTGAAGGTGTAAAGATAAAAATAAAAGGGGGTGACCCTTTTCCCAATTCCTTAATTTTGTTTGAATGAAATATTCAGAGTTTTGCATATCACTCTTGATTCAAGGCTAGTGATAGGATGGAATTAATATGGGAGAATGAATACCAAAGGTCATTGCATCCGTTGTATCATTGCACGGTTCAATTATTAGGGAGGGTTGATATCTTTGATGGTTTTTGTTATGAATACGATTGCAAGTGGGATAATGGTGAAGTTTAATGGAGAATTAAACCATCAATTTTGTCTGGATCCCTAGTATGAGAGTGGTCTCTTACACTTAGTATTTTGATGCAACCATTGGTGTATCATTCCTTTTCAACGCTCCCCTTCAATTTTCCTCCAATTTGAAGGCACCCCACTTATTCTTATGGAAGTTAGGAATCGACCCTTCTCAACTTTGTTAGATGCGTAAGCGAGTTCTAATAATAATGAGTTTCATTTTGTTGTTATAGACCATTCCTCTGCGTTTTCTAATGTTGGGTTGGTGTTGATTTTCAAGTGCGCCTTGGCATGAGATCAAGTTGCTAAAGAAGAAAATTCAAAGCCATTTTTCTCTTTGTTTCTTTGGAGAATGGATAGTATGGGAAGTGATACACATCCTTGGTGTTTCCAATTCTGTGAAAAAATTGACATTGACATCCATTAAGTCGTAGAAAGACGGGAGGACCTTATAGTAGATAACGAGACTTTCATTATCTTCATTACAGGTAAAATTCATGGCTGGGATGAAATTCAGAACAATGGTTATGTACTTTTAATGGAGACCTCGCTACACTAAAGAGACGAATTCAATATTTAAAGGATGAGTGTAATATATTACGTCACCATCTGGTTTCAAATATGTCTAGGAGCTCTCAATCCTCCCCTACATCCTGTTACAAAAATTCAAGAGCTTTAGTTCCTATTGATTTTAAAGAGCATATCGTTCATCAACTCCCTGGCGACGTGAACATGGATTGCATTGCATTGATCACGATTCCCAACCTTCACTTATGGAACAAGAGGAAGCTCATATCAAGTTCTATCATGTTTTGCAAAATAGGTATGGTTTAGGTGTATTTTTCAGGCTTATATTAGTAAAATATTTTGAACATCCTCCTCTATGAATGATAGCAATGTTTTTTTTAAAGTCAATTTCCAAGTTTTTGGACAAATTATGAATCATATATTTTGGATTGTCCTCCTCTTTTTGTATTATTATGTTGACCACTGAGGTTGCAACAACTTTCCAAGACAAAAACTAAACGTTTTCAATAAAATAAAATAAAACAATACTTCTAATTTATTCTCTTTTATTATTGTACACTTTTTATTTATTTATTGAAACGATCATAAGATTCACTACTCATTCCTCAAGAAACAATTGTTGTGGTATAAATAAAACACGGTTTTTGTATTCATTAGATTGATTTTTATACTATATGTGAAAATAACATCTATATGTTCTTTCCAACGTATCCCTCGTGGTTTTATAAAATCTTTCCTCTATGTCATTAACTTTTAAGACTATTGTAATTGAACTAGGAACCAATTACATCCTTTATAATTCCCCCCTTATTATGAGGGCTTTTTGTTCTCTCATTGTTATTCCCCCACAATATTCAACATCTGTAAACTTGCATGTTTGAAACTTATAAGCTATTATTGTTAAGAAGTACATTTTTTGTACTAGGTGAATCAACAATTAGGGCGGGGCTCGTACTCATATGACATAGGGTTGATTATCATCCACTGCCACTATACCCCTAGGTGCACCCACACATCCCTCCAACAAGTGTCACATGTAAGCCTATGTTGAACCCGTGACGTCCCAAGGAGTGCCTTAATAATTGTTGAAATATTGTAACTTCGAAGAATATTATATATGTATCTTTTGTGGTCCTCGATGGTCCTACCGGGAGAACCACTTATATTACTTTGTACCCCGATGCTTCTAATCGGAAGAACTAATAAGAGTCATGATGTAGTCCCCTCGAATTGTAAAGGTGGGTCATTAGCACCCCAGTGTGGTTACTTGAGCCTACATGTGTAACTCGAGCCTACATGATTTAACTCGAGCCTACATGTCGAATGAGTTAGTTAAAGTGAACGGATGAATATAAATAGAGGTGTGGTGCTCCTCATTTGAGACACACACTCTCACTTGTATAGCGCATTAGTGGAGAAGAGAAGAGTAGCAGGAGAAGGAGGAGGATCAGGTTTTGATCTCCTTGCTGGTTTTATCTTTTACCTTTTTGGGGCATCTATATTGAGGAAGCTTTTGCTGGGTTTTTCCCTTTAGGGTTTTCCCAAGATAAATCTGTGTTGTTCTTGTGATGCTGTTTCTTTCAGTGATCCTGTTTATATGCTTTTGTTATGAAAATGAAATGAAATACTGATGTCTTAGCTAAGCATATAAAAACTTAACATGGTATTAGAGCTAACCTGAACATGACAGCTTTCACAAGGAAAAATAGCCCTCTCTCCCTCCCCGGAAGAAATTAGGATTCTTGTAGAAGAAGAATTTTTGAGTGAGCCTGGCATATGATTGCTCTCCTCATGAAAATCGAAGTTTAGAGACCTGGATCAAGATTTTTGGTTGGGTGAAACTCCGGGAAAGTCAAACCCTAGTTTGACCCCGAGCCAGAAAAACCCTAAATACTAAAACTGCTAAGTTTTGGTAAATTCTTTATATCCCGAGATTGGCGAAGGTTCAGGAGCTGCAAATTCTAGAGGCCGAAGATAAAATTCTGATGTACATTGTGTCCAAAATTCAGCTTCAGATTCGCTATATTCTGGGAGATATGATCCCTCCAAGTTATGGTTCCAGCCTCTTCCATAATTCATCCCTAAACAGGACACCTGGAGAAAATTGCTATAGCGTGGGATAACTAGGTCCAAATGGAATTCATGAAGATGTTCCAGAAAGAGCACGGACTGTACTTTCTATGGTCTGAAATTAGACTCAGAAGATGAACCAGTGACACGTGGCATGCCGTACAACTTCGCTATTCTGAACAGTCCTGTAACAGGTCACCCTGGAAAAATGATCATAAATCCCAATTGGTGAAACCAATTCTGATGACCAATTGTGTTTTGGATCAGGGACATGCGAGGTTACCTCAGTGAGAAATTTTAGACATAAATCAGTGGTAATTTCGGAGATATCATAGAAATAGTGACAGACATTTCTGCAGAAAAAATTGGAAAACTAGGGCTTCCTGTTCCGGGAGCTTCCCTCCACTGTTTTCAGAAAAGGAGTACATTGGACAGCTCCATTTGAAGAGATCTATATTTCTATCTAATCAGATCTGAAAGATTCCAAAATTTGAAAATTAGGGTTTCTCTGACAAGCCCTAGATCAACCAGCTCTGGAAGCAGGACGGACACCTCAAATCGATAAGATCTTATCTTTTGCTATTTGCATTTGAGGTTCTCATTTCAAAGTGATATATCACATCAGCTTGATGATAAGCTTGGTAAAGTTGACAACTTCCAAGCATGGAAGTATTTGATCTCTCTGAAGAAAATGAATTGGACACCTACATGAGTAGAGAGGTTCCAGTTCCATACGAAGATGAGGCTCAAAGCCTTACACAAGAAGAACTTGATCAAGGCCAAGAAGATCATTGTCGATTCAATCACGGATCAACTTATACCACAAGTGTTTTCCCTAAAGACACCGAATATGTTTGATTCCTTGATCAAGCTATTTGAATATAAGAACTTAAATCAGAAGATGGCTTTGAGAAAACACTTGAGGAATGTGAAGATCCAGAATGCAGAACGACTTGAAGCGGTAGAAGAAGAAGTATGCAGAAGTGGTGATAGCCACCTTGAATGGCCTCCCAAGTTCATGGGATTCATTCATGTGAAGAATGTATGCCAGAAGTAAGTGATTACTTTCAGCTCGACTGATAAGAAGAGAAGAAGAATATGGGAGCAATTGAAGATCAAGCTCTCACCATTCAAAGAAGATCCCTCAAGCGATGAGGAATATGAAAAACTCAATTCTTG